>JAWPHD010001504.1:0-317239 GCA_037043455.1 Cyrtodaria siliqua | reverse complement strand
CCTTATGCGTTACAGTATATACTTGTTACTGCGAATCCCGCTTGAGATGTGTTCGCCTGATCATGATGGTGACTTCAGTTTGGCAATCCCGAGGCCTAAGCAGACATTATTTTTTTAAAGAACCAAAATGAACATAATTATACCTCACAGAGACTATATAATATGTAAAGCTGTTAAAAAACACCAAATGTATACAGTGTCGTACATTGACAGTAGATGCTCACATTCAAAAAAACTTTTGGTGTTTTACATCATTTTAACACATTTTAGGCCATATATGACATTGATTTTTTTGTTGTAAGTATGTTGTAAGTATGAAGTAAATTTCATTATTGTAGTATTTAATAGATGTTTAGTTTATAAATATAATATAAATAAAATATTGTATTATTTATTCTTTGGTTCAGTTGGATCTACATTGTATGTAAAAAAAGTTTCCATTTGCGTACAGTCATGCATGTATCTGAAACTGAAAAACTGCCTTTTGGGAACACAAGGTCATTTTAATTTATTTATTGTTTATTCAAGCTTTTGAAATAGATCTTTTGTAATTAAAGTGACACATGGGCCGATGATGGGCAATCTTGAAGTGTATATCAAGCACTGAATTTGAAATAAGCATCTCGAAACATGTTTTGCTGTACTTAGCGGTACTCGTCTGATAAAGCAAAAGTCACTGGTCTAGCCTGGTCAAGTAAAATTCATTGGGTTGAAGAGTGCATAAAAAATATCCGCATGACGGATATATTCATATGAGAACTGAACACTTATTTTTTTGTCTACTGCTTAGGATGGCAGACACTTATCGATCACTTTGTCCGTCGTCGTCCGTCCGTCATGCTTTAACCTGCAACCTAACCTTGGCCATCAATTGAAAAGTATTTTAATTGTGTTCATGAAACTTCACCACCGTCTTCATCTCAATGGATGTTGTTACACATGTGCAATACCTCTGACTTTCATTTTGGCAGGTTATGCCCTATTTATCAGCCTAACCTGCAACCTAACCTGCAACCTAACCTTGGAAATAAGCAAACAGCAGTGTCAGCAGGCGAAGCAAGTGTTCATGGGTGATGGAACACACTTCTAGTTCAAGGTAGACTTAGTGACCGCTTCCCACTAATAACAATCTGGAAACTGATTTTTCCATGTCTATACTAGTTTGACATATTAAGCCGTTATATTTGTTTTGTCAAGTGTCGGTGTAGCGGACAATGCGGTGCACTTAAAAACTTAAAAGCGCAGGATCCGGGTTCAAGACAACGGCGCAACTGAGTTTCTTCAGTGTGTTTAGCCTCGTCCATCGTAAGCGGACATAAATCCTCCTATCCGAAGTTTATATAGCGAAGTCTATTCTCCGAGCATGTTTAATAAGCAAAAGTAGGAGTAGGGCGGTTTCCCAGATTCCAATGAGACACCTACCCTGACCAGATCCACATTTTTTAGTTTTTTTTATGGGTGGGGTGGCAGATGGTGGTGGTGACGGGCCGGTGAGGGATAACCAAATAAATTGGACTGCAGCTTTGTTTTAGTATATGTTGATGTTAAATATGGCTGCATATATGGTGATACTCGCCAATAAAAAATAAAAAAAACATTAGCGGGTGGCCAGTTGAGTTCCATAATTCCAGATTGGCCATCAAAATGCACAACGAGAAGCTGAACAGCGGTCAGCCCTTTTAAATATAGGCTACAGACTACTTTTCAGACTTTAGTGTGAGCCCCTTCACCGAATACCGAATACGCAACTGTAGACGTTCAATGACTTTACACTCGTTATAATTTTTGACCGACAGTGCCGAGTCGAACATTTAATCGTTTTAGCGTGTAATTTTTATAAAGAAATACCATGATGTTCGTAACATGTAGTACACGCCATGTACTATTTAAGCTTAAACAACATATTTTTAGTATCTCCTTGTATTTCATTAGAAAAGAACACAAGTGTTACCATTTTTAAACGCATTTTAACAATGACATCTCTTACGAGTTACTTCCCCTCGCTTCGGAATTTTAAATGGGTGAATCTCGAAATTTCTCGCGCAGTAAAGCATCTAAATGTCAATACAGCTGAAGATGACGAAACTTTAAGGAGAACTAAAATTTTAATCATGTAAACTTGTTACAATCTTCCAGATTACGCGTTAAAAAAAAAAAAAAATGGCGGCTGTTTCACTTTTTTTTTGACGTTGACCGAAAATGACGTACTACTTTCCGTTGTCATGTGTTGCTATGATACGTCTGAATTTGAAGTAATAAAATCGTTTGATATGTTGTTTATCTTTCTTAGACAATTAAAGTTATGTGGAAAAATATGGAAAATTATGACAGTGCAATTGAATATTTAGTGCATTTGACATTTCCAAAAATAATGTTGCTCTTGCACGCAGTCATCATATGATGAAGTCGTACCCTAAGTTTGGTTGAATTGCAGTGATCTTAGACCATAAACGAGTGCATATGGACCAGGCAATATTTATCGGGGCGTTGAGAACGGTGCAAAATGCCATGGGACATGTACTTTTTTGGTTGCGACAAACCATGGGACGATACCTTTTTTCCGTGGCTTGCCATGGGACAGTTTGTTTTATATAACATTTTTTTTGCACCGGCCCAAACCCCCCGATAAATATTGCCTGGTCCCTTAGTGTAGCAAACATTGGTTCGTTGTACCACTTTATGATCCATGTTATGGCACAAGGTTTGGAATCGTTGTACACCTTCACCTCGGTCGACATTATTTTCCTCAGTTTGACAATATCCACTATCTCCCTCACTAGGACATGTAGGATGCAATATGTATATAATGCAAAAAAACGATACAGCATATACATTTATATGTGCACATCCTTTTTAGAAATGATTCGCATTTGTTCGACCTTCATGCGGTTTATAACTCAAGTAGTAAGTGGCAAATCCCAAAAACGCGTTAGCGCGTTATTTTAAATTTGCCTTTCACTGACGGCATTAATACCGCATGCACACTGACAAATAGAATCTTTTCATTACATTATTTACACTATTTAAAAGCATTTGATAGTACAATAGGAAACACTGCAGGTTTTGTTTAAAAAAACGAGAGATAACCTAGAAATAAATGCATGCACTATGTTTGAAAGAGTTATTCATTTTGCCATTTTATTCTCACACTGCTTGTGTATATGGGGTTTAAAATTGCGATTACCAATATTTCAGTCATATCACGACCGTGTCTGCTTGCAGCAGTGAGTAATCAGCTCAATCGTATCAGGGGCGTAGCTGACCTGAAATGCATATATAGGCCCAACAAACTAGCAGAGTCCATTAGAGGGTGGGGTGGGGGACACCCCTCCCCTGGCTTTGTTTTTAAAACTTAGCAATGTAATGGTGCGTTTTGGCGTATATCTAGCACTTGTGCGATGTCTGAAGACATTTGTTTTTTCAAATTTGATAATTAAAATTTTTGACAAAGAACCATCTACACTGTAAAATAAAAAAAGAAACAAACGTTGACCCTTAACTCCACTTCCCTCTCCGGCTTCAGATTTTATTGCATTTTTGAACTTTCAATTTCTTTCATTTTTCGAATTGATATATAGGCCCGGGCCTATATGGCCTAATACTAGCTACGTCGATGCGTATAGTGCTGCCACATTGAAATATACCACAGAGTAGACAGACGACATGATACCTCACCCAGTCACAATATACAGACACCATCATGGGATAACACTACATGTACCCTTAGTAAGTAAAACGTGTCGCACATGAGCTTTGTTTGTTTGTTTGTATGGTGTTAACGTCATTTTCAACACATGTAAGGTTATGTATGATGGTCGACATGAGCTACTAGTACCATAATTTATAAAGTGTGTAATGTGACCCGTTCGGGTATCGAGACCATGACCGCCCACAAGCGAGTCATATGCACAACAAGTAAGTCACCGTCGCGGAAAGAGAAGCGTAGGCTGTTAAATGACAGGTATTGTTGTATTGTACTACGTACATCACAATGCCTAAGCCTGACTTGTTGTAGTCACGGTTGCCAAGACCGTATCATGCACATATATTACTTGCAAATATCAGTTTGGACAGATTATACCAACTAAAACGCCCACTGACGATTAGCCGATTCTATTCGAATAGCGTCCTAATATGGCATGGTCCAAACATGCATCCAGCACTTAATAATTCAAACCACTCATTATTGCTAAAGAGTATAAACCTTTGTCATTCGGTGAACAATTTTATTCCCCCGACGTGCTGTGAACTGAAGTTTTATTTTCCAAAGGCCACATTTGTTGTCAATACTAAACTTATTTATATAACGGATTCTAATTGTAGAACCTTGGCGGTACTTCCTAGATGCCCGCCCGTACACTTAAATTGGCCGAAAGGACAACTCGGGCTTTCCTCCACCAATGAAGAAGGAAAGTGGCCATAATACCATATCAGTTTGTGCGAATATACTATCCAAGTCAATTCTGTTTAATTTATTTTATTCAATTTGCTAAATGGTTATCATTAGATGAAAGCCAAGAGTTATGATATGCATAATGATAATATATGTTTAATGGATTAACAGCATGCATGTCCCTTTGGGATTTACATTCAAGTTTCATGTTACACGTTTTATGGAATCGCAATCATACTAGCATTTAAACGCTTGTATTCGGAAGATCGCGTACCCATTTCACAGGCACCGGCACAGAGCTATGGTAGTAACAGATGGAATTAGAGTGATTAAAATATTAATTAGTTGACTTACGGACAAAATAAAAAAAAACATATATATATATATACATACATATTATATACTATATATATATACCTGCAGGTGTGGAACTCCTAAAATGGCCAAACACTCTATACTGCTTGCTATTTCTCGATACGTAAGATAGCCTGGGCAGCATAGCCTGCTCATGTCACAGGCAGAATTATATATATATAACAAATAAAATGTTTGTACCAGAGAATCAACTATGCCAACTTGAGTGAATTTCAGTTCAATGACAAGAATATTGCACGGCCGATACTACCTATAATGTATAGGTCTAACATGGTGGCATGCGTTAAAAACGACTGAATACTAATTAGATAATTAACTAGAACGGATACATGAAGCGCCGAAACTGAAAGTGGCCGTGGAAGCTGAGAATTTCGATAATTTCACCAGTGATTGTTTTTTTCCATCCACATTCAGTCATCGTGATTCCAGAACGAGGTTTTTAGTAGCAAGACATCCGATTGGACGAGGTAGCTACTTCGTCCAATCGGATGTCTTGTGACAAACAACTCGTTCTGGAATCGTTATGGACGCCTGCGGGTATAATATACGTTCGCTGTTGAAATTATCGAAATTCACAGATTTTAATATTTTAATCACTTTAAGTCCATCTTTTACTTTCCTAGCTCTGTGCCGGCTGTCTGTGACCCAATTCATATGCCTGCTCTGTATATTTTCAGCATGTCGTTGGAAATATATTGGCTATGGACTATAATCGTAACAAGAAAAGTATAACGCATGCGTTATATGTAGACATTTTTTAATAATGGATTAATTTTTGGAGGCTTTGTTCTAGTCACATACCTGTAGTCGTCGATATGGAGATGACAGGAAGGTAAAGTGAAGATTTAAAAGATACTGTATGAGTACAGATCAGTTTTTATTTGGTCTTATGTATACATTATTATAAAGGGAACATATTCAAATATTTTCTAATAAACGATTTACACCTGAGCTATTACAAAGGGAATTTCAGTGACCATGGTACAATATAATATAAAAGTCATATTTACTTAAATTTTACAAGTGATTATCATATGGGCCCTATTTATGTTCATGTTTTAGTTGTATTTAGATTCAAAACCGCTTCGGAGTTGCCGTTAAGTCAATCAACTTTGCATTTTATATGAATTACAAGTGATCTAATAGAAATATTTAATTCTTTACATCTTTACTTCATTATAATACTCAAATATAAATGGGTGCCGAAACGTCTAGGGTAAAAATTAAAATAGATGCCGAAATGGTTTGATGCCGAAACGTCTAGGGCCCGATTCGTCTATGTGTCGAATGGTTTGGTGCCGAAACGTCCTGAATCGATCTTGATCACACAGACGCAAAAACTTGAGAATTGTCTGCTTTTATTAATAAGCACTTTTCATGTACTGATCATTGTGACCCTGCTTTAATTAGACTAATATACTATATACAAACAATATTTTTCGATTATAAAACGAAAGCGGCTTTTATACAAACAAACAAAATAATAAAAGTAAATTTATGCAAATTACACGGCTTAGGAAATGTTTTCGATTTTTTAACTAATGCAATATTAATTTAAATATAACACAAACTACGTTGATAACGTAACATATAAGTTCATGAATATTACTGCGTATACTAGTACTCGAATCAATGCGTAAAATTAATGTGTTTGAAGACTCGCAATCGTCCCTTCTATAAATTACTTGTTTGGACTTATGTGCCAACATTGTTTGCCATCAAAAACATGAGTAGGATGCCATGGTGTCCGTGTCGGCCACGGTGTCCTCGGATACTATGGCCTAGGCGTAGGAGGCCATGGTGTCCGCAGGGGGCGTCTCAACGTTATCTGATCCAGTGTACATGGTGTAAGGTGATATTATAACGTATTGGGTGGAGACATAATGACTGAACGAGTAAATTTAATTGAACTGACTTTTTTTAACCGCTTTTTTACAAAGTACAGGTTATTTAGAGCCGCCCCAGAGAGAGAGGAATGTGGTATTAAAGCTTAGTCAGTGTTGAAATAAGGACTAAATAGGTAATTTCAATTATGAATACAATGTGATGATGAAATGTGCCTATCATTATGGTTTCCCGAATGTTTTACGCTTTGTGAAATTGCGTTCATACAATATATTAAACAATCTTAAGCTCACAATTATTAAGAGATATTTAAGTTTAAAACGTGTACTCTTTGATCTAGACAGTGCCACTATTAAATAATACATACCGACTACCTACATAAGCAACCTAATCATTGGTACCAATCTTCAAAGTTTATATATGTACCCTGTTATCTAGTACAACCATAAAGTGTAGCAAAACAACACAAAGTCATAGGTTGTAACGTATTGTTCGTTCTTTGACATGCTACATGAGATAGAACTCTCCATCGCCATATGGTATTTTCTAAAAACCCGCTTCCTTGTTTAGTCCAAAAACCCTATGTCACAAATCCGGGTTAAGACTCCCTATTATATAGCGGAGTTTACATTTTCCTGTTGCATAGCCGAGTTGGAAACTCGCTCTTACAGCATCGACATATTCATAATTGTGTCCGAAGTCTAACCGTACTAGTTCATGAAGTTTGTGATATGTGGGTATACACATTAATTCTTTCGAGGGAACAGCATCTAAATACCCACGTTGTTCGAAATAACCAATTAATAACTGTCATAAACCGTCATATACTAGAATATTCTACGTTATTTATGATATACATACATACAGGATCTTACATGAGTACTAATTTATTATTGAATTTATTAAACGAGTTGGCAAAATGATATAATGCGAGGCTCTTGCCGAGCATTATATCATTTTTGCTAACGAGTTTTATGAATGAGAACGAATGTTAGATTCTATTGATGACATAACTCATATATCGACTTTCATTGCATTTTGCCTATCGCTTTAACACGCGAAACCGACATAAACCGTGGGAATTCGATCATAGTCATTATCGATTGCATGATTACATAACTAGTGGTAAATCGAAAATATTGATTGGTGTTATTCCACTCACACACCGTAATTTATGCGATAAATGTAGTAATTAAAATGCGCGTGAAAGATGTTCGTATTGATACACTGACGTCATAGCTTACAATTAACTCTAAACGTATTGATGCATTTAATTAACACTTTTAGACAACACAAAACGACTCCTAGTTTGTAACGTATAGTTTATTCGATGGCATTCTAAGTTCCATTAATACATGCGATAGAACTCTCCATAGCCAATATGCAATATACAAACATATCATTAATTAATCCTGTCAGCATATGGTATCTTATAACCGCCAAATTGCAATATACAAACATTAACCCATCGGTACGTCAACATAGACGCATTCATACTGAAGTTTGTTATATTTGGGTATACACATTAATTCTTCATGCAATGTAGATCTAATTAAATACAATAAGAAGAGACAATATGTAAGCAGCGAACACAAGCAAGAGAAGGAAGTAGCAGACTCGGATGAGAGGTACTACATGTACAAAATACAACGCCTCGCACGCACATATATATCTGGCTAAAGCGATATTCTACTTTAACGATATTCTACTTGAACGATATTCTACTTTAACGATATTCTACTTTATAACGATATTCTACTTTAAGGATATTCTACTTTAACGATATTCTACTTTAAATTAACGATATTCTACTTTAACGCCATATTGATTGGGCTCCATCATACCAAGGGATAAAAGTAATAGCACTACTGATTTGTAGTGCGGAGAGTATACTGAAACGAAAAAGAAACGCAACTCGGGAATTTCCGCTATGTATTATATGTACAATATGTACAATATGCTGCTGTTAATCGAATGGTACATGGCTACGTAAGACCTTTCTTTTCAGAAAAAATGACTAACACAACGAATAACACAGCAAATGGTATTCAAAGTTTCATTATAGATAGACTACTCGTTTGGCTCAAGCATGAAATGAAATGGCCTAATTAATCTAAGATAAACTTCAACATTTATGAATTTGTAATGTGATTAAGACGTCTACAACATCAAAGTTGTGTCCCTTCTTTAACAAACTGCAACTTTTTTTTACAAAACAGCTTGAGATTTCTTTGGAATATTATGCGGAATTAAGTGTGCAGTATATAAAATATATAGCGAAATTCCCGAGTTGCGTTTCTTTATTTATTGTGTGTAGATGTTTGCACAACAAACAATGTATGTTAAATCAGTACATGTACATTTTTAGCTTAAATATGTTTTAGTTTTCGTATTCGGATTGAGTTTCATTTACACTTCTATACTGAAGTTCCGTCTCTTGTCGATTTTGTAAAGAGTCGTACGGAGATGGTGTTTCATATACAGTTCTATACGGATGTTCCGTCTCTGGTCGATTTTGTAATGAATCGTACGTAGATGGTGTTACATTTACAGTTCTATAATCATGTTCCGTCTCTGGTCGATGTTCTATAGATTCGTACCCAGTCCGTGTTCTGTCATCATCTACAATTAGAACAAATTGGTATGTTACTAATAGTATACATGTTTGCTCATGAAAGTGAATTCGTATTTTATCGCTAAATTATTCGGATTGTCCAAGGTTGTATGCCAGGGTGATACTATATTGTGTTATAGCCGAGTACGCAATATGTTTATTCATCTGAGGATTTTTCGACTATAAGCAAATCATATATCTACAATGGAAACAACTATTAGATTAATTCTTAACCCTAACATGTCATCCAGATTGCTTTTAACTAGGTGTGGCTTGTACTGGTGTCTATCTTAAGAACCATATGTATCTGTGTGTTAGTAAGAGTATGGTAGGTTCCTGGATTCCTGTGTATCTTTTCCGTATATGTAGGGCGGCTCGAACTAAGTTAGAATGTGTTGATGAGCCGTGAAACAACATTCAGTTAAACTAGGTGTGTACATCTTAACCATGATACACGTACGTACGTATGCATGGAGGTTAACGTCGCTGCAAACAATCGATTAGTCACATCACGACGATCTCACGATACACTACCAAGTCACATTATTCTGACACCGGGCCCATCAGTCCTAGCACTATCTTGTAAATATTCTGAGCGTTAATCAAGGAAGAATCTCGTACTATTTGATATGACCCTTCCGGGTATTTAACGCCCGACCTCCCACATGAGAGGCGGCCGCTCAACCATTACACAACCGCCGTGGTATGACACTGTGAAAGCAGTTTGATAACCATAATGGGAAATAATAATAATAATAATAATAATAAAAATAATAACAATAATAATAATAACAATAATAATAATAATAATAATAATAAAAATTAAAAATAATAACAATAATAATAATAATAATAATGATAACAATAATAAAATAATAATAATAATAATAATAATGTATTCAATACATGTGAAAGTAACAATGCGTCAGGAATTATTAATTATTTAATAAGAACATTTACTAAGTGTGGTGTTAATACGTATATAGGTTCATCAAGCTCTCTTTTTATTTGAACCTTATCTATTGGGCCAAAATTGCGTACATTAATGTGTTCGGAAAGCTAGCACCAATCAGCTACATACAAGAACATAATAAACAGTATTTATTGTTATTATCTACACATACTTATGTAGGATGTTTTAATATATAAATATCACATTCATGAGAGGGTGATGAGTAAGAATGATCACCCTGAGGTTATGATTATCGCCCGAGGCGAAGCCGAGGGTGATAATCAATATCCGAAGGGATAACATTCTTACTATCACCCTCTCATGAATGTGATATTTATTTTATTATACCTCTATCCACTCTAGCCAAAATAAGGTTCACTTTCAGTACAGATTTCACTTTGCCGGATTTTTTTCTTATTTTTTTCCTTTCAAAAACATTTTTTTCAGAATGTGTCTATGAATGTTATAGCTTTGGCTTGTAAATAACGTAACTAAGAAAATGAGTGGTAGTTTATTAAAATAGGTAAAGTACTTTTGAAGTTATGATGAATTAAAATAGCATTTTACCATACTGAGCCGATGACGTCACCGAAACAGTACGCACTCCAACGCGTACTGTTTCGGTGACGTTATCGGCTCAGTAGGGTGAAATGCTATTTTTAATTCATCATAACTTCAAAAGTACTTTACCGATTTTAATAAACTACCACTCAAAGCTGCGCATGTGATATTTTTTTACTATCACCCTGCGATTTATTATCACCCTGTACTATCACCCTCGCGTGAGATAGTAAGAAATTACACATTGTTGTCTATGGGGATTTAGCATGGGCGGTTTATGTGAGGTATAATAATGTAAACTAGCGTTGAAATGTTCTAATCGATACGCAATCTATAAAGGTAGATATAAAAATCGAACAGGAAATGATTTATTCAAGGACAACAGTCTACTACAAACATAAGCAGAAACAAACAACAACTATACAGATGATTAAATGGCAAGTTATAGACACCACACACAAAAGGGTGACATAAAAAAAGTCTAGAAAGCCAAACAGTAAGTATTCAGTGACTTTGCAGAAACCAGAGCAACAAGAGAACAAACCGTTAAGGGTACAACTAGACAAGATTAAAGACAAACATCAAACGGTACCGTCATATAAGGATTTAGGTAGACGTCATCATAGGGTCCACCATCTGTCCAGTCATCGCACAATTAAAGAATAAAGCTTAGTGGCGAAATGTAAATCGGTCAACCACTAAACAAGCATTTCGTTGCAAAATGATAGGGTCATAACCTTTTTCGACAAACTTTTTAACAAATTTAATAACGATTGTATGAAAGTGATTATTACCAATGACCTTACTAAAGAAATATAAAAAGATCGGACAGGGAAATTAGCATTCAAGGAGGACAGTCAACCACAAAACACAGAAACAAACATGCAAACAGACAAACAAGAAGGTAAAAATAAAATAATACAAGTAAACGACATCACAAACACAAAAGGGTTGACAATAGGGCTACCGCCTTGGAACTTTCAGTGGCAAAGTAGGCCACTTGGGGTTTAAACCGGTTCTAGGGTGCGCCAATCCTCACACTTACCCTACTGTCATCCCATTAAAACAGGACAGTGTAAATAAAGAAATCCCCGCCATGATCTAATCTCTAACCAACAAGTCAGCATCAATAGGCAATATAAGTAAAACACAAATATGCTCTTGTAAATATAATACAAAAAAAACACAATAGCCTAGAAAGCCAATATGAAGGTACTCAATGATTTGGCAGAAGCCAGAGCAATAAGAAAATAAACCATTAAGGGCACGTCAAGAAAGCTCATAGACAAACATCAAACGATACCGTTCCATTGGGCTTTAGGTAGGCGTCATCATAGGGTCCACAGCCTGTCCGGTCATCGTTCAATTAAAGAGGAAAGCATAGTGGCGAACTGTAAAAGGGTCCACCACCAAGCATGCTGTACGTTGTAAAATGATAGGGTCATAACCTCTTTTGATAAACGTTTTAACAAGTTTAACAAAGATAGTATGAAAGTGATCATGACAAATAATCTTACGAAGTTTATAAATCACATCAATATAGAAGTCAGGTTGTGATAGTCCTTGTCGCAGACGAGTCCTTAAATTACTTTTATATTTGGAAAGAAGATCAGGGTTACGACAATAAAACTTTGCAAAGGTTTTACGAAGTTTATGGTAACGGTAACCCTGACTGAGTAGCTTTTTAGTTATACAATGATTACGAATATTAAAATCCTCAACTCGAGTACTAGCTCTTAAAAAACGAATAAGTTGAGACACATACACCCCATAAGAAGTTGCTCGGGGAACATCCCCATCCAAGTGGGGGTAATTAACAATGTCAAAATTAAAATCATCTCTCTTGTCATAGATTTTGTTAATTATTTCACCATTTTCAATCGAGAGATCTAAATCAAGAAAAGACGCGTTATTATCAGATATATTTGCTTTATTAAGCGGAAGTTCTTAAGGATAAATATTATCAACCATAGTTGGAAAAAAAGGGGTTGTCAATGTTCAGTATGTCATCCAGATACCGAGAGGTGTCATTAAAAACTTCAATAACATCTGCCAGGGTATCTGGTGAAAGACTCTACATGAAATCTCTTTCATAGAAAAATAAAAACAAATCTGCGACAAGTGGTGTACAGTTCGTACCCATAGGGATACCAACAATTTGTCTATAAACGGTGGTACCATACCTGACGAAAATATTATCTAATAGGAAGATGAGTGCTTCCCAAACTTCATAGCAAGTCCAATTGTCTAAACTGCCGTTAGTAAAAAACGCTTTAATATTATTACATGCCAAAAATGTAGTATTTTCTCTAGTGAATGTTTTTTTAATAAGAGAAATTAGCTTGTCTTTAATAAGATGATGTGGTAAGGTTGTTTATAGCGTAGAGAAGTCATAAGTGCTTATTGATGAAACTTGACCTTTATTGAAAAAATTTATCCAGAACGTCTCTTGAATTTTTTTTAGACCAAAATAAATTAATCCCAGAGTTTTCATCAGTTTTATCACAATATAGTTTAACGTGATCTTTAAAGGGAAACTGTCCGTAAGTAAGCAGATATTGAGCATAATCAAATAACTGTCTGACTTTTATTCAGTGAAATATATACATGAAAACATGAGCATAGACACTAAGAAGTCTGTAGTAACACATTCGTGAGTTTGAAAAAAAAAAGCTTAAATTATTATTTGTAAATAAAGTGGGACCCAACGTATTTACCTTTTCTGCGATCACGTGACTTCCATTAGCGCATTAGGTTTTCACCATAGTATTTAGCGCATAATATATATAGCCCGCTTAGCTCAGTCGGGAGCTAGGTCGACCACTTTACGCTCACTATTATTACCGCGAGTGCAATTTTAGTTTGGGCTGCGAGTTCAAACGCCCGAAATGGTTTCTCTTTTCTTTTGTAACGCGATTGAATTCCGTCAAACAATCCTGCTTTAATTAGTAAATATTCAGTAATGTTTGGTGTATAATGTTTGCGAACATAATTAGTGTGTGTTTTATAAGTTAAAGTTACGGACAGTGTCCCTTTAACGGCAGTAAGACAATAAGTTAAAAGTTTGGAGATGTTTGTTGGGGTGCAGGCACTAGAATTAGAAATAAACCGAGCCTTATACGGATTTTTATGTCATTTAGGAATCCAGTATATGGTAGGCAGTTTTTTTGCTTATCGTTTACACCAGCCTTGAAAGTAGTGCAACGAGTGATATGTGCGGAAACAACATCATTCTCAGTAGAATTAACTGGAGTATACGAATTGGTGCTGCCGAGTTCCAGAGATAAAACACTGACGTAATGTAAGCGTCAAACAATAATTACATTATTAGCTGCTTTATCTGCAGGAACTAAAACAAGTTTATTATGAAATTCCTGAATTCCCGATTTTAAATTACGAAATGAAAACCTAGATATCGGAGGAAGTAAAGAGGGGTTATCATTATACAAGTTAATACGTATATCTATAATTTTAAGAATTGACTTTTTCCAAGTAGAAAGCGAGTTTGGGTCCGCATGTTCTCTACGACACCATTTTATACTAAAATCTTCAATGGAGTGGGCGATCTCACATCACCATAGAAGTCAGGTTGTGATAGTCCTTGTCACAGAAGAGTTCTGCCGTTACTTTTTTATATTTTAAAAGTAGATCAGGATAACGATAATAACATTTTGCAAATGTTTTCCGAAGTTTTGGTAACTCCCTGCTGGAGTAGCTTTTTAGTTATACAAATACTATGAATATTAAAGTCGCCAACACGACTACAAGTTCAAGAAAACAAATCATTTGGAAAACACAGACCCTATAAGAAGTCGCTCGGGGAACATCCCCATCTAAATGAAGATAATTAACAATATCAAAATTAAAATCCTCTCTCTTGTCATAGATTTTACTACTTATTTCACCATTTTCAATAGAGATATGTAAATCAAGAAAAGAAGCGTCAGTATCGTATCTTTTGGCTTTGTTGAGTTGAAGTTTCTTAGGATAGATATTATTAACCATTACAAAACAGAAAGGATTGTCAATGTGCATTATGTCATCCAAATACTGACCGGTTTCATTAAAACTTCAATTACATATGCTTGCGTTTCGGATGAAAGACTCAACATGAAATCTCTTTCAAACCAATACAAGAACAAATCTGAGACAAGAGGTGCACAGTTCGTACCCATAGGGATACCAACAATTTGTCTATAAACGAAAGTTCCATACCTGACGAAAATAGTATCTAATAGGAAAATAAGTGCTTCACAAACTTCTTGTCAAGTCCACATAGTGTAATTGTCTAAACTGTCGTTAGTAAAAAACGCTTTAATATTGTTAAAGGCCAAACATGTAGTGAAAACATATAGCGAAAGCTTTTTGAATGAGAGCAATAAGCTTGTCTTTGATAAGGTGATGTGGTAATGTTGTACATAGTGTATAGAAGTACGTATAGACATGATAGATGAAACTTGACCTTTATTGCAATGTTTATCAAGAACGTCTTCTTAATGTTTAATATACCAAAATAAATTAATCCCATAGTTTTCATAAGCTTTAGCACAATATTGTTTAAGGTGATCTTTAACGACAGTCAGACAAGAACTTAACAGTTTGGAGATGTTAACTCGCTGAATTAATATAAACAAATACAAAACTTTGTGAATGAAAACGCGTTTGTTGACAATGATATCCGTATCAGCAGATCAGTATGCTAAGTACAAGCAATTGTCGTTTTTGCGCGCGCGCGTGTGTGTGTGTGTGTGTGTGCGCGCGCGCGCGCGTAGGCATGCGAGCGTGCTTGCGTGCGTGTGTTGTTCTAAGTCATAGTCTCTCCGCCTTTTTACCAATAGGACGTCTTAAAGGTATAGGAACAATTGAGTCCGGACTAAGCAATTGTCGTTTGCGCGTTAAATACAAATGATATACTCGTACATGTGTATATGTATACAATACCTCCTTCCACAACGTATTCGTACGCTGATTCTTGTGACATTTCGAGCTCATCGCCTTGATGGGAAGTATTATTGTCCGGCATGCGTTCGTCTATACGCTCGTATTCAGAGGATACATTGTTGTCGAACTCGCTCATTGGAATATCTTTAAGGAAATCATATGTTTTGTTATAAAGCCTCACCGCTGTTGACAAAGCTTTGGGGCTAAACTTGTTTGTATACAAACAACAGCTAGGAAATGACCTATTAAAAACATATACTATTTCAAAGATATAGATGGAATATTAATATTTTCTATAATGCAGCGAATTTAATTAAAATTTATAAATTACAGGACATCTATGCAGACCAATCTATATATAACTGTATACGTGCCTCTCGCGTTGCAAATCCTTGATATATTTACCGACACTTTTTGCCTCCTTCGGATATAGTTTATTGTGGTGGATGGTGAATTAGTATATTATCAGTTTTATTGTATAGGAACATTTCTAAAACGGTAGCACTCCGTGATCGCATACCACATAATTATTGAAAAGAATATTATTTGAAGCAGGGAACAAAAACAAGATAACAGAGTAGTAGATACGATTTTAATTGAGTCTAACAGCGGTAAATACACTTATAAATGAAACCTTTAACACTTCCCAGAGCAGTATCTCACACGTAATTAAGTATTTTGCTTCGAAGTTAAAAATCAGTAACGTTTATATTATATTCTGTTTATATGTGTATATATATGTATGTGAAATGTTTCATCCATCGCCTTGTTTAAGCAGCTCAGTATCTATATAGTAAATGATGTCCTGCGTTAAATTTGATCGCTTAAATACCCGATTTCGTCATGAGCTGGTGAACATGAAGTTACAAATAAAGACACACCTACAAAGAAGTAAATGATTTAAATACCGTGTCTGTAGCTTTGAGTATCTTACCAGTAACGTCTTCTGTACTTGCTAACGGACCACGAATAGTTCTTTTCCTGAATTAAAATGGCACAAACAGCATTGAAAAATAATACCAAAATATTTGTTAAATATCTGAATCAATTCTGGTTCAGACTGTTCGAATAGTATAATATGTTTAAAATGACAATAGATGTATCAACATGTTAGAAATGTGGAACCGGAATCTTATTATTATATGTTTTCTTTTTTCTCGCGCCAGCTTTTGGTAAAAACAGCAAGTAATTCCGAAAAAGCTAGTGTGCTTTCACATATATCAGATGCAAATACATATCAAATGAATGTCAAATTATATTCCATTTTAAATCGCGTTTTGGGGAAATTCTCCCTACTTGTTTTGGGAAAATTCTCACATTTTCTGTTTGGGAAATGTGTCTACTTTTTTTAGGGAAATGCGAAAAGCTATTGTTTTCCAAATCTGTAACATATTACAACAAAAAATAGGTCAAAATATCAAGCAAACAAATTTGATCTGCCAGTTTGTTTAAAACTGAGCATTTTAACTATAATGTGATGCCGTGCGATAGCTGTTCGGCCACGACTTAAAAAAAAACGGCGGCTGTTTTATGAGAATTCTTTATTATTGTGCAAAGTGTGATAAAAACCAGAAGTGGGTACACATACAACTGTTTTAAACTTCATGGCATATTTATAGCCAAGAACAAGAAACAGTATATCTATCATATATAAACACATTTGATTACCCATTTCAACACAATAATGTACGTCACTATAAGTGTATCTATTAGTTGTACTTGAGATTTATACACCTACCTGATATACACAACGAGGACGACAACTACTACAATAAGTATGCCTAGTGCTCCTCCTATACTGCCATATATGTAGTTTGTATTAGTGACAACTGTCTCTGAAATAATTATAATTATGACAGAGATAATCTGTCTTCATTTACTTACCAAATCAATACATCGCCAAACACGTTAGTAACATTGTATAGATAATTACTATATCAAGATGTATGTGGCTATTCTACCGCCGCAACGAGGGCCTGCTGGAAAAGTACAACACCAACCTTAAAACTCTTCTGCGACTAGGCATATCACAACCCTCATTTTATGGAGATGTGGTCTCTAAACTTCGTAAGTTAAAGGGGTCTGACGGGTTTCCTGACCGCTTTACAAATTTAATCAGGAAGTTCGTCAGAAAAGGATATAACCCATTGGTTTTACAGCGCACTGCATGTTTAGTGATTGACCCCTGTACAGTCAGTCATTACGCTTCACCTTTCACTTGTGCGATGACTGGACTACCTCTTGGGACTCTATGATTGTACCTTCTGAAACCCCAACTAAGGGAGGTGGGTGCATGAGCTTTCGTCCCTCGGGTTTTCTGGTCGTTCCCTAGATTGGTTTTCTCTTTAGCTGTAACTACTATGGTTGTTCAGTACGATTCTGGATACATCCTGAGATGTTTATTATTTTGTATGTGTGTCTTTAGTTAGTTTCTCTGGATTTGGACTTTATTGTTAGAGAATTCCTTTTGATGGGATGTAGTTTTGTTTACACAGTCTTGTCTATTTGGGCGCTGAAGACAGGATAATAGCGAGGATTGTGCGCATATAAAATCGATTCAAGCTAACCAGTAGGCCTTATTGCCTACTGACCGTTCCAAGTCGGTAACCCTGTCTTCACCACCCTTTCTGTTGTTTTTTGTCTCTTTCATTGTAGTTTCTAGTCCTTGTTTGCAGTACAGTGCGGACCTACGATGCCATTGCGTTCGGACGCTGTGGTTTCTATAGGACCCTATATATCATTTTGTGTGGTGTGTTTTAATATAAATATCGTTTATTTGTATTTGTTTCGTGAAAGCTAGATATCTGTAGATATCCCAGTCTAGATGTACGCAATGTAATCCTTATACATGTGTTCAATTTAAGTTGATATATTTGGAACTGTCTTGCCTACTTATTTGTTTATACTGGAACTAAATTAGACTTGTATTTCTATGCGTGCTTTTGATTGATGTTGGTCCTTGAATGCTACATTTCCTTTTGACGTGTATATCTACTTTTAGACATACTATATTTCCATTTAAATTCGTAACACTTTGAGGGGACGATTGCCATTGTTGATATTTCCTAATTTAGGCAAAGACTCCTATAACATTGTCAATAGTATGTGTTTAATAAATACTATACTAGATATAGTCAGTGTGACATTTCCCGATAGATGTAGAACAAATCCGATATTTACATATAGTTGTATAGTTGCGTATTGCCTTATATGTGTACAGTTATATTGTGATGAGACCAGTTATTATTGTTTTGAAGATACAAGAAAACAGCAACAACAATAGAGTATTCGTTTTTTCTTTTGTAAATACCTTATATAGATTTCCATTTATCGGAACATGTCTAAAATAAATGTAATCCGTGACTAGATTAAATTCTACGACGCGCCATCGCTAATTCCAAATGGGTTCTTCACACAAGATGGAAAACAAGATGATGACCCCGTCTCCAAATCTAAGGGTACACATACTGACGTGTCATATTGGCGTGTTGTAAAAATCACTGTATTGGAACCACTAACTTGCATACTCGTTCTGAAGTCCATGTCACAGTAAGTTTGTCGTGTGATGGTAATATTATAGTATTTGTTTCATTGTGAAAAATTCCCACAAAGTTACGACTGTATGTTTGCTTCAAATGAATGTTTTTGATGAAAATTCAATGTTAAAACCTATTGTTTTGTTCTAATTAATATTCGTTTTATATTAAACATGTGTATGCAATAAAAATGTTATTGGATTTGTATTGGGATAATTATAACGTTCGTTCCTCCGCGTATACTGTTTGCACTCCTAAAGTCGCGCAATACTGTTACGCGGAAGAACACTTGCATTCATCCCAAAATAAATTTAATAACCTATAAATAGGCATGCCACACTCGTCTAAAGGCGAATAATTCTGGCTGTTTGCCTCATGGCTCCGAATGACTCTAGCTAAATATCTAAAAACGGTATAGCTAAAATTGGAAACAAAGTTAATTAGTAGCTACAATAGTAAAACAAATCCAGCGTCTCCGTGGCCGAATGGTTAACGATGTTGAGTTGTAAGCCTTCGCCTCTCACCGCTGCGGGTTCGAATCCCACTGGAGCTCGACTTATAAGTGAGAAAGTGTCGATTCTTAAAGATGGCGGGAGATGTACAGTACAGGTTCTATCCAGGAAAAGTGGGTGGTCTGCCTCCACCACAAAAAATCGACCGTCATATATAACCTTACATGACTGTGTTGTAAATGACGTAAAACACCATACAAACAAACATACAAAACTAAAACAAATCGAGACATGAATAATTGAAAGCATGTTCACATTAATACACGTTAAGACGTCATACTTACCTGATTGTTGTTGTTGTTCATGGTCAGACAGTGTATATGCAGTTTGTAGTATAACAAATATCATGTTACGAAATAAATGTTATAGCACTGCAGATCAACGCACAAAATAACCATCATAATAAATACATTCATTAGGTTGTAAAAAAAAAGCAATCATTTTGTCAAATATGTTATTGATACATGCAGAGATGGATTAACAATACTATCTATCTACTGATACTGCAAGACCCTCTTTCGAAGAGTATGTGCAAGTTTCCAGAGTAGAACCAGAACTAAGCAATGCGGATTAATTAAAGACTACTCAAGGATAAATAACACGGCCACGGCGAGGATCGAACCCACAACCTTTTGATCTGAGGTCCGACGCCTTACCACTGGAGCATGCACATGTAATTAATAACTGTGATCGTTCAACTCGTTTTGTTCAACAATGTAACATGTTTGATCGTACTAACGCTGCTCAGAATAAATGAACGAATAAATATCAAACGAATTGTTGATTTAAAATGTGATCAAGCTAGGTGATACATGAAATGACAATTGCGATATCGTACCGGGCAACTAGTGGTACGATTGACTAACGGTTCGGACCGCCGTTTCGGTGCGATACGGTTAGTGAAGGAGGCAAAGGAGGAAATAAGTAATTCACCCATCTAAAATCTCTTAAAAAAACGTTCTCCATCTGGAAATAAATACTGAGAAGGGGATCCCTTGGAAGCAAGACACAAACAAGAGATAAAATTAGAAGACTCGATCAGTTGTATTGAGTCTGTTCATGAAAGGTAATGTCGAGTGCAATACCTCTAAGCACCGGCTTAAGTGATATTCTGATTTAAAGCCACGAAGATTGGGCTTTATGGTCCCAATGGACAGTTTTGTTTTTAGTGAGATTTATTCTTGTTGCTACATCAAGATATTGTTTCATAACCTGTTCATAAATAGAACGTATCGGTATCTATATGTTGTTATACAAAGATCAAATGGTTGTACAAAAGATCAAAGCATAAAGTCCAAGTAATCCAACTGCTTGGACTTCATTAATGCAACGGAGACAATTTTGAAAAGAATAGACTGCTATTCGGCATTGGGTACCAGTAAGATACGCTCCAACAGGTTGCATGGTACAACAGGTTGCATGGTACGATATCGCCCCTGTTTTAATTCACTTACCTCCGCATTTACCGCTCCGTTGGCCACACGATCCATTTGAGCAGAGTTCCGAACAAGGCAACTTGGAGTCATATACAAAGTAACCAACCTGACAGCCACTGTCACATAATCCGTTTGGAAGACATTTTGTATTTAGACATTTAACTGGACAATATTTTGCACAAAACTGTCCCTACCACCCATCCACACATCCCCTTAAACAATGCCCCGTAATATTGCAAAACTTATCTATGCAGTAATCTCCGCATTTGATATCGCACATGTCTCCGACCATTCCATTTATACAATTGTAGATGCACGACCCAGTTTCCTTTTCACATATCTGATTACCCAAGTCCTTACACCCATCACTGCACCTTTCATTGCAAAACTGATTGGTCCAACCCTTTTCACACCCTTTATCGCACAGCCCGTTTCTCCTATTGCATAAACCCGACTCGCAATGAGAACACGTCATATTGCATTTATCTCCGTAATTCCCTGTCTCGCAACCCAGATCGCACTTGCCCGTGTATCTATCACACACCCTAAACCCTTGTGCATCCATCCTGCAGCCATCCCCACACGGGGTCTGACATACTGCACTCTTTAACCCCTTTGCACACGTGATACACATACCGTTATCTATATCACAGGACCAACACACAGAAGAGCACGTGTCCTTGCAGTCGTAACCACGATAACCATCTATACATTACAAACACCGTTTTCGTCACACATTCCATCACGGCACGTGACGCATTGAATTTCACATATGTTGCCATAGTAACCCGGAAAACAATGACAACTGCATTCGCAACATCTCGTATACTGCTTCGCAGCATGACTCGAATGTAATACGCAGGTTTCCATATTGGTTACGTCATACTAACGTGACGCGCGTCAGATTCCCGCCAAAACGAATTGCATTCAAAATCAAAGTTATCTTCAACATTGTGCAATGTCATTTAGCCGATTGCTCCATTTATAGTTTATTTACGTGGAAGCAGTGATAAAACCTTCATCTGTATTGTAAATAACAAACTTGCAACGCAAATCATACATCAACACGTGTTGCAAGCGACCATAATGTTTATGTAGCAACAGCTTAGCAACAGTGCACTATTTTCTGTGCCGTTGCCTTCCGGCTAACAGAATGTTAAGATTTTGAACATACCGAAGCGCCGTGATACACACGAGGCGGGATCCCGAGGAATGACGGGATTGGCAGAGCGTTCACGATTGTGACAACTGCCGTCTGTCCGATTACATTCACCGATTTCACAAAAGCAGCCTGAAAGAGCAACAACCCTTTACTAAATAATGGACATTCGCAACATCTAGTAAACTGCTTCGCAGCGGAATCCCGAAGAATAACGGGATTGGTCGAGTTCACACGATTGAGTATTGGAATGCCGCTAATGGCCAAACGTAGCATCCTACCAACATCTACCAAAACGGTGTATTTTTTTCTTAAACAGAGCGTTAAAGGGATATACCAAGTGTTTTTCATGAAAATATTAAAACATGCCCCAGTTCATTATACAAATGTTATTTCAATCAAAATATGGTTTAAGCACTGTGTAGTTTATGTCTAAAGTTTGAATTTATTTAAGATTTTTAATAATGTTGGGCTTCAAATATTAACCCTGCTGCGTAATCTAGGACGGCACATACTCTTGTATAAAATGAATTTCCTTGTAAGAAAAAAGGCATTTTAGGCTCATTCATTGTGTTGTTTAGAATAGAAAATACAATTATTTGTCAATTTTAAGTCAGACCCAAGACCCCACGAAAGCCGGATGTACCCCCTTTAAGCCTCATACAAAACTCAATTAATACATGTATTTAAACAGTTTGGCGTATGCATGTTAATATACCAGTCTCCACTTTTGATAAAGACTGACAACGGGTTCTGTGTAGAAGACAGTGAAGGAAAAAGTACAGATATACTATAAAGATAGGCTTGAATAAACTATAAGGATAGGCGTGATAAACTAAGCTAAGCTGTAAAACAATTGCATGCAACAACATCAAACACGTGCAGTCAAATACACGTGCACTCTACCGTAAGCGTGAGAAATAGGGCTATATTAAAACTGGACAAACCATGCGATGGAAATATATATATATCCCATAATTGTATATTTATTTTATTTTTGCAAAGTTGATTTTTTTTAGGCTTTATCCAACTTACCGTTCAGTCAACATTAACTTACTCTTCGGATTTGTCTTTCAGGAAAGTAAAAAACAAACTTACCTTTCTTTTCCTACTGAAAAAGTAGTGTTTTTTTATAAATGGAACCATTGCCTGTATAATAGTCACGGCATCTGAAACAAAATAACACGTAAAATACATACAACACCGTACCGAACACATAATAAACTATAATTGACAGAACACATGCCGTTGTTCTAAACGAACGGCTTTTCACAATACCTTCAGTTCGACATTCGGCGCCTTTCGGACTGGTAGAACACGCATAACATGTTCCCAACACCGCGTCACATTTATCGTTGAAGCATGTTTCTCTGCAGACTTTTGTGCACGCATCTCCATAGAAACCTTCTTTGCATCCTCCTTGACAATTTCCGTTAATGTCGCAGTTGATTAGGCAATTCGGGCAGATATTTTGGCAGACTTGGCCGTAGTAGCCGCTCACGCAGCCGCTGGTACACTGATTCGCGCTGCTACACTTCCTACTGGCGCATTTATCGCTACATTCGGATGTGCAGGATTGTCCGTAATATCCGTCTAAGCAGCCGTTGTAGCAGTTCCCGTCTATCTGCTGGCACGTGGCAGTGTTGGCGTTCTGTCCTCGACCGCAGTTGACACTGCACTGACTGGTGCACTTACTACCCCACCATCCCGACCCGCACCCTTGGAGACACTGTCCGTCGGTAGTCTGACACACGCCGTTTAAACATTGTCCACATACGCTGTCACATTTGGTACCGTAGTATCCCGAGAGGCAACCGGAAACGCATTGTCCAGATATCTCGTTGCACACTCGGTTACCATTGCCACTGCGCACGCAATTGCTACTGCAGGAAAGATCACAAAGCAGAAGATTGTAGTTGGAAACGATGCAAGTAGTACACGCACCAGATATGTCGCATGCTTTGCAGTTGTTCGGACATGGATTGTTGCAGTATTTCCCGTACCAGCCCTCTTTACAGCCCCCTTGACAAGCCCCATCTACGGCGTTGCAAGTTCCGTCGAGGCAGTTCCCACATTCATTGTCGCAGAAAACCCCATAGCGCCCAGAGTTACATCCGGTTGTACATGCGCCTTCACGTTGACACGCGTATCTGAAAGAAAATGCATAACATATATTACCACAGTAAGGCCTACCACTGTAAGGCCGTGATGTTATATAACGTGATGTTATAATATGAAAATGGGGATTTATCCAGCTTCAGTAATAAACTTAAGGATGTTGGCTTGGCAAGTTATGAAATGTTCAAGTTTAAGAATTTTATTTTTTAAATCGTAGATATATTTGACAACAGAATTGTTTCATGTTTTACATTCTAATAGATATGGATATAATGTAGGATTTAAGATGGTAACATATCAAACGTTAAGCTTTTTTTTTCTTCATATTGTTTGCGTCATTTGTGGTCATTTTTGTTGTCAACAAAATATATATGTGTAGCTCAAAGTAAAATTTGTCCTTTTGATTTAAAAATACGATTTTTTTTATTTTTTCAATTGTGGGGTTGGCTAGGAAATGACGTAGTCCTGAGAGATACTTTAAATTTCTTTGGTATCATTTAGATTCAAAATTATCAAAAAAGGTAGGCCATCACACTTTATTACCACTGTCTTGGAAGATGACATATATTTCTAACTCCAAAATGTCACTAAAAAGAGGAAAAATAGAGTCACTGAACATTTTCACCATTTCATTCATAACATTACATTTATTGAAAAACAAAGATTGATTTTCGATTACCTATATATGTATATATATATATATATCTTTGAAAACATACACAAACAATTGAATTGAATTGAATGTTGTTTAACGGCTCATTAACACAGTATATGTTATTTAGAGCCACCCCAGAGAGAGGGGAAGGATACATAGGAATCCGGGAAGCGTGCCCTACTCTCATTATCGAATAGATTCCTATGGTTCTTTAACGTGCTCGGGGGATAGACCTATACACGGGATTGCCCGGTTTACCTACCCATCCGACGGACGAGGCTAAGGGAAAGTGTCCTGCCCATGAACACACCGACGAAACTCAGTGGCATCACGGAAGATTGAATCAGGGGCCTCCGATTACAAATCCGCAGAGCTACCGACTGCGCCACGTCAGTCATCCTAATTCGTTTTTTTACTTTAAAAAGCAAACATATATGGACAGTACTCTACCTTTTACATTAGCAAAAAAAAAAAAGAAAGATAAGAAAAAGTATGTCATAATGCTCAACTTTTGTTAAAACTTGTATATGACAAGGTACTATGACATTTCTTTCAAAACAAGTAAATATATATAGATCTAGGTTCCAATCATTTTTTTATTACAATTTCTATAAATTACACATAATTTGGAGTTGCATGTAGTTTGACATTTTCGCTGTAAAAATACTGTAAACACAATTTTGCTGACATGGAGATCGAATGTAAAATGAGCTTAGTATCTACTTTTATATATCTATTTCCTTAAAATATCAAACTGTATAATTGAGGATATTGCACTCATCTTTCTTTTTACGTAAAAAAAGGACAGAGATTCACATGCACGTGTTCTGGGATGAAAATTGAATAAAAGAATGGAAATAAAATTTCCTCATTTCAGATAAGTTCGGAATCAATCTAGATGTTGCGAAGGTGCATGAACGTAGGTAATCGGATGCAATTGTCAGATTATTAACGATGTCGCTCCTTACAAAGTGAACTACGTAGTTGTGTACGAAACAACAATTCTAATACACCCATATGAACGTCTAGTTTGTAATTATATGCGCATGACCTGGGAAAGATTGATTGACGTTGTACAATGATGCATTAGATAGAATTTCCAAGAACACGTTCGGATTTTGTTAAGTACTTTAGTACTTTGAATTATTGCAGCTTTCGATGTTCCGAATTGTAAAATATGCCAACTAAAATTATTTCGGCATTATATTTTACTAGCACCACAAACATCACCATAAATGCTTTTGCAAAAGATGCTTTTGAAATATTTAATGTTAACGCAAGTGAAGTACCGATTATTCGATTGTTTAAAACCCATAATCGGTTTGTTAGGCATCCGATTAAGATCATCATAAAGCCTATACTCGATCATCGGTTAAATGTAAACGTGCACTTGTAAAAATGAGTATGATATACAAATAAACACATTTACTCGTATATCAGTTAGAATACGTTTGCCGAGAAAATACAAACTTGCATGGCATCAAAACTCAGATTAACATACACATGCTATACTTCCTATACGGGTAAGTATTATCGAGGTAATTAAAAAAGATCCATATTTCATTTCATGCAACCATATGTTTAAAGCATAATTCTGCATCTTGATCGCGGGAAGTAGGTAACTAGTAATCTAGAAGATAAGCATATGCATGCTTAAACTGTTCATGACTCAAACCAAAAGCACAAGTTATAATGTGACATAAACAATAAGGTAATTTATTCGATAAATCTGAATCAAAACTCTCTGCGTTTGTTTTCATTACAAAATGTTACGTTTAACTGAAACAAACAATAATATATTATTAAACTTGTTTGCCAGGTTTGCATGTGAAAAGCCTTATCATAAAAGTGCTTCGGTTGTAGAATATGTATTTCTCAACTAATTTTCTAATTATAAACTGCGTTTTAAATTCTTATTTAGTTTTAAAAAAATATAGTAATATATAATGTACATGTATTGTCAAAAGTACTCATGGAAATGATGGAAACTGGAGCCATTAGGGTGTTTTGTTCTCGGTTTATCATTATAATCTAAATCAAAGACCAAAATTCACTTTAGAAGATTCCGTCAATTAATTTTCGTTCTTTTCATTTTATTTCTTAAAAAAAGTTTTTAATTAATTATTACAGTTACAAAATAATATAATTACTAAATAAAATAATATTTCGAGATAATAACTCGGATATCCTGCATGGCAGGCGAACGGGTTTACCACTACGCCACAGTGACAGTTAAATGAAGTTATTATTAACTAGTATATAATTTAATGCGTGTCATTAACTAGTATATAATTTAATGCGTTAGTCTGTTTCCACGACTCCTGACACTTACGCAAGACCTGCGTAGTCGAGTAATAGAGTTTTTTAAAACCCAAATCAATTGAAAAAATTCTGTTTAGTCGTATTTATCGATTAATAGTAACTGGCGAGACAATTGGCCAATATTGATTCATCCTCAGCAATTGCGGAAATTAACGAAGAGTTCCGATGTCTTTGATCGTACATAGTCGGTCAATTCCGTCATTATTCGGTGATTGCGAGATGTTGCGAATGGCACCCAGACAAGGGACATCGCCGAAGAGGCCCGAAGTGAATTTACCATGCCTATCAGCGGAGGTAGAGACTGGTTTCCCCTTCCTTAAGCTCGACTCTCATGTACTTGGCCGAAATCGGAAACCAAAGGGATAATTTTTTTCAAACTGATAGTATGTGGACAAAAGTTGATACATTTAAGGGGATTTTCATCCTCTATAATAATAAATCCCCTATAATCACGTGATGTTATATAATCAAACTGCGGAGAAGCTTTCTTATGCATTATAATATGTAAACAGGAAGAGTTTAATAAATACTGTATCACCCGAGCTTTACAACAACTGGTGACCGAGATTATAAAAGAGAACGCCACACGCAGTATATATTCCACTTTCAGCTTCCACAGATTGTTTTATCATATACATATTTATATTCATTTGATTATTTATGTTGAAAACAAAATAATGTTTAATTTCGATAAATGTTCACTTAAACTAAGCCCGCACTCCATGCACGCATTGCGCACGCAACCAGTGTGTCTCAACAGCAATGACTATTCCACTGTATTGAAAAACACTGACGACAATGGATTCTCTTTTGCTCTTGTGTATCATTATCTCTCTAAAAAAAGCATGTATTGGTGATATTATAGCGAGTGAAAATAATGTAAATAAAATAATTGATACAACGAAAACATACGAATCAATACTTAAATAGTTTTACTTCCCCTGTGGTTTGGTAAAATCAGATCTGCGACAACAAAATCTATACGGCCGGACAACATACGACGCGCCCATTCGCAACAACTCGTTCACTTCTTTAAAG
This sequence comes from Cyrtodaria siliqua, assembly GCA_037043455.1. Lineage (NCBI taxonomy): Eukaryota > Metazoa > Mollusca > Bivalvia > Adapedonta > Hiatellidae > Cyrtodaria > Cyrtodaria siliqua. Next base: position 288,782 of record JAWPHD010001504.1, on the reverse strand, counting down.
CATAACTCGAATGTATCTCGAAGATGTCCATATTAGTTACGTTATCCTAGCATGAAGCTCCTTAGATTTCCGTCAGAACGAATTTCCATTCAAAATAATTATCAACGTTTTGCAATGTCATTTAGCCGATTGCTCCATCTATAGTTCATGTACATGAAAGCAGTGATAAAGCCTTCAACTGTATTGCAAACAACAAACATGAAAGTTGAACGCAAATTATACATCAACACGTGCGGCTAACGGTCATTTTGTTGATATAGCAACAGCTAATCAATAGTATACTATCTTCTGTGCCGTTACCTTCCGGCTAACACAATGTCAACTTTTTGAACATACCGATCCGTCGAAATACACACGAGGCATAATCCCGAAGAACGACGGGATTGGCCGAGCTTTCACGAATGACGCCGCGCCATCGCTGACGGTCGCGTGTTTTTTAAAAAGCAGAGCTATCTGTAATAAAATGGCTTACGCTATGCATCCACTACTGCATGTTTTGTCGCAGATATCTCCATAACGTCCCGGATTGCAGATGCATAAGCCATTCTCCCGTGCACACTCTTTGGTTCCCGCAGCGAGGCAGTTGCATGTCTTCGAGCAGTATGTTCCTGGTAAAAAACAACACGAATTTCGTACATATATAGATGTATATTTGATGAGATTTTGGGAGATTAAGACCGGTCAAATGGGATCAAGAAAATTAAATGCGGTGAACGAAAGGAAAGACTCATTGATCAAGTTTAATTATCATAAAAGTCATACTTATATATATTTATAATAATAATTGCGTTATCATACAATTCATATGTATAATAAAAGTGTAAAAACTAGGTCAAGCTCATGTATGGTGACCTAACTGTGGCATGAATAATGTAGATACAATGTAGTGAAAGGAAAAAGAAACGAGACACGGGAATTTCCGCTATATATTGTATATACTGCACACCCAATTCCATACATCCCAAGATGTTTTGTAAAAAACAAGTTGCAGTTAGTTAGAGAAAGGACACAACTGTGATGTAGACGTTTTAATCACTGTACACTTTGTAACAAGAAATTCATAAATGTTGAAGTTCCTCTTTAAAAACTTGAGCCAGTTCAGTACTTTATTGAACGTAAAGAGTTAATAATGAAACTTTGCAGGAATACTATTGCTGTGTTACATGTACGTGTTGTTTTCGTCTTTTTTCCGAAAGGACAGATCTTACGTAGCCATGTACCATTCGATTAACAGCAGCATATTGTACATACAATATATAGCGGTAATTCCCGTGTCGCGTTTCTTTTTCCTTTCAGTATATAATGCTATTGATACATCTGAGTCGTAGGTATCGTATATCCTCAACCAGGTTCAATCATCTGTAAAACTAGGTCACGAATATTATACTAAATATTTACACTAATATAAAACTATTTAATTCCTTTGTTAGAAATATTTATCAGATGGAGTGACTATTGACCCGAGAAGGGTACTATTGCACGAGGCGGCACGCCGGGTGCAATAGTATCCTCCAAGGGTCAGTAGTCACACCCGAGGATAGATAGCTCTAATCCATTGTCTCCTAAGGCATTAAATAGTTGTAATGCACGGTCAGGTAACGCTGTGTGACTGACACAGATCGACTATTGCACGGTCACGTGACGCTGCGTCACTGACACAGATCGACTATTGCACGGTTACGTGACGCTGCGTCACTGACACATATCGACTATTGCACGGTCACGTGCCGCTGCGTCACTGACACAGATCGACTTTTGCACGGTCACGTGACGCTGCGTCACCGACACAGATCGACTATTGCACGGTCACGTGACGCTTTGCTGTTTTTTTTTTTAAAAAGCGCGTCAATGAAAAAGATGTACTATTGCACGGTAAATTTAATATTGCACGGTCACGTGATGAACTATTGAACGGTTGAGAATGGTCAACACTATTTAATCACACGTTACTGCTTCTAGACCCATGAAAAACGCTTATGTTTTATGATATATAATAATTTAAATTATACTGATAAAAATAAGTTTAGCAAGTAAATTGCATGGCAAATTCATTTGCGCGTATTTTAGGCTACGCGTGGTAGAGGTCATTAACAATATAATTAACAAAATTACCTGCTTTAGTTTCGTTCTTATTTCAATGTAAAGGGAGGTATTTTTATTTTTTTTAAACTTCGGTTAGTTATTGCATTATAATGACAAGGTTAGTATCCATTGATTTTGCGGTTTTTATAACTTGAAACCGAGAACTGTTATTTATTGACGTTTGATCAAGTTCTTTATCATATTGGTTTTTTTTTTAAATATAAAATACGCTGTTTTTAACTAAATGGGAGGTAACTCTGACACTTACATTGGATCACAACTAATCAATGAAAAAGAAGATCACCCTATGTCATGAAAATGTTTTATAATACTTCAGATTATTGCGTAATTAAAATTCAAACGTACATGAGTAACATGTTCAATATACTCAGTGTAACTGATGTTATCTTCGCCTTAAAAGAAAAAAACAAATACTGACCATAGTACGTTGCCAAGCAACCATCGGTACACTCGCCGGTGATACGATCGCAACGGTTTCCAAGACAATATTGGCCAGGACATTTCGACTCACAAGTTGGACCATAGGTACCGGGGTCACATACTGCAAGTAAAGAGCAATATACATGTATTTAATAGAGATACATGTCGTTAATACTCAATGCACGTGCGCGTGTTACAAACACATTACGTGATCCCGCCTTAATTCAATTAAGCGATGGAAAAGCTTATTATTTTTTTATTAGCAGAATTTTATAACGGATATTTCGACAACAAAACATAAGAACACATTTTATTGAAAAAAGTCGATAACCTGTTTAAAATTACCTTTTAAATGTTTTAAGTTTACAATATGTGAACTTTTTAAGCCGAATTTAAGGTTTTATTTCATACCCCCAGCCAACCCCGTTTTCACTTTTTGGAACACGTAATGAGGAACTGGACGTTTAAAGCTTAACACTTTATAGTAATGGGACACTTAATGTACATCACATAGAAACATACATACAAGTGTCGCTTACGATATTTACAAAATTAAATATTTACTTATGTTTAGCAATAAGTTGTTTACCTTGCACGCGACATAATGGTCCGACCGGGGACACATTACAATCCGAACAACCACCGACGCTGTTGCATGTGCCATCCGTGCACGTGTTAATGCACTCGCTATCACATTTTTCTGTGTAGTAATTCACTTCGCATCCATTGAAACAACGTCCGCTGTTTGGATCGCACGTGCTGCCCCCAGAACAGTGCGTGCTACAAACGCCGTCGCACGTGGCTCCATAGTAACCGTCATTACACCCGCGCGTACAATTGTTGCTATAACCCTTGCACAGTCTGTCCCTACATCTTTCGCTGCAAACACCGGTACAGGTTGTTCCGTAGTAGGTGTCGATGCATCCACTGGCGCATTCACCGTCGAGCAAATTGCATATTCTGTTTCCAGCGGCATTTGTCTTACAGTTTTGACCGCAGGGCTGTGAGCAGTCTTCCTTGAAAAAGTTCGGTTTGCATGCTGCCTCTAAACAATATCCAGTCGTTTTGCTGCAGTAGATTTTGTTCGAGCCGTTGACGTACGTTTCCATGCAATTCGAGCTGCAAATGTTTCCACACGTGCTGCCATAGCGACCTGCGACGCACGTGACGCACTCGCCAGTTTGACGTGCGCATTCATCGCAAACGTCGCGACACCTGGTCTTACAATCGTCCTTGTACCAACCATTTGTGCATCCCTCCACACATGTACCGTTTAGTTGCTGACAACCGGTTCCTGCAAGACAAGAGTAAACATTGCAATAATAGACATTTGAAAACCATCAAGTACATTTGGAAGCCATTACTCGGAGCATTGAAACATGCAATGCGTAGCTGTTGAAGCGGTTTGGTAATTACGTTATACGTATTGCGTTACGCATCTCAATTTGCTGATGTTTGAGACAATTGTTTCACAACGATATGAATGTCAGTAGTTTGAAAGCATAAACACAATAACAAACGCGCACATATCTCAAAAGTCCTAAGTCAGAAATGCAATTCCCCATCTCCGCATCCCCCACCAACCCGTTGTTTCTTTGATCCTTCAAAGTAAATATTATAATTGTTGAACTTTCTAATGATTTTTATTATTTTCTCTTTTTAGATCCAAAAAATAGTCTTTCATTCCTAGATTCCTTAAAGAAATTGCAATGATCCCATACATATAACTGGCCATTATCCCCAGATCCGCTATCCCCTGGAAGATCCTCAAAGAAACTGTGTCTAAATCACTGTACAGAACGGATGTAATGTAACATATAGAGTTTAATTAACATTGTTGAAGTGATACGGGAAATAATTCCCGAGTGAGAAAGATTCTTGCGATATAGAAACGAAACGAGTTTCTATATCGCACGAGTTTCTATATCGCAAGAATATTTCTCACGAGTGAATTATTTTGCGTATCACGACAAAAATGTTAAATTAAACTATATAATATATATTCTGTGATGAATTTCTTTCCAATCGTCTTTTGACACAAGTATTCCTTCTTCTGTCACTCCTTTTGCGACAGCGCGGAGTAATATCATGACGTCAATTCGTGACGTAATATCGTGACGTCTATCGTTTAGTTCATAACATTTGGCTTCTGTGCTAACTTGCACACTAGGCGAGACAGCATAGTAGAGGAAGGGATATGTTATAGATTTTCTCAAACTGGGAAATTTCTATAATTCATCACAAAATATTTAATATAAATAATTAAACTGGTGTGCGTTGTAATCCTTCTCGTCAATCACCACTACGGGTTCGAATGATCCTAGTGGGAGTTCAACTTGTAAGTGAGAAAGTGCCGATTCTTATGGAGGTAAACAGTACGGCCACTTGCTCACTTACAAACTGAGCTCCCAGTGGGACTCGAACAGGCAACGGTGAGAGGCGAGACGATTTACAAAGGAACATCGTTAACCCGTCGACCACGTCCTCAACAATAGACGCTAATACAGCTCATTCCATAATAAGTATTCGTGGACAACTAGTAGCCCATTGAGATATATCTCTGCCATTAATTTATAACTTCCGATAACTGGTATTTAAAGTACACCCGTAATTAAAGAGTATCGTCTCATCGAGTATCAACCAACCCGATGAGACCATACTCTATTTGTTTAGTAACATGTATATTTCATAAGTTTGTCATTCTCTAACTTCCGATGCTGTTAGTTAGAGTATTAGTTATTCAGACATGTGTTATGTTCAATTACACGATTTACACCTGTGAAAATACAAAGGGCATTTAAGTGACCATGCTGCAGTTTCAATTAAATGATTTAAAACTAAGCAAATACAAAAGAAATGTCAGCGGCATGATGCTACAACAACAACTGTAGCGTCGTTGGTTTGGTCGCATACTAACTGAACAGATTACATATAGTTCAAACAACTTTAAACAATTGACGTTGTGCTTGTATCATGGTCGCTGACATTTTCTTTGTATTTTCACAATTGTAAATTATTTAACTAAAAATAACACCTGTCAGAATGGCTAGCGTACTCTAACTACCAGTTATCGGAAGTTGGGGTAGACAGATGAAATGGACAAGCTGCAAAACAAATTGAGTATGGTCTCATCTCGATGTTTTAATCACCTCGATGGGTAACACTCATCTCAATCTTTAAATCTACCAACTCGATGAGACCATACCCTATCTATAAATTGATAATTCATCAAGATATCCATACATGTTATGCAACACGCAACATTTATGGAGAAACATGGTTATGAGACGTGTTAGTGCATATGTATTATTTCGAGGGAATACATAGAATACTCGTTAACAATACTTCGTTCCTTTGATTGAATTATGTAATAGACTTAAGAATCATTTGTTTAAATGGTTGATTTTACGATCTGAACGAGTATGTCAACTTTAAACAATTTTATCATATCGAAAATAGTTCGTCTATTCCAATTCACATATAGCCTAAAACGTGCTGAAAACGGCGTGAAACAATGTCCAACCAACCATCCAGGTAGCATTATATACAAACACAAACAGTACTTTAAAGAATGGTTACTCTACCTTGCTTGCAGTTTGGGCACGTTAACTCGCACTGGTCTCCCCAAAATCCAATCGGGCATCCTTGGCACACGTCATTGTATCTTCCACATGTGTTATATAGGCAGTTTTCACTTGTACACGCCTCATCACAATCGAGACCTCTCATACCACGAGGACAAGCTGCACAAATTGAGGAACAATTATTAAACCATAACGCAGCATTCATGTACAGCAACACAAACTGACATATCTTAAAACGGAAGTAGCTCAATTTTGTATAAAAAATGAAAATCATTTTATAATTAGACATGCACGTTCTAGCTCCGCCCTCTATTGTCTATGCCGTAGTTTTACTTGGCCCAAATAATCTTGATTGACAGATCGGATATATGTATATGGAGTGAGGCGACATTTTGAAACGAAACTGTCTAGTAACAGCGGCTCCTTTAAATATTTACATATCCAACTTGCACTAAACTATAGTGTTAAACAAGCAAAGCTGTGTTCGCAGAATTAAAAGAACTGTGAAAGAAGAAAGCACACGGATATGGTCATACTAAACCAATTAATTTTCCATAGGCCTACCTTATAGCTCTAAGCTCTGTACTGAGTTCCCTAATATAGGAAGCTATATCTAACACGTTCCATTTGCATTTGACTGTTTCCATACTGTCAAGTTCTTGTCTTTTTCGTTTTTTTATTATGACCTTACACCATACTAGGCAGTCTTTCACCTTAACAAAATTCTGTTAAGATTTGTAAAACCGTTAACAAAATTCTGTTAAGACAATTTTTCTACAAATCGTTAACAAAATTTTGTTAAGACAACTTTTTCTACAAATCGGTAACAAAATTTTGTTTGTAAGAATGCATTCAAATATCTTTACCAGGCAGCCTTCCACCTTAACAAAATTCTGTTAAGACAATTTTTTCTACGAATCGTTAACAAAATTTTGTTTGTAAGAATGTATTCAAATATATTTACTAGAGTCTTCCACCTTAACAAAATTCTGTTAAGATTCATTTTTAAAATCGTTAACAAAATTTTGTTAAGACAATTTTTTCTACAAATCGTTAACAAAATTTTGTTTGTAAGAATGTATTCAAATATCTTTACTAGGCAGTCTTCCACCTTAACAAAATTCTGTTAAGATTCATTTTTAAAATCGTTAACAAAATTCTGTTAAGACAATTTTTTCTACAAATCGTTAACAAAATTTTGTTTGTAAGAATGTATTCAAATATCTTTACTAGGCAGTCTTCCACCTTAACAAAATTCTGTTAAGATTTGTAAAACCGTTAAAAAAAAATTATGAAGACAATTTTCTCTACAAATCGTTAACAAAATTTTGTTAAGACAACTTTTGCTACCAGTTGTTAACAAAATTTTGTTTGTAAGAATGTATTCAAATATCTTTACTAGGCAGTCTTTCACCTTAACAAAATTCTGTTAAGATTCATTTTTAAAATCGTTAACAAAATTCTGTTAATAAGAATGTATTCAAATATCTTTACTAGGCAGTCTTCCGCCTTAACAAAATTCTGTTAAGATTTGTAAAACCGTTTCTGCAAATCGTTAACAAAATTTTGTTAAGACAATTTTTTCTACAAATCGTTAACAAAATTTTGTTAAGACAATTTTTTCTACAAATCGTTAACAAAATTTTGTTAAGACAATTTTTTCTGCAAACCGTTAACAAAATTTTGTTAAGACAATTTTTTCTGCAAATCGTTAACAAAATTTTGTTAAGACAATTTTTTCTGCAAATCGTTAACAAAATTTTGTTAAGACAATTTTTTCTACAAATCGTTAACAAAATGTTGTTCAGACAATTTTTTTCTACAAATCGTTAACAAAATTTTGTTAAGACAATTTTTTCTACAAATCGTTAACAAAATGTTGTTAAGACAATTTGTTCTGAAAATCGTTAACAAAATTTTGTTTAGACAATTTTTTCTGCAATTTGTTAACAAAATTTTGTTAAAACAATTTTTTCTGAAAATCGTTAACAAAATTTTGTTAAGACAATTTTTTATACAAATCGTTAACAAAATTTTGTTAAGACAATTTTTTCTACAAACCGTTAACAAAATTTTGTTAAGACAATTTTTTCTGCAAACCGTTAACATTTGTTAAAACAATTTTTTCTGCAAATCGTTAACAAAATTTTGTTAAACAATTTTTTCTACAAATCGTTAACAAAATTTTGTTAAGACAATTTTTTCTACAAATCGTTAACAAAATTTTGTTAAGACAATTTTTTCTAAAAATCGTTAACAAAATTTTGTTAAGACAATTTTTTCTAAAAATCGTTAACAAAATTTTGTTAAGACAATTTTTTCTACAAATCGTTAACAAAATGTTGTTAAGACAATTTTTTTCTACAAATCGTTAACAAAATGTTGTTAAGACAATTTTTTTCTACAAATCGTTAACAAAATTTTGTTAAGACAATTTTTTCTACAAATCGTTAACAAAATGTTGTTAAGACAATTTGTTCTGAAAATCGTTAACAAAATTTTGTTTAGACAATTTTTTCTGCAAATCGTTAACAAAATTTTGTTAAAACAATTTTTTCTGAAAATCGTTAACAAAATTTTGTTAAGACAATTTTTTATACAAATCGTTAACAAAATTTTGTTAAGACAATTTTTTCTACAAACCGTTAACAAAATTTTGTTAAGACAATTTTTTCTGCAAACCGTTAACATTTGTTAAAACAATTTTTTCTGCAAATCGTTAACAAAATTTTGTTAAGACAATTTTTTCTACAAATCGTTAACAAAATTTTGTTAAGACAATTTTTTATACAAATCGTTAACAAAATTTTGTTAAGACAATTTTTTCTAAAAATCGTTAACAAAATTTTGTTAAGACAATTTTTTCTACAAATCGTTAACAAAATTTTGTTAAGACAATTTTTTCTGCAAACCGTTAACAAAATTTTGTTAAGACAATTTTTTCTGCAAATCGTTAACAAAATTTTGTTAAGACAATTTTTTCTACAAATCGTTAACAAAATGTTGTTAAGACAATTTTTTCTACAAATCGTTAACAAAATGTTGTTAAGACAATTTTTTCTACAAATCGTTAACAAAATTTTGTTAAGACAATTTTTTCTACAAATCGTTAACAAAATGTTGTTAAGACAATTTGTTCTGAAAATCGTTAACAAAATTTTGTTTAGACAATTTTTTCTACAAATCGTTAACAAAATTTTGTTAAAACAATTTTTTCTGAAAATCGTTAACAAAATTTTGTTAAGACAATTTTTTATACAAATCGTTAACAAAATTTTGTTAAGACAATTTTTTCTACAAACCGTTAACAAAATTTTGTTAAGACAATTTTTTCTGCAAATCGTTAACAAAATTTTGTTAAGACAATTTTTTCTACAAATCGTTAACAAAATGTTGTTAAGACAATTTTTTCTACAAATCGTTAACAAAATGTTGTTAAGACAATTTTTTCTACAAATCGTTAACAAAATTTTGTTAAGACAATTTTTTCTACAAATCGTTAACAAAATTTTGTTAAGACAATTTTTTCTACAAATCGTTAACAAAATTTTGTTAAGACAATTTTTTCTGCAAAACGTTAACAAAATTTTGTTAAAACAATTTTTTCTGCAAATCGTTAACAAAATTTTGTTAAGACAATTTTTTCTACAAATCGTTAACAACATTTTGTTAAGACAATTTTTTCTACAAACCGTTAACAAAATGTTGTTAAGACAATTTTTTCTGCAAATCGTTAACAAAATTTTGTTCAGAGAATTTTTTCTACAAACTGTTAACAAAATTTTGTTAAGACAATTTTTTCTACAAACCGTTAACAAAATTTTGTTAAGACAATTTTTTCTACAAACCGTTAACAAAATTTTGTTAAAACAATTTTTTCTACCAACTGTTAACAAAATTTTGTTAAGACAATTTTTTTTACAAACCGTTAACAAAATTTTGTTAAGACGATTTTTTATACAAATCGTTAACAAAATTTTGTTAAGACAATTTTTTCTACAAACCGTTAACAAAATTTTGTTAAGACAATTTTTTCTACAAACCGTTAACAAAATTTTGTTAAAACAATTTTTTCTACCAACTGTTAACAAAATTTTGTTAAGACAATTTTTTCTACAAACCGTTAACAAAATTTTGTTAAGACGATTTTTTATACAAATCGTTAACAAAATTTTGTTAAGACAATTTTTTCTACAAACCGTTAACAAAATTTTGTTAAGACAATTTTTTCTACAAACTGTTAACAAAATTTTGTTAAGACAATTTTTTCTACAAATCGTTAACAAAATTTTGTTTGTAAGAATGTATTCAAATATCTTAACTAGGCTGTCTTCCACCTTAACAAAATTCTGTTAAGATTCATTTTTAAAATCGTTTACAAAATTCCGTTAAGATTCATTTTTAAAATAATAACAAAATTATGTTAAGATTCCTTTTTAAAATCGTTAACAAAATTCTGTTAAGATTTTTTTTTTAAATCGTTAACAAAATTTTGTTAATGACGAATATGTTCAAATATCTTTACTAGGCGGTCTTCTCACCATAACAAAATTATGTTAAGATGATATTTTGTTTTTAAATCTTTAACAGAATTTTGTTAAGATTTATTTTTAAAATCATTAACAAAATTCTGTTAAGACCATTTTTTCCACAAATCGATAACAAAATGTTGTTAATAAGAATGTATTCAAATATCTTTAGCAGGCAGTCTTCCATCTTAACAAAATTCTGTTCAGATTTTTTTTAAAGCGTTAACAGAATTTTGTTAAGATTTATTTTTAAAATCGTTAACAAAATTCTGTTAAGACTATTTTGTCTACAAATCGTTAACACAATTTTGTTAATAAAAATGTATTCAAATATATTTACTAGGCAGTAATGAAAAGGTTGTATGACGCCTAACAGGCATGAACATGCCAGGCTCATCTTCTATGTACATAGAGATAAAATATGGAAAATGAGCCTAGAACCTTCTCACCCTGAATTGCAGAGTTGCTGCAAATTCTATCGTAGAAACTCCATTTACGCTGGAGCCACGTTTATTGTTTTTCTGCCACTGCTCTTTTGATGCGAGCGAGATAGCACCTGAAACAATGCAGGGATCATGATGAAGACCTTTAATGAACATGAACAAAAAATGATAAAATGAACATGAATTTGGGGTGATTCTACCCCTCTGCCTACCCCTCCAAAGGGATCTGCAGTGGCCCTTTTCTTTGCCCCGTTACCAAACGGGGGCACCCGGGAACCACACGGGGCTTTTTGTATAGCGTTCACAGGATATTGTTAAAATCATTACAAGGTAGTCTTCCACCTGAACACATTCTGTTACGATTTCATTTTTAAAAGCGATAACAAAATGTTGTTAAAACAAATATGTTCAAGTATCTTTACAAGGCGGTCTTCCACCTTAACAAAGTTCTGTTAACTTAAAGATAATATTTCGTTTTTAAATCGTTACCAGAATTTTCTTAAGATTTATTTTTAAAATCGTTAACAAAATTCTGTTAAGATTATTTTTTCTACAAATCGTTAACAAAAGTTTGATAATAAAAATGTATTCAAATATTTTTACTAGTCAGTCTTCCACCTAAACAAAACTGTGTTCAGATTTTTTTTTAAAAGCTGTTCGAATCAGTGATATTAACCGTTCGAATCATTGATATCACTTATTTAAATATGTGATATCACTGATTTAAAACGAAAATGTGAAATCACCTATTTAATGGGTGATATCACCTATTGGAATGAGTGATATCACAAATTCTAATAGGTGATATAACAGATTCAAACAGAAAGGAAGATATCACCTATTGAATTAATGAATATCATTCATTCATTTTGAATAAGTGATATCCCTGATTCGAATTAATGAAATCAAAGATTCGAATAGATGATATCACCCATTCAATAGGTGATATCGCGCATTCAGAATAAATCGATGATATTACCTATTTGAATGCGTGATATTACCTTCTGAAATCAGTGATATCAACGATTCGAAAAAGTGATATCCCCAAATGGTATTAAAATGTTGTACGGCGCCCCATAATATGCGCCGTATTGCTTTTTAAAACAATTCAGTGATATCACCTATTTGAATGAGTGTCATCACTCATTAGAATAGGTGATATCACTGATTCAAATTTAAATGAGTGATATCACCTATTTGATTCAATGATATCACTTATTCGAATCAGTGATATCACCCATTCGAAACGGTGATATCACTCATTTGAACAGGTGATATCACTGAGTGAAATCAGTGTGAAATCAGCTATTTAATGGGTGATATCACCTAGTATTGCTTTTTAAAACAATTCAGTGATATCACCTATTTGAATGAGTGTCATCACTCATTAGAATAGGTGATATCACTGATTCAAATTTAAATGAGTGATATCACCTATTTGATTCAATGATATCACTTATTCGAATCAGTGATATCACCCATTCGAAACGGTGATATCACTCATTTGAACAGGTGATATCACTGAGTGAAATCAGTGTGAAATCAGCTATTTAATGGGTGATATCACCTAGTATTGCTTTTTAAAACAATTCAGTGATATCACCTATTTGAATGAGTGTCATCACTCATTAGAATAGGTGATATCACTGATTTAAATTTAAATGAGTGATATCACCTATTTGATTCAATGATATCACTTGTTCGAATCAGTGATATCACCCATTCGAAACGGTGATATCACTCATTTGAACAGGTGATATCACTGAGTGAAATCAGTGTGAAATCAGCTATTTAATGCGTGATATCACCAATTTGAATGTGTGATATCACTTATTCTAATAGGTGATATAACTGATTCAAACCGAAAGGATGATATCACCTATTGAATGAGTGATCACTTATTCATTTGCAATAAGTGATATCACTGATTCGAATGAATGATATCAATGATTCGAAAAGATGATATCACCCATTTAATAGCTGATATCGCGCATACAGCATGAATCGCAATATTGCTTTTTAATACAATTCAGTAATATCACCTATTTGATATTAATTATTCGAATTGGTGATATCATCGATTATAAATTTAAATGAGTGATATCAACTATTCGAATCCGTGATATCAATTATTCGAATCAGTGATATTACTCATTCGAATAGTTGATATCACGGATTCAAAACAAAAGGGTGATACCACCTAATGAATGGGTGATATCACTCATTCGTTTTGAATAAGTGATTCGAATGAGTGATATCACTGATTCGAATAGATGATACCACCATTTCAATAGGTGTAATCACGCATTCAGAAATAATCGGTGATATCACCTATTTGAATGCGTCATATCACCTATTCGAATCAGTGATATCACCGATTCAAATAGGTGATATCACAAAATGGTATTAACGAGTAATACGGCGCCCCATAGTTAGGGCTAAAAGCAAACCTTATTTCTTAGTAAAATGTGCTGTCCTGTCAATTACAGTCAAGGGCTTAAATTAACTTGAAATAAATTCACTTAGAAATGACTCGTAAATATTTTCCCGGTTTTTGTTACTAATTGAATTGAATTGAATGTTGTTTAACGGCTCATCAACACAGTATAGGTTATTTAGAGCCGCCCCAGAGAGAGGGGAAAGATACATAGGAATCCGGGAACCTGCCCTACTCTTATTATCGAATAGATTCCTATGGTTCTTTTACGTGCTCGGAGGATAGACCGATACAGGGGTTTTTCTTACTAAAAAAAACTAAAAAAACACCATCAGATGACATATACACACAATATTATGGGTGTTAATACATTTCATTCATATATTATGTAACTATCAATAATTAACCATTAACTATTAAGCATGTCCACATACTACTTAAACGGCCCTCGTACTTATATATAGTTCTATAAAATACAAAGGAAAAACTCGTGTATACTAGCTTAAATAGAACAATATATAATTATAAATACGTGTCACCTAGTTTAATATACAAGATCAGACAAAAAGCTGTATTTCTTGATTCACCTTCAAAAGCATGCGTCAAGCGATAATTCCCATACTAATAACAAGTTCAAATAAAACAATTTTGAATGACACAATAGTGTCAAGATCATAGTTGGCAGCGTAAAGATGACTACACCAGTATGTTTTTATTTACATAAAGCCATTCGCCTTGCGATACTAATCAAGGAAGGTCAAAGTTATTTTATTATAACATGTCTTTGCCTTAAAGGGACACACGGCAATCTTGAAGTGATTGGAATGGGTGTCTTGACTTATATATCCAGGATCATGTCTACTTTAAACCTGTTCACATTTAAATAAATAAAAATTTAAGTATTCACCTTTTCGTCATATTTTACTTTAAGTTTTAATATATAATTGGTGCAATAATAATTAAATTGAATAGCATGCACATACAATTTGCTTATTACTATTCTCATAATTAATATTAATGATTGAACAAGTGTAAGTTATCCGGAAAAACAAGCGGGACGCCGTGAGTTTTAAAAAAATCCAGATTGGCGTGTTTCCCTTTTAGCACAATATTATTTAATTGTCACAAAAAAAAAAAAATACAAATATACGCAACTCTAACTGAAACATTTCGCCTAAACAATGTCAACGCCATTACACAGTAAAATTGATAGATTAACAGGATTAAATCAGGCTTTTTTCTAGAAGGAAATATAATTTGAAAAGAGTTTCAATTCACGATAAAAATGTCAAATCAATCAAAATATGGTACCCTAATAGCAATAGCACCGTGTTGGTCATGTCTAATATTTGAATTCACAATACATTTTGAATGACACCAGATGTACAATTTCTTAAAAAAAAACTCGTGTAAAACCTAGGACGGTATATATTACTTTGCAGAATGAATTTCTGTGTAAATAATGTGTAATGTTTAGGCTAATTCATTACGAAAACGTATTATTTAAGATAAAATACGTTCATTTATAATCCATATTCTCTGAAACTTTTCAAATTGACAGTAGTTTTTGCACGAGAACATTCACTAATAGTGTCAAGAAAGATACGTATGAAGTATACGATCACACATAATTCCTACATTTCCTACATTATGCTTGACGAATGTTTAAAAAAACAGGAGTACTAATAATAACTAGTGGAGTACTCGATAATATAAATGAGTATGAAAGGAGAAATTTTGAAATCGCCGAACAAAATAAATACAAACAATGGTGCAGTCTTATTTTGATTGTGATGAGCCCTGAGCAGAACAAAATAATTACAATTTCAATAGTACGGACATTTAAGCGTTCCCGAAGATGGAATATGACGGTGAATATTGAAACTTCAATAATCGCATACCTGATTTGTATTAACACTGCGATTCCTGATCGCAAATAACTGTATTATTTGTTATATCCGTTTCACTGTTTGCATATTATGTACCTACATATATTCACACTATTCCATAAAACACATGACATGTAAAATTTAAAAAAAAAGAATTGACAGAGACGCTGGTATTTAATATTAAAACCTAGAAACTATAGAAAGTATTCTGCGGGACAATCCGTTTGAACTTTAAAACAAGCACAGGTTAACATGCTTCAAATTGCGGAAACACAGTTTACCCAGTTGTAAGCCAGAATGGAACCTATGTGAAGATTCAATTGGCCAAGTTTTTAACAGAAATACAACTTATGTCAGGCCGTATCATGTTGCAAGTCATACAGTACAGACTATGAAAACAGTTCTGAAACCCAGATACAACCCCAGTAGCCTGGAGAGATATATCATGGAGACAAGAGAAATTAATTGACACTAATAGACAGTAATGTTCGGACTTATGCATTTATCTGTGAAATGAATCTCATATATTTGAGAGTATCATTTCTGCTGAGAACAATGCTTGGTTACTTCAATTAATCATGTCGTTTGACATTACATTTGAAACGAAAATAAATATTTTCTAGCTTGATAGTTTTAACTTGAGTTTGTTGCTATAACCACCAGATAAGAGTTTGCTGCCATTTATAACTGAGATACCAAACAGACACATTGAACAAATATGCGTAGTTTTAATTACACTGGGAGAATTGTGTATTGACCACTATTGTGCAGTAATTTACTGGTTAGTTACTGCTGAAGGCGTCGCCTAATATGCATGCCTCATCTCTTAGCAGTTGTATTATACTCGTACGCATGTATGCCAGTTGATGCTTAGTACTAAAAGTATACAGATCACTAAACCAATGTGTTACTTCTATCAACCCACAAACATTACAACAGTCAGAGGCTGTCCCGATAACAATTGACATATCCTGTAATGTATTTCAAACAAAACTCAATCTTCTGAAATAGTATCTATATAGTTTAACTCATTCCTTGTCAGTTTTTACGGTGGATTAACGTACACATCATGAAATTAATTGCAAATGTATACGTTTGTCATTGTGAAATGGGTTTTCCATGTAGGTGCAAAACTGGTAGGTTAAAACAAACGTTCCCTAAACATAATTCATTGTATGAAGTGCGCAATGGGTCAGGTTCGACTTATATATCTACATGTATTACAGAAATAAATTGGACAGTGTTTTCTTTTATTTATTTTTTATTTTACATAATTATGAATGATATTTAAATAATGAAGCCTTGGCTTATCGATAGAGAGCGGATCCGTCGCACCCACATAAATCCGGCAAGCATGGTTTTTATTCCACCGTGTAACCCGAATTCACTAAATGCCATGTAAGAAATTGATTCATTTTGTGGGTGAGGGCATGTCCAACTCCCACGCATGCACATAGCCTACACATCCGCATACAATTAGTCCGCTTCTCAGGAGTTTACGCCCCTGTACCAACACCCTTTTCTCAAAATCTGGATCTGCACTTGAACACTATGTCAATTTGTCTTCTTTCTTTTTCTGCAGATAATTCTGTATTAAATTGGGTAATAAAATATGGGTGATGTGAGGGACACCATCATGGTCATCAGTTGTTATGTGTATATGACGTTTAGGATCAGCCCATTCAAAACTGTTTGAGGTATGTAATTAACACAAACGAGACGCGACGGGACGGGAAAATCATGTGTTATGAGACGGGACAGGACACGACGGGACGTTACGGACAACGTGATTCCTATAAAGCCAAAATTTCACTTTGTGAAAGCAACGGTATATAAAAATAAACCTAAGTTTTAATATTTCCATGTATACAAGTCTAAGTATGACATATTGGGATGTAAATACAAGTATACTTTGTTCACAAACACACGTACGCTCGCACGCACGAACGCGCGCACGCATGCAGACAGACAGCCAGATATATATGAAAAGACCAGAATTGTGAAGCTAGTTTAAAATTACGCCTTTGTATTTTTATGAACAGCATATCAATATCTCCCTACCAGAGAAGTCTTTATAAAGAAAACTTGAAACACAATCAAGCATCGCAAGCATTTCACTCTGTTTCTCAATAAATCAAAGTAAATTTTCAATACAGTGAAGGCATAATTAAAAAGGATGACGATCTTCATAATGCAAATCGTTAAATGTAGTATATGATTTGTCTGTGTAAAGTAATGTATGTGTTACCTACGTAACACATCCTTTGTGCTGATTAAGAAAGATTATAAAACAAACTAAGGACAAAAAATACACATTTTTGGAACAGATGTATAACAAAAATAAATGAAACAATTAAAAATAAAAACACATAAACATTCTAAGATTGTACAAACTAAACCATCTTTCCCCAAGTAATTATATAATCGGTCACTAAACCAAGTGGGAGAACAACGATATACCTAAATATGGGTAATACGTTTTTTGCAACAAGAGAGAAACGCCTGGTGGAGTTAAATCCGGGTTTTCCAAATGTGAATGCACACATTTTTTTCAAACTCAAATATCTCCATCACTTTCGATGGGTGCATGATGCGATTACTTGCATTCTAATGGATATATATAACATAGTTTAACCTAAACTGGACACAAATCCGGCTAGAAATGAACTTATGGTCAAAACGGTGATTGGTCACCGCTTCAAGTTTTGAAAACTGAATTCTATCAGCTTTAATAATAATAATAATAAAGACTTTATTTAACGAGAGAACTCATTTGAAACTAGTCAATCTACCATGAGGCCCTCAACAATACAATATATACAATATTTACAAGTAAAAATGCATTTAAAGTGGTATATTCAGTAAATGAAAATATGTTTAAATAGAACTGCAAGACTTAGTCATTTACTTATATATCGGATGGTGAATCCACTCTAAATACAGTGTTTTGAATTGATTTACAGATTGGGCATTTTGTATATGGTGGGGAAGAGAGTTCCACACTTTAGAGCCTGAATAAGCAAATGACTTTCTGAATAACTCACTATTGGGTCTGGGGGAATATAGCTGAAGATTTGATGATGATCTTAGATTCCGCATATGGACATTTGAAGTTAGAGTAAATGCGTCTTTAAGATAAGCAGGGGCCTGATCATTAACTGTTTTAAACATAATGATTGCTTTTTGAAATATAACTCTTTCGGGAAATGTCATCCAACTGAGTTCGGTAAAAAGTTCCACGGAAGGAGTATCGAAATCTTTATCTAGGATAAGTCGTGCAGCTCTTTTTTGGAACCTTACAAGTTTATCTTCGAGAGAAGTATTACAATTTCCCCATATCACACAACAGTAATCAAGATGGGGTAAGATATAAGAATTGAAAAATAATTTGCGCATAGGTATAGAAAGGTAAATCTTTATGCGAGATAACAGGTATAACAATGAATTACATT
Source organism: Cyrtodaria siliqua (assembly GCA_037043455.1). Classification (NCBI taxonomy): domain Eukaryota; kingdom Metazoa; phylum Mollusca; class Bivalvia; order Adapedonta; family Hiatellidae; genus Cyrtodaria; species Cyrtodaria siliqua. The sequence continues at coordinate 269,925 of JAWPHD010001504.1, read as the reverse complement.
TTTTCAGAACTTTATCAATTTGGGTATTCCAAGAGAGGGTATTGTCAATTGTAACACCGAGTATTTTTTCTTCGTAACTACAATTAATAGTTTCATCTTTGAACTGAATAGAAGGGGCATTATGATAAATATGATGTATTTTGTTCTTAGATGAGAGATACATTATTTTTGTTTTTGATGCATTGATAGACATGCGATTAGTATCGCACCAGCCGTTGACGTTGATAAGGTCATTATTGAGTGAACTTGCAGCGTCGACAAGAGATGAATTAGAAGTTGAAAGCGTTGTATCGTCTGCAAAAATATCCGTGACTGTGTTTTCCATAGATAATGGCAGGTCATTGATGTAGATTAAAAATAATAAGGGACCTAATACAGATCCTTGGGGTACACCCGATACAATGGGTGAAGATTCTGAAGTTATACCAGAAACCTGAATTTGCTGGTGTCTGTTATTCAGATATGATGAAAACCAGGAAAGTGCAGAACTATCTATTTTGTAAATTTTTAACTTTTGCAGCAATATAGTATGATCAACTAAATCAAACGCCTTTGACAGATCAAGAAATATAGTACCAACAATTTCATTGTTGTCAATGGCTGCAATCCAGTCATCTAATATTCGTATAAGGGCAGTTTGACACGAGTGATTTGCCCTAAAGCCAGATTGTCGTGAATAAAACAACATATTTTCTTCAAGATGCCGTCTCAAATGTATACTAACATGACGTTCAAATATTAAAGAAATAACAGGAAGTATTGATATTGGCCTATAATTGGCCTTGTCGTTTTTAGGACCCGTTTTATGCACTGGGATTACTTTTGCTCTTTTGAATAATTGTGGGTAGATAGTAGTGAGTATACTGGTGTTAAATATTTTCGTAAGAATGGGGGCGATTACAGTAGCAGACATTTTCAAAAATCTGGCACTCATTTCGTCGGAACCGGTAGACTTGGTAGTATCAAGAGATTTAAGTTGACTTTCAACAAAGGACAGAGGTACCAGTGGAATATTAAATTTCGGAGACGTTCGCATTTTGTCGTCGATGAGATTTTCTAGTGGGACATTAGTGTAATTTGTGACGGGCGCGTTATTTGCTTGATACTTTTCAAAAACTGTAGAAAAGTGTGTATTAAATGTATTTGCTGCCAAATACGGATCAATTATAGGATTTCCGTCGTCATCATTTATATAATTGGACTGAACTTGATTTTTAAATCCAGATAACTCATGTAAACTATTCCATAGTTGTTTAGGATTTCGCTTATTTGAATTTATTGTTTCACTGTAATATTGTTGTTTAGCTTGAACAATGATACTTTTAACTTTCTGCCTCCATATCTTGTAATTTACCGAGTCTTTTTTTTTGTGGAAATAATCTCTTCTTTTAATTGCATCAAGAATATTAGTTTTCATCCAATTTGGTTGATTTACTTTTTTAACGCGTTTCTTTCTTTTTGGGGCATGCTCTTTTAGGACTGCATTAAACATTTCAATAAATAAATCCAGGGAATCGTCTGGATTATCATACACGTCAATTATTGACCAGGGTTGTTCGGAAAGATCATTTATGAATCTAGTTTCGTCAAAATGTTTCAGAGATCTAAAACGCCGATTACGGGCATTGACCGTTTAGCATGGGCATAAGACGGGTATGGTTTAAGCATCGAGCATTTAGTGTTACACTGATTGATCGAAATAATCAAAGTATACAAAGGAGGAGGTTGATTTTCAATGTACATAGCTCTCGCACGCTTTGTTGGCCACCATCTTTTTCTGTCTACACAGTTTTCAAAAAAAGTCAACACGGTTTCGACTATTAGACAGTGATTATAATGAGTTCATGAAGAAGTTTCGTGCATTTAAATGAACGCTGAGTTTCGATATACCATTGTTGTTGAATCTAGTGTAAATGTAACGTATGTTACATCCCTTATGTTACATTTAAGTTATGTATATGCATTATTTTAAGAATCACACCATGAAAGTGTCAATTAATTACGTCTAAAATTAGGGCAGCAAAATAGGGTTTACAGGGACAAAATACCGTTATATTTCGAATAAGCATGGAACACAGCAGTAGGGATAGTCATGCATGCGTCGTCTTTAAAATGCCTTGACAGTTTTTATCCTGTTGGCTTGTTTTATGAAAATAGTTAAACGGAGCAAACTTTAAGTGTTTAATCAAAATAGTGTACTTGGGTCATCATGACCACATTATACAACTGTAATTTCTCGTTTAAGCTAGGGTGTGTACGGTATGGTAACGCTTTTTTCATACACTTTGGCGACATCTTTGAAGGCACAGTTGTCTTCGCATTATAAGACGTTAAACTTTTAGGATTTACATGATGTTCCAAATAATCCCACAATGTGATTTATCCGAATTATCTATTTATTTTTATTATCAAATGTTAAATGCGTTGGTTTGTCGACAGTAACATATTCATTGTAAGGTGTTCACAAAAGATAACTATTGGAATACATTGTTAGTGCTCCAAATTACTCAACATATATGTACCTTCATTGCACCTGTACACTAACCGTGATTGTTACTACAACTAGTAATAAGTATAACTACGACGACAATGATTCATGGTTTTATTGAGAAACAGCTTTTAACTCTTACATGTAACAACGTAAATTCAAATATGAAATGTTCGCCTATACGTGTTTCTTAAAACGTCACATACAGTTTTAGTAAAAAAGCAGTCACCCTTCAATCAGCACCAGGGTAATGCACAACCACTTAACATACGTGTACATACTATATCTAAAACTGCTTTTTTCCAAACTGTCTTAAATGTTCCAACGAATATATTGTTGTCAATACGCAAATTGAGTATATTATATCGGTTGCTAGTTAGACACAAATATGTTCACGTATAAAAAGAAAATGAAATATATGTGTCATGTTTCAAGAAAATGTTGAATGGTTAATAAAAACAAAATAGCATAATAACTGTCATCAGTGTTACCCATATTACTAAAACTCGTTGATAAAATGAGCTGTAATAAAAAAGCGAGTGTCTCCATTTCATGGTCAAATCTCAGAACGCGATAAAAATGGAAAAAAATCGTCAGATTCTACCAACATAAATAAGCATTTAACTGTCGCCATCGATAGATAAATACTTCCATTCATTCATGCATTAACAACAAGGATACGCATCTGAATTTGTGTTGGTAACATGTCTTACCCTTTCAAACCGGGGCAAGAAATACCGTACTGTCATCGATACATGAGGGCGGTCATTGAGATCACTTGTATGAGTCTAGATAGTGATTCTTCTAAAGTTCTAAAGTGATACAGGCCCTTTGCATTCTATCTTTGATTGACTTGGGTAAAATGCCACTACCGGTAAGATTAAACCCACCGGCATAACACTGGCCTATTTTTGCCTTTTCGACTACTTCCGTTTCGATCAGACGACTTGTGTTGCTCTGTTTTGCAAATCGTCTGATTTCCACTGTGTCTTCTCTGCATTCCAGAACTTGTCCAATATTCACAACGGTATTTCTTCGATAGCATACCATTTCTCCTTGACTGTACTTACGCCTGTCTCCACATTTCTGTGCTGTGTAGACCTGAACGATAAGGCATACACTAAACTAATACATTGTTTTCTTGATATACATAAACGCTGCTTTTCTTAGTCGCACTTTTGATAAATAGCTTCGATCTAGTAGCTGCTTTATATCTATATTAACCTGATCCATTAGTATTTTAAAAAATATGTGTTTTGTGTTATATAATACAAAGTAAAATATGTGATCGCAGTATTTTATGTTGTCTCACTAGCATTATCAATGTAAACGCGGCAATCAATCCGAACAGAAACAGTCAAATAAAACTAGAACTATCCCTGAGGGTGATGAATATCTCCGCCTTTTCAACAAAGGGCAATACTTCTGTAATAAACTAGGCAATCAACTATGGACAACGGACAACGTGATTCCTATATAGCCTCCACTTCACTTTGTGAAAGCGGGGTATAAATAGTCAACACAGTTTTTATAATAAGAGGTGTTTAATAAACTGAAATTGCATCATATACTTGAAGTATGTTAAATATACATATTGGTATCATGTTTGAAGATAAACTTCTAATGATGTCCTGATAACACGTAAAACATAGTTGAATTATAAAATGAAATCAAACGTACCTCTTTTATTTCATATAGCTTTTTCCTGTAACTGTCTAATAACTCTTTTTCTTTTTGGGTGGCAGTTGAATATTTTTCAATAACCGCATATTGTCCTAGACTAGAAAGTGGCCACTCCTCCTCTTCGTTAAGCTCTGGATCCTCAAACAACTTGGTCCATGTATCGATGTGTTCTAAACTGAACTGAGCGAGTTTGAAGTCCTTCTGTACTGACCTGAATAAAGTTACGAATGTTTAGGCTATTTCAAGATACATACAGCAAGACTATCTTAATGTTCATATCAACTTACTTAGAATTTATCTATAACCTACCCTTTATGTTGTCAACCCAACTTAAAATTATCGTACCTGTTGACGTTGGTGACGTAACCATTACACCAACTTTATGTGGATCGGTCCACAAAATAATATGACACTTGATTACCCCTGTTGTATGGATGATTTATTAAACATTAAATGTTTTACCATGTTCCGTTTTGTGATTGAAATATTATGAATGTCATGTCTAGTTGGTGTAACATACCTAGTGCGGATACACTAAGGAATAAATGTATTTTTTTTCCTTTTTTTAAAAACATTTGCAATGATTGACAGTTGTATCTTGTTTAGATTTTGAGTTATTAGAAAAAGAAAACATGTTAACAAAATCAGGTGTACTTTATTTCTCTTGTGCTTACAATTGAGGATTATTTGACAAGGGCAAAGAAAGAAATATAAAAAGATCGGACAGGGAAAGTAGCATTCAAAGAGGACAGGAGGACAGTCAACCACAAAACACCGAAACGAACACGCAAACAGACAAACAAGAAGGCAAAGCCATAAAATCCTCTTGGCTAATCATGGTGCTTTCGACAAGATTAGTCATGACAGTGCATTCTATTCACACTTCCTCATTCATGTTCGATAAGTATGGCAGTCTAATGGGATGTTAATAGCCAAACATTAAATTAAATGTTCAGTGTGGTCAGATGATACTTTCTAGTGACGTCACAAAATGGCGTTTACATTTATATTATTTGTTCAACATTTATCTCTTTAGGTTTGTATGCATTATTGTTTTAGAGCAGATCCACCTATTTGAAATGCACTGAAGGGATACATGATGCTGATTTGCCTACCCTGAAAGTGTTTAGATGGATCAGTTCAACCAGAACTTCAAGTCGAATTTGTTGCATAATCAAATTATGTAAGATATGGCATGAAGGTCGTATGCTATTTGTCTGCTGCTAAGTATCAGCATTTTTCTATAAATTGATATATCACTGATGAACGAAGACTTAATTTAATGAGGCATTGATAGCAAAGTAGTTGTTGAAAGCGTATGGGAGTCAAAAAAAGAAACTCCCTGAATCGTTTGCTTACATAATGTTTTATTCAGAACCAATATTGCGTATTGGGAGATTATTTGGAAAAAACGGTGTAGGCGCTGAAGATGAATATCTAAAAATAAGGAAAACTGCTCAAATGTTGCTTTAACTGAATATTTCAAATACTACAAATTAAAAAAATAACTTTTAGCAGAATTTGATATATTACACAATGTTGTTCTTCATATAGATCACTGATATATTCCCTAAACTATCATGCTTTATCTTTACTTTAGAGTATCCTTAAGTAAGAGAGTTCAACACCACGAATCGATTGCAAAGGGCAGTCTAGAATTTCGTATAAACAATTTAAACTATGCTTTGTTATTTGTTTAAATGATTTAATGGTGACGATCCACGGATATATTCATCTACTACTGTATACAATATATGTTTCCAAAACACTGATGCCATGAGTGTAGTCATGGAAAAGGACATCACTCAATTTATAATATGTCAATAAAAAACAAACATTCAATCATAAAGCTAGAGCGTCCGTGGCCGAGTGGTCGATCCCTCAGCGGCCTAGAAATATTTATGTGAGAAAGCTATCCAGTTGGCATGCGGAACGTCGGCGGTTCAATCCAGGTGCCCGCTCGTGGGAGGGGTACATGCGGTCTTCCCCCACTAGTAGAAGCTGGAAAGTCGAAATAGGCTCTAAGCTGTTGGTGCGACTATAAAATCCACTTCAATTCAATTCAGTCATTCATCGTGATGAAACGATGTCGGCATATGGCAATAGTTGTTTTTATTTATATTAACTTATCTAAAACAACTTACATTTAAGTATGATACAGGCAAGTAAGCTGTACCTTAGTTTCAGATGTTCAGATGTAAAGTATGTATGGACAAAATATTACCCGTGTCACCATGAGTCTTTAAATAACTGACATACGATCAATTGGTTAGCTAGTTAACACAATGTTCCGGGAAATCTATGAAAGAGTATGTTACCTTCTGAAATCTCTGAAATCATCATCAAAACGTGGTTGGACAGCTGGTGGGTGTCCTTCTGGAAATTGTTGTTCCCCATTGTGCATCTCAAATATTTCTATTGGTCGTTCGTCCCATTTAGGGTGCCATTCTTCATTTGTTGATAGCCATTTAAATTTCACTGTCACGTGTTTCGTTTCGTCAAGAAATATCCTATAAGTAATATAAACAATACTTATAATCAACGGACAGCTGCATGAGGATAGGGTGGGGGTAAAACATGTTTTCACTTTGAATAGGGTCCAAGCTAAAATTCATGAAAAGATTCAACCACAGACAGTCTTGGGTTTCATGGGGCTTCACCCGGACTCTCTAACAAATGGTAAACTGACCATATGAATCCCATCTCAATCCTGACTCTCACTGGACCTTGACAACTGGGCAGACGGTATCATGCATTTTACTGGCAAATATTGGTCTGGGCAGACACTACAAAATAAAAGCGCCCACTGTATTCGCCCGTTTTTCACGCACATAAAAGTCAACGTTTGCATAACATTACGTTGTAACTAAAGCTAATGAGGGTGGGGTTGTATGGGGTGGGGGTAGCCGGAGAGGGTCTCATAAAAGGATAACAAAAAAAAAAAGAATTTGAATAATAACAGATAACAATGAACAGTTCACAGTAAATAAAATAACAATCATAAATTTTACATTTCACGATAGGTGGTGGTGGTTTGTTTGTTTGTATGGGGTTTTACGTCATTTTCAACACATGTAAGGTTATATCTGAAGGTCAATTTAGAATTTTATGGAGGCAGACCATCTGTAAGAATCGACACTTCCTCACGTACAAGTCGAGCTCCCAGTGGGATTCGAACCCGCGGTGAGAGGAGAGAAGGTTTACAACGTAACGTCGGTAGTGGAGTGGGTGTGGGAGGGGGACACTATAAATACGTAACAGACAACATTAAATTAACCAGTAACAGATAACAGTTAATATTATGTCAAAATAACAGCATAACACAACAGTTTAGTTACACCTGTTGTCATCATGTGCTGCTTTTCAGAAGTTAAAAGTAAGACATTTTAAATTTTAAAACTATTAATTAACATGAAAATACGTCTACTGTACAAAAACTCTATCAAAGTCTCGCCAAAATCACCCCAACGTTAGTTGCCTGTTCAACCATCCATTTTCCCCCAGGCCCTGGTGCAGTTTCTTTAAAATGCTGACACCTCAAAACGAGGTCATACCGAAAAACGGGTATGATCGATGATTGGTCAAAGTCAGTTTTTAAATTCTGAAAGAGATGGTTACGTTTATTGTTTTCTTCTGGGTAGGTCTGGGTAGATAAGACCAAATAAAAGGTCATGCAAACGTTGACTTTTATTTGCGTGAAGAAATGGCGAATACAGTCGGATAATCGCTAGTGGGTACATTAATCGGCCTATTTTGCCAAAACCGATATCTGCAAGTAAGACACATACATGTTTGGCTGTCCGAGACTAGAATACACGAACAACAAAGCGTAGCAAAGCAATTAGAAGCAGGCTGGATGACCGGGGCTAATCATTTCGGTGTAAATTTGATTTAAATAAAGCACGAATTAAACTCGATTTCTTTTACGATTTTTTAGATTTTAAATTGACATATTTATATCACATTATCGACAAACTGCACATAACTTGAAATAAAGATCTCGAGTATATCAGATAAATATCTCGTGTAATACACATAATTCTCATTACGTCGAGTACCTTTATATTGATATATGTTTATTTGTGTTGTTTCAACGCGATATAAAGAAAAGAAAAAACTGTCAAGTTCAATAAAAACGAGTTATTGTAAAATAAAGAACCATTTCAACGTATTTTTTTGCATTTATACACTGATGTAGTAGCAGCTTTTATGACGGTTGGTGATTCAGCCAATGTCGATCCAGACTGGATCATGACTAGATAGCCGTTCGAACTTTGTTCCATGCCATATCTGTCCTGTCTTGGAACGAATTGAAATTTGACCGAAGCATTGTGGTGTACTGGTTAGAGCGTTTGCCTTGCATTCGGGAGGTCGTGGGTTCGAGTCCCAATTAAGACCGCGTCATACCAGATACTTTAAAATGGAACCCTTGCCTGACGAGCAAATAATGGGTAGTGCTACGACTGATTGACCAGTTTCAGAATAATGTGACTGGGGGTATCATGCCTACTACGGTGTGGTATTCCAGTGTGGCAGCACTATAAAGAAACCATTGAGTTCGCTGCTTCAAGTAGACATATCATCACATCACACACAATCACACAGATAAAAGTCCAGACTCCATTGTGCCTATAATCGTCGGGTACGACGCCTGTCGTAGGCGGACGGATTATAATCCTTAGAAATACACCCACACACACGAATTGAAATTTGTTGGGGTGGGATGTCACGATTCATAAGACACGTACAGGTAGACTTGCACTAGACGTGAGAATCATGGCTCTTATGGTAGTATGTACCTACCATGGTATAGGTACACGCCATAAGAGCTACGATTCTCGCAGCTAGACATGCACATACCGGTGCATACATACGCAGCGGCACAATCAAACATGAGCTGTGCTCGCCCTATAGGTTTAACCTATTTCATATTATGAACTGCCGTTCTGGTCTGTTATCAAATACATTTCAAATAAAGGTCATCCAGGAAACAATAAATGTAAAATTATGTGAAATAATAAATATTCTCCTACCTTTTTATCCTTATATATTTGCGAAACCAAATGCCATTTTTAAAATATCCATCCTTCTAGAATCTCAAACATAAACAAAAAAACTGACAAAGACAAGGCCGTGGAATAAAAACGTCACTTTGGAAAAAAACGTCACCATTATGACGTTGTTGTTACAAGATGACGTCAGTAACATTTCATCGTACTTTTAATTGAGGGTTTGGGAACAAGGCTCCGAATTGCCTATTTCAAATGGCACATCTTATGATTGAGGCATATTAACGCCATACATTTATTTTATTCTTGTAAATCAATGACAGAAATGAAAATAGATAATCACATTTATGCAAAACATACACAAGTAGATAAAATGTTATATTTGTTTCTGTCTGTCCAAAATGATATTGTTTAGATTACACATGTAATAAACTGGTCATTGACTGGGGTAGGTGTGCCTCTTTGTGATATTGGCCCGAGATAGCCAGATGAGGCCGAGGCCCGAGATAGCCATATGAGTTTGCTATCTGGCTACTCATCTGGTTATCTCGGGCCAATATCACAAAGAGACACACCTATCTGAAAAGTCCATAACTGTTTTATTATATAACCCTCAATTTACAATTATATAAAACAGGTCAATATCAAAAGAACAATTATATAAAACAGGTCAATATCAAAAAAACAGGTCAATATCAAAAAAAACAGGTCAATATCGCTAGATATTTTTTCTAAAAAATTACTTTTTAGCCAATGAAAACGCGTCTATTTATAGGTTATATAATAAATGGTAATATGGAACTATGACGTCATAGTTATAAAAATGGCGACTGATTGGTTGAACCAGGGAATGTAGATAGATGTAATATAAACGTGTCCTGATTAAACAAGATGGGGAAATACTTATGTTTGATATATGCATGTTACTTGGATCAATCATCAATGTCATTTACATTCTACATTAACCAAAATGTATCTCTTTTTAGATTTTTCTTACTGTGTAAACCATTGAAACATGCAAATACCAGTTTTTAAGATATTACTCGATGAACATTGGGTATGTCATAATACTATTTTGTATGTGTGACCCGGCATGGTTGGTTATTGGGCGAACGCACTTCCACTGTCACGCAAAAGATCGAGTTTTTCGAATGCTTAGAAGTGTCATATTTGAAATATGGGAACTGTTCAATGTTTTAAAAGGTAAACAGTTATAAATAGTGCATGTTAAAAAACATACTGCACACGTTTCTTTCGCAACGAAAATACATGTTATTACAATTTCTAAAAAAAATGGCCTTTACACACTCATTTAGAGAATAAGTAATAGATAGAGTATGGTTTCATTGAGTTGGTTCATTTAAACATCATCTAGGTGATTAAATTAACCAACGAGATGAAACCATACTCTATTTGGTTTGTAGCATGTCCATTTCAGCTCTATTTCAGTTATTCTAACTGTTATTATTAGAATAACTATTTAACTGCTAGCCTAATATATTAGTCTTGCGAATACCAAACGCGAGAGCTTAATTGCAACCGAATAAATATATACTTTTAAAAAGAATGCGCAGGGTGCAGTTTTTATAAGTGTTTTATTATTATTATTATTATATTGTATTGTATAACTGTTCTAATAATGTAGTGACCAACAACCCAACACTGTTTTCATAATGCCTTATGTTTACAATGCAAATATGTGTTATGGTATTGGTATTCGTGAAGCTCGTGCAATCACACTGTAGATTATCTATATAGGTCATAGGTGGATCATGTATTATACATAATATTTATTAGTGTTTCGAGCCATGCCAGTGAAGTGTGAACAACTTGTATGCTATAATTACTTTCAATAATATATACGTGTTTATCCTTAAAATTGTTTACTCATACCTAAATATTTCTCATGCTCTTCTCCAGAACATGTTTTAATATATGTGTGTATTTGTATTTAGTATGTCTTGTATGTATTACCGCCTCCGTGCTGATGGCGATGGACATTGTAAAATGTTTATGCTTTAATAAAAATTGAATTGAATTGTTATTCTCACTGTTATTCTCACAGCTATTCTGACAGGTCTTATTTTCAATTAAACGATTTACACCTGTGCCTGAACAAAGAGAATTGTCTGTGACCATGCTACAAATGATATTAATCACCAATATATATATACTCTATTCTTCCATACATACACATGGTACTCATTGGTATTCACTGGATGTGCCTTTTGAAAACCGTTAATACATTTCTTTGAGGAATATCAAGTATGTCTGCACGGGATTCGAGCCCGCAGCTCTTTGATGACTAGTCAGATGATTTAACTGCTCTTCCATATAGATGTAATACTATATACGCATTTTGGGGGTAGGGGGGGGGGGGGGGGGGGATTTAGCGTTCACACACATTACATCATTTGTACAAGATACGAACGTGCAAAAGGATTCAAAATAACAAACCAGTTCACATCTGATAGAAATACCTCTGCATTGAACAAATAGACCACATGTGGTCAACTAGTGTCAACAAATGGGCCCATTCTACAATATTCTTACATACACACAATCTCCGAATCGTGATAAAAATCGCATTACTGGATATCAGGATATCATGCGTATATGATAGAAATGTTGAGATTGGTAAACACGGAACGAACGAAAGCAAATGCATGTTTTCTGTGCATTTAAACACATGCATTCTGTTGCCTTCAGGAATGCAGTTTCGTGTTTTGGGGTTTACTGTGTTTTGTGAAAGCTGAATTTCCTGTTCGACTTTTATAAAAACAAATTAAATAAACGCATAGTTTCGTTTATAAACGCCGACTGATAAATGATATGCAAACGGAACGCAAAAAAAAAAGCAAACGCAAACGGAATTCATTGTTGGGTAACTTGAACGCAACTGGGTCTGTATTTTGATATTGTAGTAATACCGAACTAGCATATGCATATACGCCAGACGACCCGGCCATACATAGAAGAAACTATTAAATACATTTTGATATGCAGTTAGCCGATAGTTTGGTAAGTTTTTGGTCAATTTGGCCAAGCCCATTGCTTTTGAAGAATCAAGTTTGATTTTGTAACAGTGACAGCACTAATGTATGGCATTGAATCCTCTCATTTAAATAAATATCTGTGTATGTTGGTATTTTACTTTGAAACACGTATCATAATGTTCAGCATAAGCAAATCTGAAATGTAAAATGTAAACACAGAATGCCTTTCCATGTTTAACATATTTGTCCTTTCCTTTCGCCCAAGTGAATATGTTGCTATATCTTATTTCGATTTAGACCAATATGATCTTTTAAATACACTAAATTATATATTAACAATCTTCAGTTAGAAAGGTCTGAAGTCCTGTTACACGTTGGAAATATTGTACATAGTATGTTGATTACGGATATCAGTCTCCTCTAGTGACCGGTCAGTGCAGCAGTTGGTGATGATTTGTGGCTGATAAGCCCTAGCATAAAATTCAGAAAATTTCGGGATAAACTGATAGGCTCTAGATACAGGTCACACAGACTGGATAGTTACTGATGTGATTTGATTGGATAGCGTTCATCTTTTATAAATAACGGATCATATAGTTGGTCGTAAGTGTGTTGTATGAGTCTTTGTCAAAACGTCTGACTTTATAACGGATTTTATATCACTATGTTTTTATGATTTAAAACCATTTTAACTCAGTCATATGACTATTAAGTGTTTGAATAAGAAATCAGTAGAAACAAATAATACTATGCTTCAAAATATTTCTAACTACACGGCAGACAGAATATTTCGACTGTGAGAATTGAATAAAACAACTATCACGAACGAACTTATACTATTAAAGTACTCTGTTGTGTCGGATTTATAACGTTATTATCGGACTTTTTATTTTAAACCTGAACTCGGTCTGCTACAAGCAACATTTTATGCTGTGAGATAAATTTATTCTGCGAAACAGGTAAGTTTTCATTTAATAAACAGTTAGTTTACGAATAAGTCAATCAGTTAGTCAGTTATGTAATATATATATATATATATATATATATAAACTCTAGCAATTATATTTATGCCGTAGCTTTCGGTCTTGCGGCCTTCCTCAGTGGCGTATTTATTAACAATTAAATTATATATTTGTGTGTGTAAGGCCAATATATTATAACAGTGTGGTTTATGTTGCCCGTCCGACCTTATGTTTTTATTTTGCAACTTCAGAAAGAACAGAAAATGGGCATGAATCATTAGCCAACGTTTTGACCTTTCAGGTAGAAAACTTATGTAACGACAAATACAATGTTCATACCTAACATATGTACCCAACTTCCGTATATTGCTGAATAATAGAAAAGCATGCTAGTATATGTGATATGGAGCTGTTAAGTACATGATCAATAGTAGATTTCTGAAATAAGTAATATGCATTCATCACCATTTTAAAACGTATTCAAAACACATACCGGATGGTATAGGTCCCATGTTTTCTGACCAAGTAATATTTTCACTCTCTTGAAATTGGCCGCTAAGAGCATTCCGGACTGTAACATCTCCTGTAAAAGGCAATAACTACTTACTATTACATCGCACGATTAATGTATACTTTACATACAACACATTCATATTAAAATCTTCTAAGATTATTGTATTTAAGTGCATGATTTTTATCTGTTTCCTTTACATTTAGTACTTTTATCATTTTTGGCGGCCTTTCATCATAGAAACACCTTCCGGGCATAGATGTGATTTCAACTTAAAATGAAATCGATAATTTAGAAATAAAATCCAGTCATAAGAGTGTCATCAATACAAACATATATAGAAGTTTCTTACCTGCAGTAAATTCATTGTTTCCATTCTCATTAGAAATGTCACTTAAAGCACTTCGATTCATTCTTCAGGAATAAACTAAACCGTTCTAAGTACAGTTATTCACAACTCCAACAAAACACGTTGAATATATATATCTTCCGTTAAATTTGGCGCTCTGAACTCTGATTGGCTTTTTCAAACTAAACATGTATTATATTTGGTTGTTTCAGAATGTATGATTTTGATGAAAATGAGGGAGAAAGCACCACGGAAAACGGTAAATGATTTATTTTTCTTAGTAGTAGTCATTTATTTTCTAGCAATCGAAGTACAATGTATGAATGCACTCCATAAATGTAAGCACAAAAGAGTCATTATAGTGTGTTCGGACAATGCACATTTAGTATTATATTAGTCAATATACAATTAAGATTAAAATGAAAATATGGCCTGTAGATCTACAAAGTTAATATTTGTACTTTGTACACATAGAAGGAGTTTTAACTTTATTTTAGACCCACCCCCGTCCACCCCTGGACAAAGCATCCTAACAACCCCACCCCTGGACACCTCAAATATAAAAAATATAAAAACACTCCCTGGACTGAAACTTGTGAACAGATGGATATAAATCTAAATATTTGTTTGTTTGTTTGTATGTTTGTTTGTTTATATTGTGTTTTACATCATGTTCAACACATGTAAGGTTATACAGGACGGTTGATTTTTTGTGGTGGAGGCAGACCACCCACTTTGCCTGGGTAGAACCAGTACTGTACACCTTCCGCCATCCGTAAGAATCGACACTTCCTGACTTACATGTGAATGTTTACAACGCAACTTCGTTGACCATTCGGCCACGGAGACGATAATTGTTTTTAAAAAAAAATCTAAATAATAAAACATGTTCTTTTTTAGCGTGCAATAACGTTGCCTATTTATACGTCAGTGCCTACATTATGCCAACCAATATACTACGTCATTAGCTGTCTATAGACTACGTCATTAGCTGTTCACATTGCTGAATTTGTATGACTTATAAATAATTTTTCTTGCTCATTTCCCAGGAACTTGTTTTATTCACAGATACACTGTGGTTCATTTTGGGAGTCAGTATTTCCCATTACTTAAGTCTTATTTGACGCTGACATGTTGATGATATAGTGTGATTCCGTATATCCTCTCAAGTCCTCGTTTTTCGTTTTCGTTTGTTTGTTTTTTTCTTTTTTTCTTACTTTTTTAATTTATGATTTTTACAGACAATGTGTACGCAGATGCGTGGCCTGCTTACATGTAGCTAAGCCTCTTGCATTTTCTAAGATAATAACTTTCGAATAATATTATTTTAAATAAAAACAAAAACTGGAGGTCTAATTAGGTCAAAATTGTCGTGTCAAACGGCGACAAAATACGTCATAAAATACGCATGCGGCGAAAGTGTTTGGTTAAATGTCAGTTGCGGGCCCATAGTTCAGTTTAGGGTACTGTCGACGGAAGACAGGTCATGAAGAGAGAATTATGTGAAGGTGCAAACGAACGAGAATACCCGGAGTATATTTATGTAGTATTGTAGCTAATACGACATAGACCAGTTTAGCCAAACTCACCACCAGATTCAAGAGGGCAATCACTATAACAAGATCACACCCTCTATATTTTCCAACCATAACTCATACAATAATTCAATACTGGACTTTTTTGTTTGTTTTTCATCATGCTTCCGTATGAATGATTTTAGAACCGGTGGTCCAGAGTGCTAAGGCGCTATTTCAACCTCACCGCTACGGTCGTGAGTACAAATCCAGCTCGCGCCCAGATTTGATGAGGTAAATAAATCGACCCTCATATATAACCTAAAATATGCTGAAGATGACGTAAAATACCCAATGATTTTTTTTATTGTTTTTGTTGGTGGAGCGTTTTTGTTGGTGGAGCAATAGTCCCGATCGTCGTTTCCTCTTTAATATGAAGTTATATAGAAAACAAACAGCCTATCTACCAGGGTCCGATGCCAAGGATACCGAGTGTGTCCGTTGCTAGAATATCACGCAATTTTTTTACAAAGCAACAAGGTTCCGGTGCTCTGGAATTTAGACATGATGCTAACATTTACAGATATTTAGGCTAAACATTTATCTTTATTGAACCACAGCCGTTGCAAACCACTTTGGGATCAAATGGAAGTTTGATTTTCATAAAATCCAGAGTGAAAACATAGAAGTTTGGCTTTTTAAAGTCATGAATATTGTATCGACCGGTCAAAAGTAAATTTGTTTTATCTTGTTAAGAATTATTCTGCATTTGTTCTAAATAAAGAACATATATTTCGAAGGATATGACATTCAAAAGTTCCGTGGCATAATTTTTTTTTCTTATACATACCATAATTTATCTTTATTTTCGAAAATGTTGACACCAGTGTACATTTTCCCCCTGTTATTACCAGCCAGGGTACGTTACACGTGCAACCAGGATCAGTTTTGAGCAGCTAGGGTCCGTTACCTCTATCCACCATGCAGTAGGAATCGCTTGTTAATCCATTCACGCGCGTCAATAATTAGATGGATTTTACCCCATTCCCTAGACAGCTAAAATATCAAAATACCCCCCAACCCCCTCCCGTGCAAATTGACTGCATGGGCCCCATATACTGAAATACATGTGCACTGCAGGCCTGTTTAAATAGCAAAACAAAACTAGTTAACTCCCACCTCCCTCCAAACTCAAATCCTGGGTCTGTCCCCCACCCTACCCCACTCCGCTGCAAATTGACTGCATGGGCCCCATACACTGTAATAAATGTTTGCACTGCAGGCCTGTTTAAATAGCTAAAATAAAACTAGTTACCTCCCAACTCCCTCCAAACTCAAATCTGCTGGATCTGTCCCTGACATGTCATATTAAATAATGATGTCATAAACTTGTGAATTGAATTGAATATTGTTTAACGGCTCATCAACACAGTATAGGTTATTTAGAGCCGCCCCGGAGAGAGGGGATTGATACATAGGAATCCGGGAACCTGCCCTACTCTTATTATCGAATAGATTCCTATGGTTCATAAACTTGTGAGTGGTATGATGTAATCATGAATCATAAATGTGGTTCTAATAAGTTCAATACATTTAAATGCAAAGCTAGTATAACTCAAGCAATTTATAAGTCAGATTACATTTTTGGAATGAGTTATTTGGAATCAAATTATTAAATTGTATATATTTCCCACTATGCTGCTGCTGCTGCTGCTGCTGCTACTACTACTACTACTATTACTACTATTACTACTACTAATAATTGTGAGTTAATGTTTGTGGTCAATTTTTATAATTCACTTGCTTATGCTTTTAGTGATCATTGCATTTTTCTACAAGTCTAAAAAAATTTTTTTTGACAACATCTTATTTCAGTGGTAAATAAGCGCTAACTGAGAACATTATCACTGATGCTAATTAACACAGAAATCATCAAATAGTTTTGAAACACCAAAGCCAAAAATTGCATGATCACTTGTATTAGACTAATTTATGATACAGTCCTGCATTTTAATCACAAACTATAGAAAGTGTATGTCCTCGCTCTTATCAGCTTTGTACTATAAACTGACGATACGATTATACACAGAAACATCTTGCTATCATAAAAATTAACAGTTCTGTTATTTTCCCAGCAGTTTGTCCAGACACACACTTGTTAATGACCTGATGATACATTGTAGTCGGCAGACTGGCTCGTCTCAGTGATTATATATAGAGATCTAGTTTCTTTCAATAAATTGCAATCAGAATACTATCTATCTATATTTCATTAATTCCAAACCCCTGCTACAATTAATATCTTTGAAATCTTATGTTTATATCATGTTTTACTCTGGAGAGAGAGAGTGATCAGACAAAAGATGGGAAGTTTGTTGTTTTTAAAACTGCATGTATAAAGACAACTCACAATACCATTTTAATTTATGAAATTTAATTGATAAAATGTATAACATATTAATGAATATTTTCAATTATTTATGAATATAAAATTTCTCTCTCTCTCTCTCTCTCTCTCTCTCTCTCTCTCTCTCTCATTTCGGCCGGAAATTGAAGATGGCCGCCACGGCTAAAATAGATTTTTAAAAACAAGTTTGTAGCGACTACTTCTTGAAAACTGTAAGATATATTGATATGGGACATTTTATAAAATGATCAGCATGACATGATGTTGGTCCTTGTCGAAAATTATTTTGATTTGACATTAAACATGGCTGCCAGAGGCCATCTTTGTTTACATAGAGTTATGTAGTAAAAACGTTTAACGCTACTCCTCTGAAACTACGTAACGGATTTTCATGAAACTTCACTGGAATATTGCTCTGGATATCTAGTTGATCCTAGCAACCGTTCATGTCGGCCGGAAATTCAAGATGGCCACAATAGCTAAATTATATTTTTAAAAAACAAAATGTTAGCGACTACTTCTTGAAAACTATAAGCGATATTGATATGGGACTTTTTCTAAAATGATCAGCATAAATAATGTTGGTCTTTTTCAAAAATCAGTTTGGTTCGACACTAAACAAAATAGTGTGAACATCAACCCCAATAAATATGGGGGAAAGACTTTACAATCAGGTTTTGAAAAAGTAATAGTAGAAGTATGAAATAACATCCAAAATATTATGTTTTTGTATATATTTAAAGAGACACACGGCAATCTTGAGATTTTTTAAACTCAGTGGGCCCCGTTAGTTTTCTACATAACTTGCATACTTGCAATCCGGCATTACTATTAATATTCAAATAGCTCAAAAGAAAAGTGCGTTAACAGATTAATAACTTTTGATAATAATTCACAAATACTATCTTTAGAAATTGTTAGAAATCACAATTGTTAGAAATTGAAATCACCATTTTTTATTTATTTATATGCAAGCAGTTTTAATGTCAAAATGAGGCAGGATTAATAAATTGATGTGCATATTTTATTGCTCAAGATTTCCGTTTGTCCCTTTGAGACTTGACCACATTGACCTTGTTACAGTACTGGTAGTAGAGCAATACACTGATACCATGTGGATCAATAAATAATGGTCTTAATCAGCTAACTGTTACAATAATTAGACCTCATGCTGAGCACAGAAAAGGAAATTGCATGGTATTCTGTGCAAATCTGTAGGACTGTATAGCTGTATCCTTAGCTAGAAGTGTATATGTGTCCCCTTCTTATTTGAAGTTACCCCAAAAAACAAAAACAAAACCGCTATTTATTCTTGTAGCAGCATATATTAAACTTCGTCGTATAATGACGTCGTAGACTTATTGTGTACGTAAAAATAGTAGAAAATCAAAAGATATATTATCCACTTGTAACTCAGGAGCAATTTAGTTGAGATATTGTTGAATCTTTCCCTGCTTATGATAACGGTAAATGTTTCTAGTAATATAAATTAACGGGATTCAGAAATGTTACAGATGTTTTGATGTTCATTTAAATCAAGCAGGTTATCTTTGTTCGCTTTCAAACTAACGATTATGTACAACATGTATGGTGTGTAAATTAGGAAGTGACAATGCGTTTACAATTCTGGACATCATTAACATTTAGCGAAACGGAGTTTAATGATCTGAGATTATCTGTGTCGTATTATAATTGAAATTGTTTACTTACTGATATTGTAACTGTATCAGGTGATAATGTACAATAACTATCAACACCCGCAAGCATTGAAAGGGATTTTGTATCATCATGATAGCTTACAACGAGGGCCTTCTATTTTATTATTGATAATACGAACTTGACTACATGTATAAACTAATCCGATGTAAATACTTACAGAAACTTAAGGAGACGATTACACATTTGGAGACTATATTGGATGAAGCACAGAAACGGATCAGAGAAAAGAACAGTCTTCTTGAAGTATTACTTTTATAGCTACTTTTATTATATTATATATGTATATATAACATTTTTAAATAAATTAGTGATTTGTATAAATTAATGATTTTGTATAGATGTGACCTGCAGTTCAAAGGTGACCAATATTAAAACACAACATAATAATTAGGTTACGGTGATCCATAATATAAGAAGGAAACATTTAGCCTGTGAACATACAAACTCAGTACTTTTCTTTTTTTAACATTATTTAACTCTTGATTACACATCATAGTATCCCTCTCTTTCTCTATCTCTCTCGCTCGTGTATGTATACACATTACTGCATTGTTTAGCGTTCGTTAATATGTACATAAAAGCCCCACACTTTTATATTAATGTAATATTATGTTTATTTTCTTGAATATACATGTGTATATTCATATTGAAATGTTTTTCGTGCTTTGACCATTCAGGGATGGTTAGAAATAGTAAGATACTATCTTTTGGAATTTCAGTAAACTTAAGCACCGGAAATAAATGCATTTACAATTATGAGTGTAAAATCATGTTTCAGAAAACGGTGCAAGAGTTGAAAGAACTGAAAGAAGACAACTTAAAATTAAAAAGTTGGCTTTCTACTAGTACTCGGGTAAGTCCTCCTGAAAACAAAAATAAAAGTTGATTTGTATTACATTTATGGCAAATTTAATTAATTGTTTCATTTTATTCATATTATAGAAAAAGACCTAAACTGAAATGTAAAATGCCACATAAATAAATATGAAGCATATGTTAAGTATATGTTAAGCCAATTAAAAAAATACTGAAAATTGGAAGCAACAAAGTTGTTTACGTGGTATTAAGCTCATTCCTATTGATATTGTATGTATATTTTAAATTGATTAACGTTTTGTTCAACAGATAAATATTATAATAATACAATAATGTATGATATTGCAGGATAAGGTGGTTTCAGAGGAAGAAATGCTACCCTTTTCGCTAGGAGTAAATACATTGGATGTTGATAGTAAGGTAAGCATGTTGGAGTATTGAATAAATAAAGCTACGCATATTTCATCTCTACCATAACCAAATTAACAGCGTTTTCTTTATTACATTTACTACATGTATAAAATAAACAAGAAAAGTGACAAATGACCCGGAAGTCATTTGACCTTTGACCTCCAAGTGCGATTTGTACTAACAAAGTATACTACACTTTTAGCTTGCCATCACATTATGGTAAAATGGGTATTCGTTATCACAGAAGAGTAGATCATAATGCCTCAAAGGGTTTATGTCTGATTTTAGAAACAAGATTAGCCCTCGATCTTCTTCAGACGAATGTCAAACGTTGACCGACCTTGGTATTTTTTACCAGTGTGTAGATCTGCGAAGTTCTGGTTCTAATATATATACTATCATTTATATATCAAAGAAAAACAAATAGGTCAAAATGGCTCATAATAAACTTTTGTATTCTAAATTGGGTCTGGGTTAAGCACAGAGCCTTTGAGATAATAATAACGGCCTCTTGATTCCGGTGTATCGTGCTTGTTTAAATAGTTATGCACGCTTTAAATTTCAGAAAAGAAATCATTCAGAAGAACAAAATGATACGGTTTCGGCAGTAAAGGTATGTACCTTAATGGTCCGTCAAGTTTATTTACAAAATGTATAAGTTGAATATTATTTCGAAATGTAATAGAACCTCTCCGGTGTCAAGATATATAAATATGCTTATTTTATCAATTGTTGAACCATTTAGATTTTTAATAAAATGACAATTTACGACAGCCATTTTCTGTAATCATGCATTTTATCATGGCAAGCTTTATGATCCTCGTATAAGATCGGTTTCATGGTATATAATTTGCGTTACTTCACTCATATTATGTGTGACTATTCGAAGTTTGTATCTACTTTATGTGAGAATCTCTTGAAGAATATCGTGTTTTGTTAACTTGCGTTTGATCATTACCTAGATGTACATATAATTATACAGATATGTTGTATGACGAGGCGCGGAAGTGTCTCTGAATGCAAAATAAATTTAATTAGATGCTTTAATATCCACATAACTTAAAAGACATCATTTGAATTATATGTATATGTTTATATGTATATATTGTTTCTTCGCCAATTACGATTGTATGCTTGTTAAAATTAATCAATATATCTGTGTTATTTCTTTGTCGTTGTTTTTTCCTTCAGAAAAGTAAAGGTCAATACGGAATCGGCAAAGCTGGACAAAGTTCAAAGAAAGAAGAGGTAAGATTTGTCTCTGCTACCGTTAAGTTTGCTATTATTATTAAGTATAATGTTAATAGTACCCAGAGTGAAACGTTTCAAATTGTGTTTATAGTACGCTGTACTAAAAATCTAACATCGGAAGATATTTAAATTATGCAATTACTTACATGTATATGCTTCTGATTGGCTCTAAATCAAACTGATCATACACAAGTCGTACATAGTAATTGTGTATAGTAGTAATTAATGTTGTTAATTTCGAAAGCAAACAAACAAGAAAAAAAGACTAGCAATGGAATTGTTATGTCAGTATCATTATATAAATACACAGTTATTTCATTATACCAAACATATATTCGAAAACTATTTGGATCGGCTGAATATCCTCTGAAATAAAACACGAAACGGACACAGACATTTTGTAAATGAATTTAAAGCTCATCCTTAACATAGTTTATTTCGTAATAAACATAATACAGTTGGGGAAACTCCCAAACATGATCAACAGGCCTTCAATAAATACGTTAAGGTTATAACTCTGATGAAAGTTACTAATTACTAAAATTAGTACGCACTTAAATAAAAGAAAAGGTTTAAGTCCAAAGGGAAGTGTAACATTCACAGAATACAGTCACTCGACAAGTACTACAACGCAAAGGTGATTCGAAAAGTACATCGTAGGCATTTAAGGGTTGACAACAGGGGTACCACCTTGGAAAGGTCAGTGGAAAAAGGGAACCACCGGATAGTTTAAACTTGTTCAAGGATGCACTAAACCTCACTCTTATCCTGTCATCATCCCTAAACAGCAGGACAGTGTAAATAAAAACAAGAAGACAGTGAGTTTTCAAAGTATCACAAGCCGGTCAGAACAGTTACATAAGAAAACAGTAAGGGGAAAGAATATGATAAAAATAAACGAACAGTGTGTAGATGTTAGAATTTCTTTATTGGTCATTGTCAACAATCAAAACGCATTGACCATGAAAGATTTGAGATAAAATAGACATGTTTTTAATTTTGGCATCTGTGTTGTATAATGTTATAATTTGGATATGATAGATATCTGAAACTGAATGTTTAATGGATCACTAAATAGAATGTTGTTTCATGATTAGAATGTGAGGAATTTGGAAAATATTATAGTTATAAACAAAACGACAACTTAATGATAATATAATAGCAACTGGATTGAAAAAATAGCGTCTGTGAAGGTAATCATGTTTTTTAACAATGGAAATTTGCATTAGAATAAAGGGTTTACTGTTATAGTTATTTTATTTTTGAAATCTGATAAGTAGTTAATGAATTATAATTCTTGTAGTAAAGGCCAGATCAAACCAGTTCTACGCGCATGCTCAGATCATAATGTGTGGACTGTATCCCTAAAATTGATATGTAATTTAAATAGTAGAAGACCTATAAAATGCCTGAATTCCAATTTGACTGCGCCCCGGTATTCTTACTAAAATACAGTTGTGTTATGAACAGTAAATTGACGTTGATACACAGTCTAACACCCATACCAGCTTTAATCCCGCCACGTTCAACCCTTACTTATAAGAAAAATTAGGAAATGTTCATGTATATAATATATCAAAAAATAAGTTAAACCTAAGAAGCTAATCTCATATGTTCTCATGACTTGTTTGAAGTCAGAGCACCAAGGGCACGACAAAACGGAGTAAAGGACATCCATCAAACTGTTCCTGTCTTAAAGGATTTATGAAAACCTTGTCATAGAGTCAGGCCCCGCCCGGTCGCTGCACAATCAAAGAGGAAAGACGGGTTGTGATAAACCTTGTCGCAGAAGTGTTTTAAAATTACTATTATAATTGTTGAACAGATCAGTGTTACGATAATAAAACGTCCTTTACAGCGTACCATGAGCTTGTACCGCACCGCATGTTTGGCTGTAGAACCCTTACACTCTTTCATAGCATACCATGCGTTTGGAATAAGTCTAAGCCTTAGTTATAGACGCTTGCAACAATTTAGTGTTTCGTTGTCTGTAATACACAAAAGCAAGGAGGCACAATGCATAACGTTATGATTTTATATATAATTGTTATCTTGATCGTTTTTAAAGATATATTCTATATCTTACAACGATACTGTAATGCTTATGACCCACGTGAATTTATCATGATGTTATTGTTCTATTGTAGGTTGTAAAGGTAGAATACAACAGTAAACAATTACATATGGGCAGTTTAAATGGATCAGTGATGACGTTCGCCAAAAAGAAACCTCAGGGTGTTCTGCCAGATGCGTCAGTGTCATTAAATAAAACAGACACAATGATTATTGACAAAACATTTATTGTTGCATCTTTAAAATGTTGTGTTATGAACGATACAATAACTATCGACGAAAGACAAAGACAGGAACTAGTAAAGGCTATCAACTTATATTGGGAAAAGAAATATAAATGAGTATTCAGATTGTGTGCGATTTATTTTGAACTCTGTTGACATTCCAGATTATAAGGTACATTTTCACCCTCATCATGAGGGAGCAATACAATCAACAGGTATCCTAACACGCAGCATGAGGCTGATATCAATTACCTGATAAATACTCCAGTTAATTTGTAGCCGTGTCAGACAAGTGTTACCAGTTGGTCACTTAATAATATCATGAACAATTGAGTAAACATATAACATTTTTTTTTTAATAATTTATCATACATGTTTGAATGTAAAACAATTGGACAGAATAATATTTAGATTATTTTAATTCTCCGTGAATCCTCCGGGTTTAGGTTAACTCGACATATATTTTCTCATATTATTACATGGTATTTGAGTGAATAATATTATTTCACTTGATAGAGGTGGGCATGTACTTGGAAATTAATTGATTGATTTAAATCGGTCAGTGTTCATTTTGCCAAGAATGTTGTATTTATAAAGCTATGAACAACTGACAGGAATCCAGTTTTACATTCAAGCAGGATAGAGTCATGTTACAATGTAATGTATCAGCTAGGTGAGAGCCAGTCATATTACAATCTAGTGTGCCATCTAGAAGACAGCCATTCTTGTCATACTGCAAAGAAAATTCTCAGGATTTCATTGGTCAGTGCGCCGTAGACATGAGCTCATTACTGAAATACACAAAAACAAAATGGCGCTTTCCATTGTGTGTAAAAGTCAGAAATAATTGTAAGTGTATTTTTTTGGAAATTTTGCAGATGATAAAACATTAAATAGTGATAAAATACGTTTATTTTATTAAAAAATCCGCCAAATTTAAAGACGTTAGAGCGATGACGTCACGAAAATGACAACGTCTTGTTAGAGGCACGTTACGCGGAAATTGGCGCAATAAAAATGAAATCCTGTTTTTGGCTGTTACTTTTCTTAAATAAATGGTTACAACTTTGAAGTATGACACATTCGTTATTAGGATTCTTGACAGGAAAATGGCCTCACATTCCCTACCTGGAAAGTATATCCCCCTTGCCTAACGGCTCGGGTGATTATAATTTCCAGGCAGGTAATGTGAGCCCATGTCCCCTGTCAATAATCCTAATAACTAATAATATTACAATATAATGCGTATGATAGACAAAGGTGCGTTAGAATTACGATGAAGGTTGAATCATAACTGTTTAGTATTGTACCCTGATGAGTACAAGTAAGAACTGTGTTTAGCTACATTGCTCAAATGACATTTGATGAAGATATAGGACCGTTGTAAGTGACACATATTGATCGCTCTATTCACAACTCGCCTTTAAACGTGGTTTCTTGTTTTATATTATTACTATTTTTGATTCGATTTAAATTGCATTGGTTCTGCAGCAGGGTCTGAACATTTTCTTTATTTGGCAAGAGTTTACTCGAGCAGTATTGCATAATGATTTTAGCTTTACATGCTTTCACACGCGCTTAGTGTAAATTTGATCTACTTATCTGTTTGGCAATACAAAAATGCAGCAATATAAAACTAGACTAAATTAAAAACTAAATTAGCATACGGCGATATCATTTAACATGTCGTTTTGATATCCATGAGTTTCGGAATGTTTCTAGTTTGGTTTTACTGTCACATGTTTGACTATTTATGTTAGTAATCAGTTTCATTCCTGATAGTTTACATCGTTGATTGCCATGTAAAAGTTCAAGATAGAACGAACGTATGTCAAGGCGAAATTGCTTTGTAATGGTTGGTTATTATTTCTTTATTCGTCTAATGATCCATGACGATTGTGTATATAAGGTTAAGAAATTTATATATTCTGGTATTTTAAATTAATATTTGCTAGATTTTAAATTATTTGTTGCCCTATATGTATTATTATTTCCGTTAATCTTTAACACATACTGATAATCTGATATTGTATTGGACAAAATAGTGTCTAGTATATAAAAGTAGTCAGAGATGAAAAGATTCAAAGAGTTTGTTTTATATATCGTTTGTCTTAATCCCGATTCAATTAATAATAATGGTGTTGACACTGAAATGTTTTATTATCTCCATACTATAAAAGCCTTAGTGGATATTGCTAACGCATATATTTGTCCATCTGTACATCCGTCTGTTCGACCGTTACCATATATTCTCTTAAACCACTAAACTGAATACAACAAAATTTAACGTTTGGCAGGTCGACCTGTAGCAACATTTTTTGACTGGGCCAAATGCACTTAAAATCAATCACACTAATCATTTGTCTTCCTATAAATGGCTATGTTTTATAAACATATGCATACGTTTTCTATATATATTGAGAATACTGTAAATGTGAGACAAATTGTTATCTATAATTTGTCTCACATGTCTCTTTCCGGAATCCTCCGTAATCCAGTATCCAGAAAAGGTATTGTAATATATATACTATTCTTTAGCGTATAAAGAGTATGATATATGTATATATATTATCTCTTGAGCAGAGTATATGCATGTACAATGAGTTAGTTTAGAAAATAACGCAATATTTGATATTATAAGAAACAACACTTTAATAGTCTAGGTGAAACATACATACATCTAGCAAAAAGATGGACACCGACTTCAACAGTATAAGTATTAATGCTCAGTAGTGTAAATGAACTTGACGCTAGTGTCTTGTGCTGTCGATGGCGTAATAATATACTGTCATTATTGAT
Organism: Cyrtodaria siliqua; assembly: GCA_037043455.1. Classification (NCBI taxonomy): domain Eukaryota; kingdom Metazoa; phylum Mollusca; class Bivalvia; order Adapedonta; family Hiatellidae; genus Cyrtodaria; species Cyrtodaria siliqua. The sequence continues at coordinate 242,713 of JAWPHD010001504.1, read as the reverse complement.
AGTTTGTTATACACTCAGTAAGTTGCTTGATGTAACTACTCTGAACAATTTATGGCAAAGTTAATTGCTTCATGTAAATAATAATAAAATAAATTGAAACACTGGTGATAATGTTGTGTTGAGCAGCTATCACCATATTATGCATGCATAGAAATGATGGAATTGTTTAATCAATACAAAAATTGTATAACTAGTATTTACTGTGTAATGGCGTTGGCATGGTTTAGGTGAACAAATCATTTATGTTTCAGTGAAAGAATACATGTTGCGTGTATTTGTTGTTGTGCTTTTTGTTGTTTTATTTTCTTGTTGTTTTTTGGTATGTCATTTCTTTTTTTTGTGCGTGTTTTTCTTTTGTTTTGATATTTATATGAGTTTGTCAAGGTGAAATGTTTTAAGGTAAATACTGTTGTAATAAAACACAACTTCGACCTTCCTTGATTATTAGCGCAAAGTAAATACCTTTATATAAATAAAAACATACTACCGTTAATACAAGGTGTCGTCCTCTTTACTCTGACAAATACGACATTGACACTATTGTGTTATTCGAAATGGTTTTATTTGAACTTATGATTTGTCTGGTGATTATCGCTTGACTCATGATTTTGAAGGGGAATCAAGAACTTTTTGAGTTTTTCTTTTGTATTTTATAGAACTATTAAATATAAATACGAGGACCGTTCAAATAGTACGTGGATATGTTTAATAGTTGTATATATAATTCAGTATTGAATATATATATATATATATATATAATTCAGTAATGAGTGGATATATATATATATAGATGGGGAAAAAAACATTTATACAGTGCTACAGTTTATAGAAACCCTGTAGCACTGTGTAAATGTTTTTTTCCCAATCTATTAATTTATTCCAACATTGTCGTATCCCCCCGTGGATCCAGTGCTTTTTGAAAGGTATTTTGTAGATGTATGTATTTTCTCACCCTTATATATATATATATATATATATAATTCAGTACTGAATATAAGAATATATGAAATGGATGAACACAAATAATATGGTGTTTATAGGAGTATGTCATATATCATGGTGTTTCTAGTAACAAAATCCGGGAAAATGTTTACGAGTCCTTATTACGTGCATTTATTTCGTTATTTTTACCTCTTGGCTGTAATTAAAAGGATGACATATTTTACTTAGAAATAAGGGTTGCTTTTAGTCTTAACTATGGGGCGCCGTACTACTTTTTAATACCATTTGGTGATATCATCTATTCGAATGGGTGACATCACGCATTTAAATAGGTGATATCACCGATTTTTCTAAATGCGTGATAATACCTATTGAATGGATGATATCAGTGATATCACTCATTTGCATCAGTGATATCACGTATTTAAAACGAATGAGTGATATCACCCATTCAATAGGTGATATCACCTTGTTTTGAATCAGTCAAATCAACTAATAGAATCAGTAATATCGCTGATTCGAATAGGTGAAATCACTCATTCAAACAGGTGATGTTACTGAATTGTATTAAAAAGCAATACGGCGTCTATTATGGGACACCATATTAATTTGTAATACCATTTGGTGATATTACCTATTCGAATCGGTGATATCACTGATTCGAATAGGTGATATCACTGATTCAAATATGTATATTACTTATTTTAAATTTGAATCGGTGATATCACCTATTCTAATAAGTGATGCCACTCATTGAAATAGGTGATATCACTACTTTGTTTTAAAAAGCAATACGGCGCCTATTATGGGCGCCGTATTACTATCTAATACCATTTGGTGATATCACTTTTTCAAATCGGTGATATCACTGATTCGAATAGGTGATATGACGCATTCAAACAGGTGATATCATCGATTTATTCTAAATGCGCGATATCACATATTAAATGGGTGATATCATCTATTCGAATTATTGATATCTCCCATTCGAATCAGAATGATATTATCCTTCGGATTGAATCAGTTATATCACTCATTAGAATTAGTGATATCACCAATTCAAGTGGTAATTCCATAGAATTAGTGATATCACCCATTCAATAGGTGATTTCACACTTCCGTTTTGAATCAGTGGTATCACATATTTGAATAAGTGATATCAATGATTCGAATGTGTGATATTACTGATTCGAATAGGTGATATCACTCATTTACATTTGATTCCGTGATATCGCCTAATCGAATGAGTGATATCACTTATTCAAATAGTTAATATCACTAAATTGTATTAAAAAGCAATACTGCCTAATAAAGATTTGAACACATTCGTTTTAACAAAATTCTGTTAACGATTTTTAAAAACAAAACAAAAAACAACATATTAACAGAATTTTGTTAAGGTGGAATATCGCCTAGTAAATATGTAAACACACTCGTCTTAACACAATTTTGTTAATGATTTGTGCAAAAAACAACAATATTCTAAAAAAAAAGAATTTTGTTAAGGTGAAAGACCGCCTAATAAAGATTTGTAAAAAAAACGAATATCATCTTAACAGAATTTTGTTAACGATTTAAAAATAAATTTTAACAAAATTTTGTTAACGCTTCAAAAAAAATCTTCAAAGAATTTTGTTAAGGTGTAATAATGCCTAATAAAAATATTAGAATACATTCTTATTAATAAAATTTTAGTAACGATTTGTAGAAAAAATTGTCTTAACAGAATTTTGTTAACGATTTTAAAAATAAATCTTAACAAAATTCTGTTAACGATTTGTAGAAAAAGTGGTCTTAACAAAATTTTGTTAAAGTGGAAAACTGCCTCCTAGTAAAGATATTTGAATACATTCTTACAAACAGAATTTTGTTAACGATTTTAAAAATGAATATTAACAGAATTTTGTTAACGATTTTAAAAATGAATCTTAACAGAATTTTGTTAAGGTGGAAGACTGCCTAGTAAAGATATTTGAATACATTCTTACAAACAAAATTTTGTTAACGATTTGTAGAAAAAATAGTCTTAACAAAATTTTGTTAACGATTTTAAAAATGAATCTTAACAGAATTTTGTTAAGGTGGAAGACTGCCTAGTAAAGATATTTGAATACATTCCTACAAACAAAATTTTGTTAACGATTTGTAGAAAAAATTGTCTTAACAAAATTTTGTTAACGATTCTAAAACTGAATCTTAACAGAATTTTGTTAAGGTGGAAGACTGCCTAGTAAAGATATTTGAATACATTCTTACAAACAAAATTTTGTTAACGATTTGTAGAAAAAATTGTCTTAACAAAATTTTGTTAACGATTTTAAAAATAAATCTTAACAGAATTTTGTTAAGGTGGAAGACTGCCTAGTAAATATATTTGAATACATTCTTACAAACAAAATTTTGTTAACGATTTGTAGAAGAAATTGTCTTAACAAAATTTTGTTAACGATTCTAAAACTGAATCTTAACAGAATTTTGTTAAGGTGGAAGACTGCCTAGTAAAGATATTTGAATACATTCTTACAAACAAAATTTTGTTAACGATTTGTAGAAAAAATTGTCTTAACAAAATTTTGTTAACGATTTTAAAAATGAATCTTAACAGAATTTTGTTAAGATGGAAGACTGCCTAGTAAAGATATTTGAATACATTCCTACAAACAAAATTTTGTTAACGATTTGTTGAAAAAATTGTCTTAACAAAATTTTGTTAACGATTTGTAGAAAAAATTGTCTTAACAAAATTTTGTTAACGATTTGCAGAAAAAATTGTTTTAACAAATGTTAACGGTTTGCAGAAAAAATTGTCTTAACAAAATTTTGTTAACGGTTTGTAGAAAAAATTGTCTTAACAAAATTTTGTTAACGATTTGTATAAAAAATTGTCTTAACAAAATTTTGTTAACGATTTTCAGAAAAAATTGTTTTAACAAAATTTTGTCAACGATTTGTAGAAAAAATTGTCTAAACAAAATTTTGTTAACGATTTTCAGAACAAATTGTCTTAACAACATTTTGTTAACGATTTGTAGAAAAAATTGTCTTAACAAAATTTTGTTAACGATTTGTAGAAAAAATTGTCTTAACAACATTTTGTTAACGATTTGTAGAAAAAATTGTCTTAACAACATTTTGTTAACGATTTGTAGAAAAAATTGTCTTAACAAAATTTTGTTAACGATTTGCAGAAAAAATTGTCTTAACAAAATTTTGTTAACGGTTTACAGAAAAAATTGTCTTAACAAAATTTTGTTAACGATTTGTAGAAAAAATTGTCTTAACAAAATTTTGCTAACGATTTTTAGAAAAAATTGTCTTAACAAAATTTTGTTAACGATTTTTAGAAAAAATTGTCTTAACAAAATTTTGTTAACGATTTGTAGAAAAAATTGTCTTAACAAAATTTTGTTAACGATTTGCAGAAAAAATTGTCTTAACAAAATTTTGTTAACGATTTGTAGAAAAAATTGTCTTAACAAAATTTTGCTAACGATTTTTAGAAAAAATTGTCTTAACAACATTTTGTTAACGATTTGTAGAAAAAATTGTCTTAACAAAATTTTGTTAACGATTTGCAGAAAAAATTGTTTTAACAAATGTTAACGGTTTGCAGAAAAAATTGTCTTAACAAAATTTTGTTAACGGTTTGTAGAAAAAATTGTCTTAACAAAATTTTGTTAACGATTTGTATAAAAAATTGTCTTAACAAAATTTTGTTAACGATTTTCAGAAAAAATTGTTTTAACAAAATTTTGTTAACGATTTGCAGAAAAAATTGTCTAAACAAAATTTTGTTAACGATTTTCAGAACAAATTGTCTTAACAACATTTTGTTAACGATTTGTAGAAAAAATTGTCTTAACAAAATTTTGTTAACGATTTGTAGAAAAAAATTGTCTTAACAACATTTTGTTAACGATTTGTAGAAAAAATTGTCTTAACAAAATTTTGTTAACGATTTTTAGAAAAAATTGTCTTAACAAAATTTTGTTAACGATTTTTAGAAAAAATTGTCTTAACAAAATTTTGTTAACGATTTGTAGAAAAAATTGTCTTAACAAAATTTTGTTAACGATTTGTAGAAAAAATTGTCTTAACAAAATTTTGTTAACGATTTGCAGAAAAAATTGTTTTAACAAATGTTAACGGTTTGCAGAAAAAATTGTCTTAACAAAATTTTGTTAACGGTTTGTAGAAAAAATTGTCTTAACAAAATTTTGTTAACGAATTGTATAAAAAATTGTCTTAACAAAATTTTGTTAACGATTTTCAGAAAAAATTGTTTTAACAAAATTTTGTTAACGATTTGCAGAAAAAATTGTCTAAACAAAATTTTGTTAACGATTTTCAGAACAAATTGTCTTAACAACATTTTGTTAACGATTTGTAGAAAAAATTGTCTTAACAAAATTTTGTTAACGATTTGTAGAAAAAAATTGTCTGAACAACATTTTGTTAACGATTTGTAGAAATATTGTCTTAACAAAATTTTGTTAACGATTTGCAGAAAAAATTGTCTTAACAAAATTTTGTTAACGGTTTGCAGAAAAAATTGTCTTAACAAAATTTTGTTAACGATTTGTAGAAAAAATTGTCAACAAAATTTTGTTAACGATTTTTAGAAAAAATTGTCTTAACAAAATTTTGTTAACGATTTGTAGAAAAAATTGTCTTAACAAAATTTTGTTAACGATTTGTAGAAAAAATTGTCTTAACAAAATTTTGTTAACGATTTGCAGAAAAAATTGTCTTAACAAAATTTTGTTAACGGTTTGCAGAAAAAATTGTCTTAACAAAATTTTGTTAACGAGTTGTAGAAAAAATTGTCTTAACAAAATTTTGTTAACGATTTTTAGAAAAAATTGTCTTAACAAAATTTTGTTAACGATTTGCAGAAAAAATTGTTTTAACAAAATTTTGTTAACGATTTGTAGAAAAAATTGTCTTAACAAAATTTTGTTAACGATTTGCAGAAAAAATTGTTTAAACAAAATTTTGTTAACGGTTTGCAGAAAAAATTGTCTTAACAAAATTTTGTTAACGATTTGTAGAAAAAATTGTCTTAACAAAATTTTGTTAACGATTTGCAGAAACGGTTTTACAAATCTTAACAGAATTTTGTTAAGGTGGAAGACTGCCTAGTAAAGATATTTGAATACATTCTTATTAACAGAATTTTGTTAACGATTTTAAAAATGAATCTTAACAGAATTTTGTTAAGGTGAAAGACTGCCTAGTAAAGATATTTGAATACATTCTTACAAACAAAATTTTGTTAACAACTGGTAGCAAAAGTTGTCTTAACAAAATTTTGTTAACGATTTGTAGAGAAAATTGTCTTCATAAATTTTTTTTAACGGTTTTACAAATCTTAACAGAATTTTGTTAAGGTGGAAGACTGCCTAGTAAAGATATTTGAATACATTCTTACAAACAAAATTTTGTTAACGATTTGTAGAAAAAATTGTCTTAACAGAATTTTGTTAACGATTTTAAAAATGAATCTTAACAGAATTTTGTTAAGGTGGAAGACTGCCTAGTAAAGATATTTGAATACATTCTTACAAACAAAATTTTGTTAACGATTTGTAGAAAAAATTGTCTTAACAAAATTTTGTTAACGATTTTAAAAATGAATCTTAACAGAATTTTGTTAAGGTGGAAGACTGCCTAGTAAATATATTTGAATACATTCTTACAAACAAAATTTTGTTAACGATTCGTAGAAAAAATTGTCTTAACAGAATTTTGTTAAGGTGGAAGGCTGCCTGGTAAAGATATTTGAATGCATTCTTACAAACAAAATTTTGTTACCGATTTGTAGAAAAAGTTGTCTTAACAAAATTTTGTTAACGATTTGTAGAAAAATTGTCTTAACAGAATTTTGTTAACGGTTTTACAAATCTTAACAGAATTTTGTTAAGGTGAAAGACTGCCTAGTATGGTGTAAGGTCATAATAAAAAAACGAAAAAGACAAGAACTTGACAGTATGGAAACAGTCAAATGCAAATGGAACGTGTTATCTGTATTACTTGTTTTGAAAGACCTATCTTAGTTTTATCAAAAAAACATACAGAGGCAATACATTGAGTATGTTTTGAAAAAGTGTTTGCGTCGGATGGTGCTGACCCACCTACTTGAATGTAGAAACATGAGGAAAATATAAAATATACTTCTTTCTTTGATTATGCAACACATTATGAATAAATTGCACACATGTATACCTTTATAAGTACTCATCAAAAGGTGAATTTTAATTTTTAGCAAGATTTTTTGGTTTGTTTACCTTGACAACCTTTCAAAATTAAAAGATACTGTGTAATAGCTCCGAATTTACCCTGGAACTTTTTCTCTGCCCGCTGATTGGGTGGTAATTGGTGTAGTCTGATCTAAAGAGACATTCGAACCTGACTGAAGTTGTTTTTTTCTGGCTAAATTGTTTGATACATTCGATCTGAGAGAAATGATGTCATTATTTTTAAGAAAAAAGTCCTTTTCGACAAAATATGAGGGCTTAAAAGAGCTTTGGCTAAAGCAAAATTCCTTCGGTTTATTACGCGTAAATCCAGAATCTTCAAAATGCCATATCTCGACAACCGATCCAATCTTTTGCTTCAAATAAAGTGATTTTAAATTGATTTCATCAGTAACATGTGATTTTTAACCAGTTGAAGCTATCTTGAATATAATATCTACTCAAAAATGATATTTGTGATTTTCAGGGTTCAAATAGCAGATTTTACCATAAAACGCCACTCTTTTTGTATGTATTCAAAATCTGCCTTCAAATGAATTAATTATTATTATTCAGCAGGTTCTATATGTGAAACCATCAAGAAAATGCAACTTTTCAATTTAGAAATGACAAAAAATAATTCTGAGACTATCCTCCCCAACTCCATTTTTAGGGTCATGCCATGTTTTACAATATGCTCATTACACAAGATTGCGTGTTACTGTACTGTTTCTTGTATTTTTTTACTAGATATTGTTTATACCATCATTACAGGTCATTTTCATGTAACCATGCAGCCAATAAGCACTGTTTAAAGTACAGATCCATGGAAATTCATTAAAATGAAGGGGGTTGGGTAGAAAAAAACTTTTGAAAAACATACAAAAGGTCATATTTTTTGCCAACTAAACAATTTTATTTGTAAAATGTGTTAAACCGCATAATATATTTGCATATCGACACTAACCGTATAGAAGCGATGCACTCAAAGTCAGAGTTTACCTCAACATCTTTTTCAAAACTGACAAAAGAGGCTTTTCGACATCTTTTCGGACAGATGTAGATTGCCGCTTTCTGACAGTTTTGCCAAACAATGTATGCAAAGCCCCCAGAAATGAATAAAACTTACTAGATATACCTTTAACTAGTCAAACATGTGCATTACAGACTAATTTTGTATAGCAGGTGTCAGGTATGGCTAATTTTGTATCCACTACTTTCAATAAAGGAATATAAATTACCTATGTTGCATCATAAAACTTTCAAATATTTAAACAACATGAAAAGAGTTATAAGAAAAGTCAAAATACACCATAATTCAACATTTCTCACACTATCAAATCATTGTATTAGGGAAAAAGTATGCCTACTTTCACTTTTACCCTATGCAGAATCTATCTTTAGGTCATACTAAACCAATTCATTTTCCATAGGCCTACCTTATAGCTCTAAGCTCTGTACTGAGTTCCCTAATATAGGAAGATATATTTGTTATTACTTGTTTTGAAAGATCTATCTCAGTTTTATCAAAAAACAAACAGACAGAGGCCATACATTGAGTATGTTTTGAAAAAGCTGTTTGGGTCGGATGGTGCTGACCCACCTACTTGCATGTAGAAACATGAGGAAAATGTAAAATATACTTCTTTCTTTGATTATGCAACACATTATAAATACATTGCACAAATGTATGATTTAACCTTTATAAGTACTCTTCAAAAGTTTAATTTTATTTTTTTAGCAAGATTTTTTGGTTTGTTTACCTTGACAACCTATCAAAATTAAGAGATACTGTGTAATAGCTCCGAATTTACCCTGGAACTTTTTCTCTGCCCGCTGATTGGTTGGTAATTGGTGTAGTCTGATCTAAATAGACGTTATAGTAACGAAAGAAAGCGGTTTATCGTGTGAACACACAAGACGTGTGTTTCACAAATGCTGCAAAGGTATAGCGACTAGCTATTAACACAGAAATACAAGAACATTCACAAGTAATAAGATTCTAAAGCTGCAAGATATCAAAACGAAATGAAACTATAAATTATATAGATTTGCCTTTATGACATGCTACTAAATGAATTCATTAAAAAAGATTTGCAGTTTAAAAGTTGAGATACCGGTATTATACAACATACCAAGTTCTTTGCATCGATTGAAGAACAATTCGCGAAAATAGTTCACGACACGTTCATATTTTCAAAATTTAAAGTTCAATACACACTATAATGTTATTGTAATTTAAATTGTTTTATTCACTGTTAAGTTAATGTGTACTGTATTTCGAAGTATATCGTTCATATTCATAATGTAGTGTCGCTACTATAGTTGCGTTGCTATAACGGTTCAACCGTACACGTTTAGTTCGCGGTAAGAAGTTTTGCATGTCCTTCGCGCAGACGTGGATCTCGGGGCAGACGTGGATCTCGGGAAAAAATAAACAAAGGTGAAATTATCAATTTGAAATTGCCTTTTCTCGGAACTGCTACACTTATTATAGCAACTTGAAGGTGGTAATTCAGAAGTTGGTAACTCGATGTTAAGACTACATAGATGCATTGATATATATATACTAACGCAAAAAAGAAACGCAACTCGGGAATTGAGCTATACAATTTATAAACTACGCATTTAATTCCAGGGAATTCCTGAGATGTTTTGCAAAAAAAGTGTTGCAGACAGTTTGAGAAAGGACGAAACTTTGCTGTTGTAGACTCTATAATCGCAGTAAACTTTGTAACATGAGTAGACTCTATAATCGCAGTACACGTTGTAACATGAAATTCATAAAGTTGAAGTTCTGCTTTGAATATTTAAGCCATTTCAGTACTGTTTTTAATGTAAAGAGTTTTCAAATTTGTGCGTTCTAAATTTGATCACATTCTTGAGCCAAACGCGAACTCTGTTAATAATGAAACGTTGAAGGAATACTATTTGCTGTGTTATGTGTTGTTTTAGCATTTTTGTCGGAAAGGAAAGGTTTTTCGTAGAGAAAATATTGCACATCATTACGTCCTACGTTTGCTCACCTACTTGATCCAAACGCATATTCTATCAATAATACAACTTTTAAGGGATAGTATTTTGTTTGTTACCATGGTTACGTGTTGTTTAAATATTGTTTTCAGAAAGAAAAGGTCTAACGCAGCCATGTACCATTCGATTAACAGAAGCATACTATACATATAATATATAGCGGAAATTCCCGCGTTGCGTTTCTTTTTTCCTTTAATATACATTGTCACACTAGCTATATTTTAACAATTATGGAACGTGTTTTAATATAAGGCTAAACTAGTTTTTAATTTAAACTCACCAGCAGAAGGGCAGCTGATTCCCGGCGAAGCCGTCAGACAGTCTGCACAAACACCGGAAACACGGTCGCAGGTTCCGTCATTACATTTGGAAACTGCTGTACACTGGAACTGGCATTGGTCCCCATAGTAACCGACCTCGCAGCCTGCCGAACAGTAACCGGTCCTGTTGCACACACCTCCTTTACACGCGCCGTTGCAAGCTGCATCACACGTTGGTCCGTAAAACTTGTTTTCGGTGCAACCAAAATCGCATTTCGCCGAAACCTTGTTGCACGACAATGAATTGCAATTTGTGTTACATGTGTTACTGCACGTGGCTCCCCAGAAACCGGGCGTGCATCCTTGTCGACATTGATCTGCCTCTACTTGACAGTCTTTGTTCAAACATCTGGTACTGCATTCTCCGTTGCACTGTTGGCCGAACCAACCAATGCTGCACGGTGTGCACGTGCCCGTGGCAATATCGCACTTGGTTGTTTCACAATGGGTACTACACGGTACGGTGCACTGTGAACTCCAGAAGTTGTCCACACATTCCTCCGTATCACAAGCGCCGGAAATCTTGTTACAGCTGAGCTGTCCATTCAAGCCACGGGAACAAGTTTGAGCACAAGAGAGCGAGCAATCGGCTGCACCGTACTTGCCGGTCTTGCACGCGATACATTCACCGGTTGTAAAACTGCAGTCTTGGCAATCGCTGAATAAACAAGGCGTCATGCAGTTTGTTTTGTACCAACCGTCTTTGCAGCCGTGCACACAATTACCGTCCGCCTTGAAGCATGCGTCCTGAAGGCAGTTCGGGCACGTTAAATTGCATTCGTTTCCATAGTAACCGTCATCGCATGCGGGGCAAGTGCCTGCATTGCGGTCACAAACGTTATCACGACAATTTGTTGGACATACTTTCTCGCAGTAGAGACCCCATGCGTTTGTAGGACAGGCTGAAATAAAATATGATATCATGAGCACAAGAGAATCAAACTTAACATAAAATCACAACAATTGCAAAATGTAACACAATGCTAAAACCATAAATATGGAGCTTTGCCATTCTTTTTACTCATGATAACTTATAACTAGTTTCAAGACGACTTCAATTGGATATATACACTGTAAAAAAAGTTTTGGACCATGGCAGTGTTCGAACCCGTACAATGATCGCTGAACCTTGACATTCGACCATAACCCTTATTATCTCAGTTGATAATTCACAATAGATCAACAATCAACAATAATTATCGTTTACAATGAAAGTTTGCGAACAAAATAATAATCGTTTTATTGGTTACTCGAATGTGTCCGTAACTGTTACTTTTTATGGACTTTGCAACATTTTTTACAGACCCTTTGTGTGTTCGCGATATTTTTTTAAAATCAAATCTGGTTTGGAATTTAATGTTTCTGGCAACAAATTAACCGGGTCGGATAGACATTGGTTACTAAAAAAAGATACCAGAACAACATAGAAATTTGTAAAGCAAAAAACAAAAACAAAGTTTGGGAGTGGGGAGTGGGGGGATGGGGAGGATGGAACCCATGCCCCAATATGGGTGAAGTATGAATAAGATGCATAATGCTATAAAAAGTCCCAACCAAAATTACAGATATATACAACAGCTGCTTGCACGCAAACCTTGATCTGCCTTTATCGCACATTTTATGGCCATCACAATTTGGGTTGCATGAGCGCTTGGAATACTGGTTTAGTGAAATAACAATGATATCAGAATTAATAAATACTGAAAATGATATTCTCTAGAAGCAAAGAGACAACCAATAGACGAAATAGAGCTGAGTTAGTTTGTAAGAGTGAACTGAGGATGCAACACCCCTCGCGTCCTTTAGGACTTGGGTTAGAGGTGTCCAATTGTAACGCCTCACAGACTAAGCCCGATGATCGCAAAATAACAGTTACTAATACCACTACTGTATGTAGTCGAGGTGAAATTACGTAAAGTTGTCATAAAGTAATAACTGAACCTGTATTTCAATGTCATTAAAAACTGTAAAAGGATTCCGTCGGATGCAACAGACACACACAATAGAGGAGAAAGTAGTAGAGTTGGATTTATGGATTTGTCGGAGACACTTTAATATGCAAAGCCCATTCCTCGTCCCTACGTATTTTATTTTATAGCCACAAAGTCTGGGCTCACTGTGTCTCAAATTATAACAATAACACGACTGATTCCTAATAAGGGATACTTCTAATTTAGATAAACTCACACAAACACATTTGATTTTCAGAAAGTTCACATGGCTTAATCATTACGAGATTTCAAAACTGTAACCTGGATTCTAGACGATCTAGACGATGGAATGCTGGACAACTGGTGTTATAACTACCAATAAATACTGAAAAGGGGATCCCTTGGAAGCAACAAACACAAACAAAAGAGACAACTCGGTTTTATTGAGTCTGTTCATGAGAGGTAATTATAAGATGCAACACGTCTCACGCCTCCTACCACCGGCTTAAGCGATATTCTACTTTCAAGCAATTCAAAATGGGTTTTATGATCCCAAAGGACCAGTAAATAATAACTGAATAATAATAACACGAAACCAATTAGAATGCGCATTTCAACCACACTCATTTCACTATGTACTTTCACTTTCGATGGAATTTATTTCTGATCCTTTGGAGAATTAAACGGGGGCAAGGTAATACACGTGAAGGAAAGTTATCCAAATGCTTACATTTTAACCGGTACACAGTCCTTTAAGTCCAGGTCGATTCATAAACGTACAGTTCATTATATATTTCAACACTTCTAAAATGATCTATTACGACTCCTGGACGCCTCACACCCAAATTAAATTTCCACGGAGTCCAATTGTAATGTTTTTGTTCAAAGCATAGAGATGAACACAATTTATATCATGTCTTTAGGCTTACATTCTTCATTGATTATCGGGGATTTGAAATACAATTAAAATATTTACCAGGTTGATCATTTGTTAAATTTCATGTTTGCCTGTGAAAATTCATCTGAATAATATGAGAAAAATACAATCCCGTGGTGATTAGACCCATGATGTATAAATTGAGACGAATTAACTATAAAGCTTATATCAAACTGAACTGCAATGGAAAGTCCTGTAAAAAGCAGAAAAATTGGGAACTATGTCCACTTGTTAGTCTACCTCCTTCATCTGTAGGGCAGCACGAGTAATCAAGGTCAGATAATACAGTTGTGTGTCCTGAAGGGTATGGTATTGATATGCAACATATGAAACTGTTTACGTATGTATACCATGTTTACAACCAGGACGCAATTACAACGAATGTCATAAATTGCTTGGCTTATTGTACATATGTACAAATGTTGTAACAGGAAATGACGTTCAAGGGTGTGGTATTATCGAGGATGAACTATCAAGCGTGTAAACCCGTGAAATTTAGGGAGACAAGAGCAGCAAGGCAATACTTCTCAGTGTTAAACGCATATATACTAGTGCCTTATACTTATTTGGTGTTTTAAAGGACCGCAAAAACAACATGTATTTAACATGGTACCTTTGAGCACATATAGATACATACTGGAGAAACCCCGTTACATCCCAATTTACAGCGTAAGTAAACAGTATGCGTGTGTTGCGGTTGATATACACTTAGATAAAACATTGACATCGTATTTACAGCTGAAGAAATAAATAATACACGAGGTTAGTAGTTTATATGCGATACATGTGATACACGTAATGCGGTAAACACATACTGATAGTAAACCTGTGACACTGACGTCACTGTCGGAGCAAGAAAACATACACGACATACATACATTTGTGTGATAGACACAGAAGAAACGCAAGTGACATGTTAGTACAACACTCACTCCAACATATTACCATATTACCGGCAGTTCTGCATTGAAGACTTGGCGTAGCCTTATCGCATTCCGCGCACTCCCCACTTGTTCTATCACAAGTCCCGTCGATGCAAGTCTTTTTGCATTGGTATTCGCAAGACCTTCCGAAATAATCATCAGAACACCCATATCGGCAGTAGCCGTCGTCATCTGCGCAAGTGTTTAATACACACGTATCACTGCACGGAATTTCGCACGTGTTGTATCCGTAAAACTCGTCAACGCATCCCTCGCTACAGTTGTTATAGACGCCGTAACAGTTGTCATTTATGCAATTTGGGCTGCATTTGTCAATACAGATAAAACCGTAATAGCCGATATTACAACCGTGTGTGCAGGCGCCAGTGACAAATTCACATTCAACGATGTCGTTCAGGCTACTCTTCGCGCAGTTAACAAGGCATGCAGATCGACAATTGGGGTTATAATATCCAGGTACGCATCGGCGAGAGTTGCAAAAGCCGTCATCTCTAGAGCAGGTGTTTAAACCATTATCGGGGTAACAGTTCGGGCTGCAGTCTAATTCACAGGTCCGCCCGTAGGTGCCCACGTCACAGACATCGCAAAAGCCAGTTGATCTATCGCACATAGAGCATCTTTCGTGGCAGGTTTGGTTACAGTACAACCCATAGTAACCATTCCTGCAGCCGATTTGGCATTGGCCATTTTCTTGGTGGCATTTTCCGTCAAAACAATTCATGCATGCCTCCTGGCAGTAAATGCCCCATGTGTACGACACACATACCCCACATTCACCCGTGTACCGAATGCAAGTCCTGTTGACACACTGGTCTCCACCGTCGCAGGTTTGATTGCAAAACTGCCCAAAAAAGCCAACTGTGCAAACTGAAATGCCGAAAACGCATATTGCAAATTCCCTGCTTTAAAGGGTGTAGATTGTGCAGTTTATAAAACATAACACTGACACTTGTTATATTTAATAATTATCAAATACATGAAGTATACTGTATATAGATTTTATTAGGCCAACACGTGCCATCGTTGAATTTAACTGCATGAGAAAAATAACATTGCTGCATATTACAAGGTTAGGCAGTTGGAATTTTAACAAGTATTGCTGCAACGCATAGCCAGTAACATTAATCGTTACAGGCGCCAATGAGTTATAAACTAAAGGCCTCAATGGCATTAATTCCAAATAAAATGACAAACAGCATATTGCCCTTTTCGTCGTTATTTTTCCCAATGATGCACATAGCTATCTTCAAAACTTAGTTTGTAAATATGTAAGATACATGTTTTTTGTTTTACATATTTACAAGTCGATAAAACACACTCGTTAACTGTATTCATATATTGTACGGGCCAGGAAAATGTTCACATAGCCAAGTTTCACAAGGATTGATACGCATATGTTATCATCAGTTTTAAATATAATTAATTAAAACAAATGCCATTAGGTATAGATAACATGACCGTCGTCCAAAATCAATGTGTTTGTTGATTGAAATGGTATATAAAGTGCATACAACTTTGTTGATTTTTGATAGTTTAACTCAAAGGCTCAAGTCAGGAAAACATGTGCCAAATAAGCCTATCATTTATAGCAATTGTCTATCAACTTTTAACTGTTTGTATGCAGTTCGTTTTAGCAAGCAGCATGAGCCATAAACACAAACAACGTCCATGTAGATGAATACGGACATACACGAACGAACACATGTTGATTTCACCAATAAAGCGGACGATGTGGGTTATATATTGTTTCCATGTTTACACAGAACTACATGTAACAAGCCCATGATATAATGATTGATGTTCAAATGTGCTTTCTTTACCACTATGGACTGGCCATTGTGTATAACAGCTTGTGTGTCTATGGCGTTGAACGGGCGGTTGGAAATGATACTAATGGTAAGTGTTGACCCCGTCTACCCAATCTACCCCGCGCTCCACCCCCAAACCACCTACACCCCATCCACACCCCACCAGCTCACTGGTAAAGAAAGTAATTTTCAGAGTATTTGGATTTATCTAACTTAAATATTTCCAATACTCGATTTAACATAGTGATGTATAACACTCAGCAATGTTGACATTCTAACCTATTGCGGCATATTTTCTACACGGATAGTTTTTGCTATAGTGGTTGCTACATAATTGTATTATCTTATTATGTAAGAACTTAGGCGAAATGGACGTGTGTGGTTGAACAGGAACGAAGGCCTACACAGTCAAGCATATTGCGACATATTTTCTACACGCATAGTTATTGCAATAGTGGAACAACATCCTTTAATATCTTATAATGTAAGAACGTAAGAGAAATTGCCATATGTGATAGATCAGGAACAAAGGGTTACAAAGTTAGCATGATGCATGTGTTCCATAAGGCATGCTAACTACTGTAACATGCATAATAATACATACCATTGTTAAAGGTGCATGTACTACATGAACTCAGTAGAGGACATTTTCCGAATGGCTTGGAAACTGTAACTCCGGACGTGTGTGTTGGCTGGACGTACAATGTGTGATTAAATATGATATGTGTAAAGGTCAACAAATTCAACACAAACTGTGTGTCATATGCCATTTTATTTTAAGACCTAATGGTAAAATTGCCATAAATTAATTGTTATTTTGCCGATAGGATATGTTTCCTTGTACACATACACTTTGTATCCGGATGATATACACGTGGAAGGTAACATGTAAGCATAACAAAATTCGTGCGATTCGTATTAATAGTTTACATCCTGGATTTGTATGCAAATACGTTAAATCAAAGGATGGGTTAAAGACATGTAAAGGCGCAAAGGGTGGGTTAACGACATGTAAAGGGGCAATGGGTGGGGTGATTTGGAAACACACGCTTAAGTCACATATTGGTAAATGGTTTACAACACGGGTGATTCATGATTGCATTATTGTTTATTAACACTTTTGGCATACATGATATATATGTGATAGAACACACTATTATAATATTAAGTAACATTGCAAACATTGACAATACTTTACCCATTAACATGTAACGGTTTAAACATTTACATAACGGAGGTAAACAGGAAACAATAACACATGGATGATGATGATTTCCCATACTTTCGTAATGTTGTTTAATATATATGTACCTTCAAATCATTAACATTTCGTGAAATGGGAACTAAATATAACTATGACGATTTCCAGCAGTATGTCGCTCATGGCTTCAAATGTGTTCGTAATTATGAACAATTCGAAGGGCAGCAACTAATAAAAATGGTAATTTCAATGTCATTAATGCAATAATGCAATTGGGTCCCGCCCATGGCTTTTAATATTCATGTTTCGCAAACTTGTATATAGAAATGCAAATATATAACTGAATACGGAACAATTCTCACAAACAATGATACTAATGATTTGTGGAGGAAAGTCATTTCAAAGAATCACACTTTTTAGTTATAAGATACAGTCATGGGTTAACTGTGTTTACATGTTTTAAAGTACTTCAGCCTTAAGCGAATATTCTTATCAAATTGCATAAAATGATTTTATATAAAATTGGCATAAAATCTAAACACAATATTTCTATCGCATTGGTGGTATATGGAGTAAATATTACGGGCGTGATATACACCGCCGAGCTTATATTACGGTTGTGCTATTTGTACGGACATTCCGCTAACAAATACAAAAATATACAACAATGGCAATAATTCCGTTTACTTTAAATACCAGTCACAAGCGCGACAAGCAGCATATTTGTTCAAGGAACATCCCCCTATTCATTGAAAGAACTCTTCAAATCAGCTTCGTTGATAGAAGAAGCATTACGCAAACAATGTCGATGAAAGTTATTTCATAGTGAAATAACGCTTTTATTGCCATTGGTATACTCTGAACAGTGGGATATATACGTACTGACATCAGGCTTAAAAGAAAAACAGTGTTTGTTTCCGCTAAACCGCCGACCCTAACATTTTTTATTGCCAAAAAAAATAAATAAAAGTTGATCCCATGAACCAAGGTTATGGAGATAAAAAAATAAATAATTCCTCCAGCGAGTTTGAACCCACAACCCTGGGGTTTACAATGTACATAACCAAATATTGAAAAAGGGCCATAACCATGTATTATCTAGGTAGTAATACCTTCGCCAATATTTTTTATCATATTAAAAGTGTTTTGTCATTAACAAAAATAAGGTCATTAATAAAATAATAAAAATATAAATAAGAAATAATTATAGCCGTTAGCGGAAACAAACCATTTTTTGTATAATACCCTTAAAAAGTCAGCTAATACATGATGGTGACTGTATCCACAATGGGCGACAATAAACATGATAAAATGGGCGGTTTAAATAACAATGTACATAAATAAGTTAATTTCGCTTACCTTGTTCGACGGCAACAAGATTTCGGAACCTCTACTGTTAATGTGTATTTACTAGTAAATCGGTGATTTCGTTGTTTGGAACCGGAATTTTATGTTTCGTTTCAACAAGTGGAGGATATCGATGTGAACGCGTGATAAAATATTTCACCAAGCGGCAGGTGACGATATGATGTGAACGACTGATGGATGAACAAGCAACAGGTGTAGATATGGAACAACATGTATATGAAATGACCAGACAGACGCAACCAAAATTCTACGATATTTCCTGGTAAGGACACGCCGGACATAATTGCATTTTGACGATAGAATACATTTTGCTTTAGCACAATATCCAGTATTCCAATTGATACCACGTGCAAAGTTTATTCGCTACATATTCGCTACATGTACCTAACGTCACTTTTTAAGTAATCATTTCTTAAATTTTCCAGAAACATGTTAAACAGGAACAAATGCGCACAATGTACTTGTTTAAACGTGTATTCACATGTGCATGACGTCACTTTTTGAGAGGTAACGTCTTATTCTCTTAAGTTTTGCTAGAAACATTTTCAGCAGTATCACAGTATCACGTAAGTAAACTTGTAGCGATGTACTTGTATATAAGCGTGTATGTATCGTCAAAATAACGGTAAGCACGCAGGAAAAGATCAGCAAGGCTATGAATCACACGTTATTGCTACTTATATGAATAACGTAAATCGAGGTATGTATAGTTACATCAGTTCGTGTTTATCCGTCGGAATGTAAAATGCTGCTTGATGCAAAATAAAATATGTGCGGGTGATATTTTTTTATTGTGTTGTTTTTTTATATATATATACTGAGGGAAAGATGTTGAGCAAGTTTTTTGTTGCACCCTGTAAATAATACATTTTTGGTTGTAAAATCAAGAAACTACTGCTATAGACGCACTATTTTATTAAGAACACATCAATAACAGTCGAACATCTTAATGACGCAACGAATAAATGAACGCAGAGGTCAAGCCCATAAAGTCCCAAAATGTCAGTATATCTTGTATACAGTATTATTTCATCTAAGAAACTTGCTAAACTCTTTTCCCTCAGAGTATATATATATATATATATATTAATATGACATTTGACTTCTTTTTTTTTAAAATATATGCCGTTTGAGACTGCATATTAACTGAGTAGCAACATACACATGCCGGTACAAATCATTGATAAAACAAATGAGACAAAATTCCAACAAGCAGCATTTTAGCACCAGTTGATATACTGTGAGCACAGGCAGTCTGATGTAAATCACAGAGTTTGTATCACGAATCACGTGATAATTAGCATAATTAGCATGTATAATATACATAACAATGATTTCGCGTCTAGGTCAAACACCAATTTATCTTAAAACTCATTACGTGTTCCCGCCTTAATTCCATTAAACGATGGGAAAGCTTATATTAGCAGGATTTTATAACGAATATTTCAACAATAAAACACGTTTAAAAACATATTTTACTGAAAATGTGGCAACCTGTTTAAAATTACCTTTTTAAGCCGAAATTAAGGTTTTATTTCATACCCCAGCCAACCCCGTTTTCGGTTCTTGGAGAAGGGGTTGGATGGGGTATGGACGTTAATACTTGGACCACGTAATGTACCACGCATTATGTTTTGTATCAAAACTAACCCCAAGTGAAGACGTATACACTCATCTTCTGATTTACATCAGGCACGTATTATTCGTGGAACAAATAAAGCAATGTTATGGTGTTAAAAAAAGCAAGCGTGAATGAAAAGTGCACTTGCAAAGCTGTATAAAAGCAAGTTAGAAGCAAAGTGAATAGGAATAGATGTATATTTTGTATTCTCATTACATTTAATAATTCGTTGACAGTAGGGTATTACGTTTTGTGTTTCATGTTTGTCGAAGTTGTGTTTATTTGTAGCCTATATACTATTTGTTCGTGTAGTGTTTTTGCTGTTGTTTGTTTGTTTTTTACTTGCTAAACTTATTTTTATCAGTATATATGTGTGTAAATGTCAATATTGATTTAATGTGTGTCAATGTTAGTATTTATTCAGTTGTAATAAAGTATTCGTGTTATTTTGTATTTTTACAATGTTCTTATTTTTCAGCGTCAATTAATATTGGTATTATCACGTTTATTTCATATAATTCAGTTTATCAATATTCGCCGTATGGCAATGTCCGTACAGTTTATTCTTATGTAATTTTGTCTTGTGTGTGTAACACGGTACAGGTAAATGGTAAACAATGGATTGCAAACAGCATGTCTTCTATAGCTCAGATGCCAGCACGGTAGGCCAGAGGCCCTAGGTTCGAGTCCAGGTCTGGAATTCACCAACCATTCTTCAAACTATTCTTAGACTTGAGCTCAAATACTCAGATTTCGTTCACAAGTATTCTAATGGCCTTCAAAGATAAACTAGTGTACCAAGTTGCTTGCTATTAGTATGCATCATATTTATACATAGCAGCTTGTTACGACTTTAAACTTATAGAAATAGTTGTGATTGGAATTTGCATACTTGGGCTTAAAGGGGCACTGTCCGTAACTTTTAGCTTATAAAACACACAATAATTATGTTCGCAAACATGACACACTAAACATTATTGAATATTTACTAATTAAAAGCAAGATTGTTTAACGGAATTCAATCGTGGTACAAAAAAAAGTAAATCCGCTTTGTGCGTTTGAACTCGCAGCCCAAACTAAAATTACACTCGCCGTAATAATAGTGTGCGTGAGCGTAAAGTGGTCGCCAACGCTCCCGTCTGAGCTAAGCGGGCTATACATATTTCGCAATACATACTGTGGTGAAAACCTAATGCGCTAATGGAAATCACGTGATCGCAGAAAAGGTAAATATTGTGGGTCCCACTTTATTTACATATAATTATTAAAACTTTTTTTTTTCAAACTCACGAATGTATTCCTACATACTTCTTAGGGTCTATCCTCATATTTTCATGTATACATTTCACTGAATAAAAGTCAGCCAGTTATTTGTTATGCTCAATATCTGTTTACTTACGGACAGTGTCCCTTTAAGTCTAAGAATATTCTCAAGAATGATTGGTAAATTCAAGGCCTGAGGTTACGGCAAGATTGTTTGACCAACTGTAACATGTTTTATATTTAGTTTAATGAAAATATTCGTTTCATTCAGTTGTATATCAATTTTCGTATGTGTGTCATTTTTATGTCAAAAGTTTGTATTATTCATTGTCATGCCAATGTTCGTATCGTTCAATGCTGATTATGTCAAAGCGTGTTTTATGCAGTTTCATATCAAATGTTTGTATTATTATGTCTATGTTCGCATTATTCACTCCATGTTTATCAGTCAGGGGTGTCACGTATACACGTTATTTTCGTAATATCTTAAATGCGTTATTTTCGTAAAGAAACAACTGTTGTCTCCCTTTGATTATAATTTGAAATTTGCTATACATTTTCAAAGGGGTGTAACTCTTTTAACAACGTTTGACTTAATCAAATTTCTTTACTCGCTTATTCCCCTTAATTTGAATTCAATAATAATTTGCATGCAAATTAAAATGTGTGACGGGGGTTGGTATGAAATGTAATTGTCTCGTGGTAACGACATACAGTTTGTACATTAGCCACGTTTCTTTTTTCTCACCCTGGTGATTTATGTTTTCTACAGTTTATAGCCGTATTATACATGTTTGTCGTAGACAGTTTAAATAAATAGTGAGAGCCATTCGCTATGTATAGTATATATAGTGTACATTAGTGTATTGGTAAAGAAATATATAAAGATCGGACAGGGAATGTAGCATTCAAGGAGGACATTCAACCACAAAACACTGAATCAAACACGCAAACAGACAAACAAGAAGGCAAAAGTATTCTTAAATGCAAACGACATCACAAATACTCTTTGATTTTATATACATGATATACGTTAATTAGTATAAACCTAAAATGTGGTTTTATTATGAGTTTTAAAATAACTTGCATCTTAAATCACAATATTATGAGATTAAACACACGTCCTCTATCTGTCTATTTTTTATTTTTTTAAGAAACGCAAATAGAAGTAAGTATGATAACATCATGGGTATTATCCTGATTATTCGAGACGACATCTATCATGTGTATCGTCTCTGACTTTACTGTGTAAGACACTATACCGATTTGCAAACTGTTCCTAAACCTAACATGAATAAGGCATGAAACAGTTGATGAGTGTAATTAAGTAAGTTTTATCCTTTTTATCAGTTTATACTTATATTACCATGATTATACTTACACTTAGGGTATTACAGCATGTACAGTGTTCTTTCGAAATAACACAAACACGTTATTTTCCAGTAATCTATTATTAGGTTATTACAGCGTTCTTTCAAAATAACGCAAACAATTATTTTCCGATAGTCATGATAGTAATCGGTAATAGTAGTATATTCTTAAACGAAACGGCGAAAGAATGCATAAGTTTTCATTTCTTCTTTTCTAACCGGGCAGTGAATAAGATTCGTTTATAACACAAACACGTTATTTTCGGATATACAGTTTATTCTTTCAAAATAATGCAAAGCGGTTATGTTCGGACAGTAATAGATTATTAAACGAAGAAGCTGTGACGAACATGACGAATGCGCAATATATTTTATTTGCATTACCTGTTGTCTGACCACGACGGTCAGTAATTAAATGTTGTTTAAAAAACGTGTTTATGTTATTACAGTGTTCTTAATAATAATAATAATAAACTATTATTAACTTGTGTTAAATATGATTCATAGCAAACTCTTTGAAATAACGTGTTTAGGTTATTACAGTGTTCTTTCAAAACAACGCAAACAAGTTATTTTCCGGTAATCTGTTATTAAAGAGGTTTTCATAGTCTGCCCGGCAGCTATTTTCGCATAGTTATATATTCTTAAAAGAACAACAAGCTGTGACGAATTCACTTTTTTTTTACCACGTTTTGTTGAAATAACTTGTATAGTTTATTACTGTGTTCAAAATAACGCAAACAAGTTATTTTCGGATAGTAAAACATTCTTTGACGGGCATTTGCTGATTTACATATATACATGTATACATAGAAACTTGGTAACCATGGTTATTTACGCATATTATACTATTATTAAACATGTGTTAAATATGACTCATATCAAAGTCTTTGAAATAACGGGTTTAGGTTATTACAGTGTTCTTTAAACATAACGCAAACAAGTTATTTTCCGGTAATCTGTTATTAAAGAGGTTTTCATAGTCTGCCCGGCAGCTATTTTCGCATAGTTATATATTCTTAAAAGAACAACAAGCTGTGACGAATTCACTTTTTTTTTACCACGTTTTGTTGAAATAACTTGTATAGTTTATTACTGTGTTCAAAATAACGCAAACAAGTTATTTTCGGATAGTAAAACATTCTTTGACGGGCATTTGCTGATTTACATATATACATGTATACATAGAAACTTGGTAACCATGGTTATTTACGCATATTATACTATTATTAAACATGTGTTAAATATGACTCATATCAAAGTCTTTGAAATAACGGGTTTAGGTTATTACAGTGTTCTTTAAAAATAACGCAAACAAGTTATTTTCCGGTAATCTGTTATTAAAGAGGTTTTCATAGTCTGCCCGGCAGCTATTTTCGCATAGTTATATATTCTTAAAAGAACAACAAGCTGTGACGAATTCACTTTTTTTTTTACCACGTTTTGTTGAAATAACTTGTATAGTTTATTACTGTGTTCAAAATAACGCAAACAAGTTATTTTCGGATAGTAAAACATTCTTTGACGGGCATTTGCTGATTTACATATATACATGTATACATAGAAACTTGGTAACCATGGTTATTTACGCATATTATACTATTATTAAACATGTGTTAAATATGACTCATATCAAAGTCTTTGAAATAACGGGTTTAGGTTATTACAGTGTTCTTTAAAAATAACGCAAACAAGTTATTTTCCGGTAATCTGTTATTAAAGAGGTTTTCATAGTCTGCCCGGCAGCTATTTTCGCATAGTTATATATTCTTAAAAGAACAACAAGCTGTGACGAATTCACTTTTTTTTTACCACGTTTTGTTGAAATAACTTGTATAGTTTATTACTGTGTTCAAAATAACGCAAACACGTTATTTTCGGATAGTAAAACATTCTTTGACGGGCATTTGCTGATTTACATATATACATGTATACATAGAAACTTGGTAACCATGGTTATTTACGCATATTATACTATTATTAAACATGTGTTAAATATGACTCATATCAAAGTCTTTGAAATAACGGGTTTAGGTTATTACAGTGTTCTTTAAAAATAACGCAAACAAGTTATTTTCCGGTAATCTGTTATTAAAGAGGTTTTCATAGTCTGCCCGGCAGCTATTTTCGCATAGTTATATATTCTTAAAAGAACAACAAGCTGTGACGAATTCACTTTTTTTTTACCACGTTTTGTTGAAATAACTTGTATAGTTTATTACTGTGTTCAAAATAACGCAAACAAGTTATTTTCGGATAGTAAAACATTCTTTGACGGGCATTTGCTGATTTACATATATACATGTATACATAGAAACTTGGTAACCATGGTTATTTACGCATATTATACTATTATTAAACATGTGTTAAATATGACTCATATCAAAGTCTTTGAAATAACGGGTTTAGGTTATTACAGTGTTCTTTAAAAATAACGCAAACAAGTTATTTTCCGGTAATCTGTTATTAAAGAGGTTTTCATAGTCTTCCCGGCAGCTATTTTCGCATAGTTATATATTCTTAAAAGAACAACAAGCTGTGACGAATTCACTTTTTTTTTACCACGTTTTGTTGAAATAACTTGTATAGTTTATTACTGTGTTCAAAATAACGCAAACAAGTTATTTTCGGATAGTAAAACATTCTTTGACGGGCATTTGCTGATTTACATATATACATGTATACATAGAAACTTGGTAACCATGGTTATTTACGCATATTATACTATTATTAAACATGTGTTAAATATGACTCATATCAAAGTCTTTGAAATAACGGGTTTAGGTTATTACAGTGTTCTTTAAAAATAACGCAAACAAGTTATTTTCCGGTAATCTGTTATTAAAGAGGTTTTCATAGTCTGCCCGGCAGCTATTTTCGCATAGTTATATATTCTTAAAAGAACAACAAGCTGTGACGAATTCACTTTTTTTTTACCACGTTTTGTTGAAATAACTTGTATAGTTTATTACTGTGTTCAAAATAACGCAAACAAGTTATTTTCGGATAGTAAAACATTCTTTGACGGGCATTTGCTGATTTACATATATACATGTATACATAGAAACTTGGTAACCATGGTTATTTACGCATATTATACTATTATTAAACATGTGTTAAATATGACTCATATCAAAGTCTTTGAAATAACGGGTTTAGGTTATTACAGTGTTCTTTAAAAATAACGCAAACAAGTTATTTTCCGGTAATCTGTTATTAAAGAGGTTTTCATAGTCTGCCCGGCAGCTATTTTCGCATAGTTATATATTCTTAAAAGAACAACAAGCTGTGACGAATTCACTTTTTTTTTACCACGTTTTGTTGAAATAACTTGTATAGTTTATTACTGTGTTCAAAATAACGCAAACAAGTTATTTTCGGATAGTAAAACATTCTTTGACGGGCATTTGCTGATTTACATATATACATGTATACATAGAAACTTGGTAACCATGGTTATTTACGCATATTATACTATTATTAAACATGTGTTAAATATGACTCATATCAAAGTCTTTGAAATAACGGGTTTAGGTTATTACAGTGTTCTTTAAAAATAACGCAAACAATTTATTTTCCGGTAATCTGTTATTAAAGAGGTTTTCATAGTCTGCCCGGCAGCTATTTTCGCATAGTTATATATTCTTAAAAGAACAACAAGCTGTGACGAATTCACTTTTTTTTTACCACGTTTTGTTGAAATAACTTGTATAGTTTATTACTGTGTTCAAAATAACGCAAACAAGTTATTTTCGGATAGTAAAACATTCTTTGACGGGCATTTGCTGATTTACATATATACATGTATACATAGAAACTTGGTAACCATGGTTATTTACGCATATTATACTATTATTAAACATGTGTTAAATATGACTCATATCAAAGTCTTTGAAATAACGGGTTTAGGTTATTACAGTGTTCTTTAAAAATAACGCAAACAAGTTATTTTCCGGTAATCTGTTATTAAAGAGGTTTTCATAGTCTGCCCGGCAGCTATTTTCGCATAGTTATATATTCTTAAAAGAACAACAAGCTGTGACGAATTCACTTTTTTTTTACCACGTTTTGTTGAAATAACTTGTATAGTTTATTACTGTGTTCAAAATAACGCAAACAAGTTATTTTCGGATAGTAAAACATTCTTTGACGGGCATTTGCTGATTTACATATATACATGTATACATAGAAACTTGGTAACCATGGTTATTTACGCATATTATACTATTATTAAACATGTGTTAAATATGACTCATATCAAAGTCTTTGAAATAACGGGTTTAGGTTATTACAGTGTTCTTTAAAAATAACGCAAACAATTTATTTTCCGGTAATCTGTTATTAAAGAGGTTTTCATAGTCTGCCCGGCAGTTATTTTCGCATAGTAATATATTCTTAAAAAGAACAACAAGCTGTGACGAATTCACTTTTTTTTTACCACGATGTTTCGTTGAAATAACTTGTTTAGTTTATTACTGCGTTCAAAATAACGCAAACAAGTTATTTTCGGATAGTAAAACATTCTTTGACGGACATTTGTTGATTTACATATATACATAGAAACTTGGTAACCATGATTATTTACGCATATTATACTATTATTAAGCATGTGTTAAATATGATTCATATCAATATCATTAGTCGTCAATGTTTTTTAAATATATTTATTAATGAAACAAATGCACAACCCCTAAAACAAGTATACATATAATTTTGCTGTAAAATGTTACCAGCACGGCTTAAAAAATCAAACGAATAAACACAGCAACAACAAACAAATAAAACAAATAAATAAAAAATAAACATTCTCAACAGTTCGATCTTTTTTTAAGCATTTAGAAGGTCTCAATATTGGTTACGTACTAATGGCGTGGCGGAAATTGCATTCCCGCCAAATTCCGGCAGAAGGAATATGCATTCAAATCGGTATCATTAAACGTTCGTAAATCACTCAGCCGATAGCTTATTAATTGCCATGAGTAATTGATAGCCATTGATAGCCATACAATATTCTGGCGATTTGGCGTAGTTTTATCCGTAGGTAATTTTTATTTGGAGTTTCCATTCTGTTTATGTCAATTTTCAATTTGATGTCAATGTTGCAATAACTCAGTTTTTGGAAATGTTCGTTTATTCGGTGTTATGTCAATATTCCTTTTATTTACTGCAGTTTTATGTCAATGATTATGTTAGCTTTATAATATGAGTTCATGTCGACAGCAGAAAGTTGCTTTAAAACTGTAAACATATGATACTGTATAATATGCTGTGTGTGTGTTTGTTTTCTCTTTGAAGGACGGTAACTGTGTCCATTTCACGAACCAATATAAGGCGTTCGAATCCACGTTTAAGAGAATAGCAGATTGTACACAAATAATTACTTTCCATTAAAAGAAGA
The DNA here is from genome assembly GCA_037043455.1 of Cyrtodaria siliqua. NCBI lineage: Eukaryota > Metazoa > Mollusca > Bivalvia > Adapedonta > Hiatellidae > Cyrtodaria > Cyrtodaria siliqua. The sequence goes on along the minus strand of JAWPHD010001504.1, from coordinate 214,341 downwards.
GACTGAATTATATAACGTTATATGTATAGCATGGAGCCTGTATACTACTTCTATGGTTATGTTTATGTAGTAATGCCTTTAAATAGTATAGGCCTATGGGTACGTAGTTGTGTAGTTCTATAATTCGACCGTAATTTAACGAGGTTAACAAACATGTCATTTCCAATGTATTGCTTAAACACATTGTAAGACAGTCTATCAAACAGTATGACGTTTGATACTATTAATTAAGGGTGATATTAAAAATAATTTTAATAGTCTATAAGTTATTAATTCGCAATTAGTGCTTGTTTATTAACGTCATGTTATCACGATCGAATCAAAAAATAAATAAAAACTGAGGTGAGGTGGACAGTTTGGAGCGTCAACGTTAACCTTATTTATTAATTTAATAAATGAATAACATATATTTAAATGTTATTTTGACTAAAGTTGTCGTTTTCAGAAACAGTATGCAACAACTTAAACGAATACATATTTATATATAATAGCTAGGCTGAGGAACCCGTGGACAAGTCAAGAAATCAATATTATAATTTTAATAATTTATTTATTAAATAATTACATTGTTTCATGTTTGACAGACGCCCTCTTGGTCTAAAATAAATCTGTGTAGACGTATATAGACGTTTACACATGACTCTGTAAAAGTATATATAGTGTGCGTGTTACACAAGACATCTTAATGTTTACTAGTTTAAAATTCATATAACTTATATAGGCATGCTCTAAGTTTCCTAGATTATAATACATATTGTTTTTGCATGTTAGTGAACATACGTCTGTCAAACATTTAACATTATATGTACATAACTACAGTTCAGATCCATTGCATGTCGCCATATTGCCATAATGCCTGTTACCAAAGACACCTGTCATGCCGTGACAGGGGTGGACAAAAGTTATTCAATCTAGTGCCAGAGCCATTTAAAGCTATATTGCTAAGGAATTTCAGACTCAGTCCAAAGTACTCTACGTATACATATTTAAAAATAAAATAGCGCTTTTGAAGTGTTTTTTTTCTCATACACACAAAAGCGACACGTTTTACATATAATTTAAAATGTTTATACTGAAACAAATGTCGTTTGTGTGACAAATATGTGGCACATTTTATCATCATATGTAATTTCCGTTAAGTTTAAAATCCTACGTGTATACATGTAATGAATATGAACTGAATAAAACTGTAAACAAATACACAGAACAACGACTTGCGCAAGAGCTTTTTTTTGTAGTCTGACATTGTATTAAGCTGGAAGTGCATTAAAGTGCACACTTTACCATTGTCATCGTGACAATGTTTACACATGCTCACGGAAAAGTTGCTTTTTTATATTAAGATACAATCAAGCAAGTCCATAATATAATAATATTACTTTTTTTAAAGATTAAGCTCTTGCCCGTGTCTGCTCTTGCCCATGTCTACAAATAGAATACACTTACTTCCGTTAGGACAGCGCCATCCCGCGTTTTCTCCTTTCTCGCACTCTAGACACGTGCCCTTGGTGATGTCACATGTGTTATCGACACATGTTGTGTCACACGCCTGTGTACAGTTTTGTCTGAAGTACCCGTTGTCACAGGCGTTGTTACATATCCCGGTGCTCTGCTGACACATTGGCACTGCAAGTTAACGGTTGATAGGTCACGGAATGGTTTACATTAATATTTATTATTATACCTCACATTTACACTCCTGTATAAAATGCCTATATCCTAACGTCATTACGTGGTCACGCTTTAATTCCTTCAAGCGATGGGAAAGCTTACATTAGCAGGATTTTATAACGGATATTTCGACGACAAAACACGTTCAAAAACATTTTTTACTGAAAAAAACTCGATAACCTGTTTAAAATAACTTTTTTTTAAAGCCTAAATTAAGGTTTAATTTCATACCCCAGCGAACCCCGTTTTCGCTACTTAGAGTAGGGGTTGGATGGGATATGAAAGTTAATACGCGGACCACGTAATGGTGAAGCATTTATACTGTTTCTTATTATGACTCAAGCGGTCAAAATAAGTACTATTTCAATGTTTGTGACGTCACACCAAGTGATAAATAGTTGAAGTTTTTTTTCCATGCTCAACACGCTAGGCGCGAATAAATCGGTGAACCATGTGATACGGTTCAACTCTTAATATATAATGCGTAAAACAAATCTGTTCAAGATACGAACCATGTTGACCATGACTTGTAACTTAATCAAAAAAGGTTAAAAAAAACTTTCTTTATTTTTTATATTTTTTACATATTTTTATTTCCCCAAAAACATATTTTTTCGGTGTAATAACATAAACATTACACCCTAGTGATGATGACAGTGGATATTGTCAACCTAAGTAAAAGTAATGTCGACTTCGGCTTCGACTTTGCCGAGGCAGACACTAATCTTCCTTAGGTTGTCAATATCCGCTGTCATCCTCACAGGTGTGCAACATTTATATATTAGTACATGTATTACAATGTATTATTACTACTGGTAATAATTTCATACTATTTGCTATACAGACTCTTATATTATGTTTGTAACATAACAACACATACAGTACGAACATGACAAACTGCAAAGCCTGAAACAAAACAAAGAGTCGTACTCGAATGACAGAGGTTCCCATACACGGCCCGCCCGTGTTAAATACCCATTCGTCATACGGAAAAACCGAAGTAACCCTGTGGTCAAAGTGAGACTAGAACACTTGTTCTCCGGATTAAGACTGGAATAGGCTATCCACTAGGACAAGCGGCCCCAACACCATGAATAGTATCTGGTTAAAACCATGTAATCAATGTTTTTTTCATGTGTTTTATCTCATACTAACCTGAGAAAATGCGTGTGTTAGACTACTGCCATCAATATAAACTAGCTGTAGCATGGTCGGTGACATTTCCTTTGATAATGCAAATTATTAAATCGTTTAATTTTGGGTTACTAAAGGGGCGTGGCTATACCGTACTACAACTACCAGAATTTAGAGTAGGGACCTCACTCTGACTTCACAGTGTTACTAAGTACACCATGCTAAAAAAAATAGAGTCTGTCTCAGCTCGTTCATTATTTAAAAACCTCGATGGGCTACGCTACTCGGTGTTTAAGCAACTCGCTGAGACCAGACTCTATCTATTACTTAAACTAGGTTAACGTATCTGTTTTCCATCATGCTGTGCGTACTATCATATGCTGGCGGTCAATGTAAACGAGCCAGTATATCATATGGGTATAATATAGTATATCATATGGGTATAATATAGTATATCATATGGGTATAATATAGTATATCATATGGGTATAATATAGTATATCATATGGGTATAACATTTTATTGTTTAATAATAAGCAAATTATGATATTTAGTGCATATTTTGATATTCCAGCAAGATACCGTCACTCGTAACTCTAGCAAAGTGTGACCTGGCGTTATGTTGCTGGAATACTAATGCAATTTGGAGGATTTCCTAAACCCGGTAAGAAAGGTTGGTCGTAATCGGTATTAAAATGTACGACCTTTGTTTTCTATCCGTGTGGTTTTATTTGAAAACTATACACCATGTTTAGGAAATCTGAGACGATCAGTGTTTGTATTTACTAATTAATATCATTCAATTTCAAAATATGCACTTATTATAAAAGCATTAACATGTAACAACCATATAATCTACTGGTGCGTTTTTATTGACCGCCCAGTGAGCTCCATGGTCTACGGGTTAATGATGCTGCGTTTTAAAACGTCTCTCTAAGAAAGAAATTGTCGATTTTTACGGATGGTGGGAGGTATACGGTACTGGTTCCGCCCAGGAAAAATAGTGTAGTTTGTTTATACTACAAAAATATCGACACATGTGGCCTAAACTGTGCTAAAATATGTAAAAACACTTTTAAATCATTGACCGCCAGTATAGTTTATGTTTCAACTCTTACCTGTCGTATCCCCAGCCTCCTTACAAAATGGACTACACGATTGTGTACAGAACGCGCCGTAAAAGTCGGATTGACAACCGTAGATACAGTTTCCGGAGCTAAAGTCACAGAACCTGGCGCCATTCGCATTACCTACGCAATTCATCGGGCATATCGAGTTGCAATATTCGCCATAGTAGCCAGCTTTGCAGTTTGGGTCGGTGCATTTACCTGTAATAAAAATTGTACCACTTTTTAAAGGGGCATACGGCATTCTTAATTTTTAAGAAACTCGCGGCGTCCTGTTAGGTGTCTACATTAGATCTACACGTGTTTGTTCAAACAGTATTATTCATTATAGGAACAGTTAAAAGTAAATTGTTCTTGCTTATTATTAACTGTTGATTATATTTCAAAACTAATATATTTAAAACTATGGTACAATAACAAAAGAAAATGAAAACTAAAAATGTTATGTATTGATATGCAAGCAGGACTAAACATAAAAAGATACAGGACTGATAAATCACGACGCTAATTTGAATGCTTGATCACTATTTTAATCGCTTTAAACAGAGTGTTTAGTGTGTACTTGACCATTTGTTTGCCCACGTTGCAAATGTAACTAGTCTTTCGTTTATTTAAAACAAAAGTATTTCATATAAATAAAAAAGGAAAACATGGTACACAACACAATATGTTTTAACATTTAATATTCATCAAAACCATGTTTTTAAAACAAATATAATGTTGTTACATCGTGGGAATTGTTCACAATGAAATAAACAACAAATACTATATGTTTACTATGGAAAGCCGTAGAGGATCCCCGAAGTTATTATTGTTTTTACTATATTTTCTATATGATTTTTCTTCGGCGTATTTTTCTATCGCCGAAGTTATTTTCACGTCTTCGATTAACTTCGGTACTATCTTCGGCGCATTTTTCTATCGCCGAAGTTATTGTTTCACATCTTCGATTAACTTCGATACTAGAAAATCTTCGGCGTACACACAAGCTCGCACTGTCACCGACGATTTTGTGAACGATCCCCGAAGATTTTTATTTCTTTATGTTAAAATAATCTAAAATAAGCGCAATGGTGCCGGTTGTAGGGAGTGTCACATGTAGGACATGTTTCAGTACAATACTAGTGCACACCTAGAAATGCATCTTGCATTTAACATAGTGTCAGCATATAATGTTTACAAAGTACAACGTACCGTCTGCGATTCTGCATACATTGTTTCCACAGCCGGAACACGCTTGAGTACAGCCAGCACTCCAATATCCTGGCAGACAACCCAACTCACACGCCCCTGTTGAGATGCTACACACGTGGTTTGAGCCAGGATTGGGTACACATTTATTACTGCATTGATTATGACAATGATCGCCCCAATATCCCTTCTTGCATTTAGAGCATCTGTAACAAAATAACAGGATCATTCATTAAAGCTACATACCCTGTGCCCTAAATGGTACTAACTCATGTATGTGATCGAGTCACTTGTGAAGTAGTTTTAAACCGACCGATATCCTAAATATCGATATGTACTGAAAGGAAAAAGAAACGCATAATCAAAAAAAATGCCTATACTACACTATTATATATACCTAATTCCACGAAATATTCCAGATATATCTGAACGTGTTTTGTACAAAAAGGGGCTACAACTAATTACAGAAAGGACAACCCTGTCATGTAGTAGACCTTTTAATCAAAGTATACATAGCTACACGAAATTCATAAATGTTAAAGAGTCGAGCCATTTCAGTATTTTGTTTAAATTGCAATGTTTAAAACCTAAGTGTGCTCACCTGCTTGAGACAAATGCTCATTCAGTCGATAATGAAACTTTAAAGGGGAAACCATTGGTGTATTCAGTGCTGTTTAAGCCTTCTGGCCTATGGCCCTGTATCATTCGATTAGCAGTAGCCTATTAAACATACAATATATAGCGGAAATACCCATTATAGGTTTCTTTTTCCTTTCAGTATATAAGCCATACATATCACATGTTTATCTAGCGTTGACGGCTTTTTAATATACTTAATGAACGAATATATGGAATAGTTGCCTGGAAAGTGATTTGAACCCGGACCATTGCGCTATTTCAATATCTGTAGATAACCCCTACACCACCGTTGTTTGATGATATAGTGTAGCTTTTCTAACACTAATAAGGCATTACAATTAATATAGATATAAAAATCGAACAGGAAAAGTAGCATTCAATGACGACAGTAAACCATAAACACACACAGAAACAAAGAACAGCTTTAAAGATGAATAAAAGGCCAAATAAGACATCACAAACACAAAAGGGTAGACAATAGGGTTGCCAAAAAAGGCCGCTGGGGTTTAAACCAGGTTCTAGTGTGCACAAAACCTCACACTTACCCTACTGTCATCCCAATAAAACGGGACTGTGTAAATAAAGAAATCCCCGACATGAACTATTCTCTAAGCAACAAGGCAGCATTAATAGGCAATACAAGTCAAACACAAAGACGCTCGTGTATATATAATACAAAAAAAATAGCCTAGAAGGCCACAAATAAGGTACTCAATGACTTGGCAGAAGCCAGAGCAACAAGAGAACAAACCATTGATGGCACGACAAGACAAAAAAGATTGCAGACAAACATCAAACGTCACCGTGCTTTTGAGATTTAGGTAGACGTTATCGTATGGTCCACAGCCTGTTAGTTCATCGTACAATTAAAGAAGAAAGCAAAATGGCGAACTATAAATGGGTCAACCAATAGCATGCAATGCGTTGCAAAATGATAGGGTCATAACCTTTTTGATAAACCTTTTAACAAGTTTAACAAAGATAGTATGCAAGTGATCATGACCAAGGATCTTACGAAGTATGCAAATCACGTCACCATAGCATGCACACGAACGTACTCATACCAATATTAATACAGTAGTGTTAATAAGTTTATATAATAATAACATCCACTTACAAGAAACTACTCCGGTCGCATATCAAGCATTGCTCTAGGCTAGTAGTCTGAGCACAGGCTACGTTACATTGGCCACCTCTCCATCCGGGATGGCAGCCAGCCAAACAGTAACCTAGTAAAACATTTAGTATGTATATAGGAGTACCCGATCCATATAAGATGTATAAAACAATCATGTCCTTTGCGCCAAAACGTCATATCATGTCAAAATCATCGTTTGATATCAACGAGTTCGTGTATTATCTCTCTTTATGCCGACATTAAAACTGTATATACTGATTTTATTTATAATCATTGGTAAACAATAAGTGTAGTACTTATAATTATAATAAATAAAATTGTTTTAGTGAACAGCATTTGTGTAGTGTTACAGGTTTAATGCAATTAATCTCTGACCAATCAAACTTGTTCCATTATGTTTTACAAATGTTTACATTAATATGAATAGGGTGTTCGGCACGGTTAACAAGGGCTGTTAATGTGATACAATGTAATACAACATTGGAAATGTTTACTATAACATGACCGTGGTCGAATATGACTTTTTTTGTCAATGAAACATATATACGAGATTTCATTGGTCGAACACAATACACTTTGGACCCAATTAAATCAGTGATCCCTGATTCCGCCAATCAACATGCCATGCTGCTGTGGGCGGAGTTTTTTCAAGGACTCTTGTCAATTTTACAAGGGACGGAGTATTCAAATTGCGTAAAGTACATTAATGGAATTTGATTGACACGAGGTATCAAATGGCAGCGGCTGAAACACTAACTGTTCTTCATCGTAAGATAAACGCATTCATCTACAGTTGTTCATATGCAAGGACACGCATTCATGTTCAGAGTATCATTATGTATTTTGAACGAATCCGGTTGTGTACTCATATGATGATTATAGTGGTATATAACTGCCGTCGAGATAATTTAGTCGCGATACTATTTTCAGCTATTAAGACGACTTTTAAGCCTTTAAAAGAACAAAGTCTAGATACGTATCACGACAAACTGTAACCATGAAGTCATTATAATGCTCTAAAGCGACATGCTTGATTAAAATGTTGCGTTAGTTTTTAATCTTCGGATCACTCGGATTTTAAGGGAGGGGATAGAATGCTTCACTGCGCGTGTCCAGTTTCACTCAACGCTGTGTAGCAATCTAACTTGTTCCATTATGTTTTACAAATGTTTACATTAATATGAATAGGGTGTTCGGCACGGTTAACAAGGGCACGGTTGACTGTCATTCCAGAGCATTATCGCGACGTTACGCCGAGTTAGCAAAGACATTTGCCACGATACTTTTTGGAGTAGTTTTTCTTATGAGTCGACTTATAACGGCTTAAAAGTCGTCTTAATAGCTGAAAAATGTATCGCGACTAAAATATCACGACGGCAGTTATATGCCACTATAGATGTTAACATAATATAATAATTATCCACTTTTCAGTATGTATTGGAAAATATGTTAATGTATAATAAAGTCTTTAAATTACCAGACTGATGACAGATAGCTGCGTTTCCACCACTTAGACAGTTAACATTGCAAGAGACACACGTGTCGCCATAGTAACCATCCTGGCAATCCTCGCACGTCAGTATACTTAAGCTGGCGTTATTCAGGTTTTCGTCATAGAGACAAGTAGTACATCTGTTACAGAAATAAACAACATAAAGGTTTAATAGCGTAAATAAGTTGCCATGCCCCTTCCATAGTAAAGTGAGAATGTTGACAATATGTTTAAAACACAAACCTGGGTTAAAATTCTGGAAAACATACTTTATCGTGCAAATAAACACGTCTGCTATTAAACATTAACAAGGAAATAGGGGTTTAATATCTTTTAAGAAGGTTTTCTTCAGTTGTATACTAACACCGGGTCAAAGTTCAACGTTATGTTTACCCCTTGCAATGTCATACCCTGTGTACTTTCACTTGTGTCAAAAAACATGATGAGCATTTTCAAATATCAATTAAAGCTAACAACCAAGAAGGACAAGAAGGCCTTGAATCGATCACCTGAGGATCTTTGCAATGATAAAAAGGCTTCCCCTCGCAAATGCTGATTGAAGAAGTTTTAAGTTTTTCCCTACGTAAGTCTATTTAAAAACATGCACAATCTCTATATACAAACTTTAGACCCCGGGGGACGGCCATCTTTGACCCCAGGAACTTCAAATTAGCAAGCTTGATTGTCCAGGGGTTAGCAGTCTTTAATAATAATAAAGAACAAGAGGCCCATGAAGGCCTGTGGATGCCCTACAAGCTAAAATGGCTTCAATATCTAACGGTTTTATCACTAAGTTCCAATCAATATTGTTTTTCTTTGCAAGAGCAAAACACAACAGCACGCAGTTATCAACCAGAATCAAATATTAAACCCATGAACCCATGCTAACAGTAAAAAAAAAATGAAGTAAAAAAATAAAGATAAACTAATGGGATTAGAACAACCGGCACAAGGTTTCCTGTATACACGAAGTAATTTGTCTATGGCGGAGATTGACTTTGTTTTAACACATTTGAAAAACATTCACCTAAGGATCATCCATGTGAAGTTTGGTCAAAATTGACCAAGCTGTTTCTGAGATTATTTAAAGATATTCCCTATACATCTCTATGTAAAACTGTGACCTTCGGATGGCGACAGATATGAACCCAGGGTCACCATTTTACAAACTTGGTAGAGGACCATAAGCTAATAATAAATGCAAAATATTAAACGTTTGGCTCTTGTAGTTTCAGAGGAGAATATTTGTTATATCTTTCCCTATATAAGTCATTATAAAACATGTGACCCCTGGAACCCAGGGTTACCATCTGAACAATCTTGGTAGAGGACCATAAGCTTATAGTAAATTCAAAATATCAAACCTCTGGCTCTTGTAGTTTCAGAGAAAAAGATTCTTTTAAGTTTTTCCCTATATAAGTCAATGTAAAACATAGACCCCTGGGGCGGAGCCAATTGTAACCCCAGCGTCACTCTTTGAACAAACGTGGTAGAGGACCATAATCATATAGTAAAAGCAAAATATTAAACCTCTGACTCTTGTTGTTTCAGAGAAGATGTTTTTAGGTTATTCGCTATGTCAATCTGTGACCCCGGGGCCGGGGCCAAATATTAACCCAGGATCACAATTTGAACAAACTTGGTAACGGATCATAAGCGTATAGTAAATGCAAAATATTAAACCTCTGGCTCTTGTAGTTTCTGAGAAGGGAGTTTAGTGATTTCCCTATATACATGATATATGTATAAATTAAACATGTGAACCCTGGGGTGGGGCCAAATGTGACCCCAGGGCTACAATTTGAACAAACTTGGTAGAGGATCATAAGCTTATAGCAAAATGCAAAATATTAAACCTCTGGCTCTTGGAGTTTCAGAGCAGAAGCTTTTTTAAGTATTTCCCTATACAAGTCTATGTAAAATCTGTTAACCCAGGGTCACAATTTAAACAAACTTGGTAGCCGATCATAAGCGTATAGTAAATGCAAAATATTAAAACGTTGGCTCTTGTAGTTTCAGAGAAGTTTTTTTAGGGATTTCCCTATATACATGATATATGTCTATGTTAAACATGTGAACCCTGGGTTGGGGCAAAATGTGACCACAGGATCTCCATTTGAATAAGCTTGGTAGAAGACCTTACACTTATAGTAAACGCAACTTCTGGCTCTTGTAGTTTCAGAGAAGAAGATTGCTTAATGTTTTTCCCAAAATAAGTCAAAACATGTAACCCCTGGGTCGATGCCAAATGTTACCCCAGGGTCACTATTTGAACAAACTTGGTAGAAGATCATAAACTTATAGTCAATAAAAAATATTAAACCTTTGGCTCTTGTAGTTTCAGAGAAGAAGATATTTTTTTTTAAAGTTGTTCCCTATTTATGTTAAACTGTGACCCCCGGGGCGGGGCAAAATTTGACCCTAGGGTCACCATTTGAACAAACTTGATAGAGAATCATAAGCAGATAAGCTGATGCTACATTTAATAAACGAGAACTCTGTGCATTGTGGTTTCAGAGAAGAAGAGTTTTAAAGATGTTTTCCTGCAAAGTTGATGCAAAACATGCAACATCTTTATATACAAACTTTCGACCGCCGGGTCACTGCCATTTCGGACCCCGGGGACATTCATTTGAACAAATGTGATAGTCTAGTTTCCTGTGTACACGAAGTAATTAAAGTATTTTGTCTATGGCGGAGATTGACCTTGTTTTAACACTTATGAAAACCATTCACCTAAGGATCATCCATGTGAAGTTTGGTCAAAATTGACCATGCGGTTTCTGAGATTATTTAAAGATCTTCCCTATATATCCCTATGTAAAACTGTGACCTTCGGGTGGGGACCGATATGAACCCAGGGTCACCATTTGAACAAACTTGGTAGAGGACCATAAGCTAATAGTAAATGCAAAATATTAAACGTTAGGCTCCTGTAGTTTCAGAGGAGAATATTTGTTAAGTTTTTCCCTATATAAGTCATTATAAAACATGTGATCCCTGGGACCCAGGGTTGCCATCTGAACAAGCTTGGTAGAGAACCATGAGCTTATAGTAAATTCAAAATATTAAACCTATTACTCTTGTAGTTTCAGAGAAAAAGATTCGTTTATTTTTTTCCCTATATAAATCTATGTAAAACATGTTACCCCTGGGGCAGAATCAATTGTAACCCCAGGGTCACTCTTTGAACAAACGTGCAAAATATTAAACCTCTGACTCTGTAAACCTGTGACCCCGGGGGTCGGGGCCAAATATTAACCCGGGGTCACAATTTGAACAAACTTGGTAGCGGATCATAAGCGTATAGTAAATGCAAAATATTAAAACGCTGGCTCTTGTAGTTTCAGAGAAGTGATTTTAGGGATTTCCCTATATACATGATATATGTCTATGTTAAACTTGTGACATGTGAACCATGGGTTGGAGCTAAATGTGACCACAGGATCTTCATTTGAATAAACTTGGTAGAAGACCTTAAACTTATAGTAAACGCAAAATATTAAACATCTGGACCCTGTTTTATGAAACAACCTACGATACTTTTGATCGTAAGACAAAATAAAACAACTTCAGCCATTTTCATTAAAAGTATTTGAAGCAAGCAATGATGGGTGGAAATATTGCATAAACAACATAGGTATTAGATAGTTTACAGAAAATTGTTTTATCTGTTTAACGTAACATATAGCAATACATTTAATAATTTGATTTACGATCAAAATTATCGTAAGATGTTTCATAAAACGGGCCCCTGGCTCTTGCAGTTTCAGAGCAGAAGTTTTTTAAGTATTGACTATATTTTCTAAATAAAATACACGAACGCTAAGCGGATGAAACGGACGGGTAGCATGAACAAGACGAAGTCGTTTATTTAAATAAAACGTACATTGCATAACATAATGTTCGGCGTCCTCCTTTTCATGCCAATATTTCTCACAGGTTGCGTTTTCTTTGCTTTTGTTTATAAACAAATCAAGTATTGATTTGTAATAAGAGTTCTAAAAGAAGAAAGGGGGTCTGCATTTCGTATGTGTTCAGGTATTGTATTGCATAACGATATACACGAGGGAACTAACGAATTACTAAATATCTACGTTCTGGTATGAATAGATACGTAATCATTTGAATTTCCTAAGTTGTAAGGAGCAACTCGGCCAACTATGTCAGGGAATAAATTTGCAAAATATCCGAACAAAATAACCAGCTTTAACCTTATAACTTGGAAGCAATTAACTTTGTTTTGTTTGTTTCTGTCTTCTAATGGTAACCACCCAATTTCGGTATGTAAATTACGAATAGACTTTGATCGTGTTAATCCAGTGACGATGGGAGCTGCTTCATGTTGATTTTTTTCTAAAGTGTCGTTTTCGTATTGGGTGCAGCGCCGTCCCAAATAACAGAAGCATATTCAAGTAATGATCTCAAAAACGATAAATATATTTGGTTTAAAGCTTTACGATTAATTAAAATCTTTATTTTCAGCATCATTCCTAATATTTCAGAGGCTTGCGTAGTAATATTGGAATGAACACTACGCTATGCATACATGTATAAAGTAAATTATGTCATTGCTGAATTCCCGAACTCGCCATTAACTGGTGAAATAAAAAAATATATATTCTAGTACAACTTACACTTGTATGGAAATAATAAAAGGCAAAAACAATATCAAAATTCATACGTACTGGTTAATATTACAGAATCTGTCGCAGCGCATTCCATGCCATCCGGAGTTGCAGCCATATAAACACGCTCCAGAATCGGCGTTACAGCTGTTTATACAAACAAGAAAGACGTCAGAATATAGCAAGCCATGTTAACGTAACATACTGGGCCCGTATTCTTAAAGAAACTTGAGTGGAAAATATTACTTGTCAAAATTTAAGATTTTTACATATTTTAAAATTTACTTATTAACCTCTTAGGGACACCGCAAAACATATATTTGCAGATAAATATTAGGTTGTAGGTTTTATTTATCCATAACCTTATAAAACAATATTAAGAAAACGTCTTAAATTGATAGGAAAAAACGTTTAAAAATGATAAAATTTAATTTAAGTTAAAATATTGCTAAAAATCTTTATGAACACGGACCCTGCTGTATGATATATGTAACAGTTTTGGTATGAAACCACCAAATACTTTCCTAATAGACATCGACGTGAATTTGCCACATATCAATGATTGATTTAGTACAACTTAGAATCAAGTACATGTTTAGATAATGCACAAATATAATGTTCGTATAGAACCACTTGAAAACCCACCAGCAAATGTGGGGTCATAAGCCATGTAAGAAAACCTGTGTTTGTTTACTAAACAGGTCACGGGTACAGCTGTGTTCATTGATAATTGCTCAAAAAGTGTATGCATAGATTTGCAATTTGCATCAATAATCCATTAAAACCTATGAATACACTTGTTAAACGAGTATATACAGCATCAAAATCCAATACAAATATACCATTTCATCCACCCACTTCCTTCGCCCCCTCTTATAATGCATCTTTCCAACAAAAAAAGAAGAATTAATGTTTACAATAAGAACTACATTCGATTAATTCGATTACACCTCGGAGGTTGATAGGCAATTGGTGGTAGTAAACCTATAACGGTGTAAGGCGGAGCATAACGCAGTAATAGGAAATTCAGACGCTGCATGCCATTGATTTATAAATAGCTTTAAATGAGTTCCTTTTCCAATTTTAAGTTCCACTCAAATTTCCATTTATAAATTCAAATTTATAAATTTGTAAATTTAAAACCAGTTCTTACACCTTTTGTGAAAGTTGTTTAAAGTCACTATTTAATTAAACACGGCAGGTAAGAATCTGTTGAACACGTTGAATTCTAACCGCTGTTGATAAAAGAATTCAGTATGCTTATAATTAGTTTTGTTGAAATAGTTGTTGCAACTCAACATCTTTTTGCAGTGTGTTAGCAATAGAGGTAAATGATTACTCTGTTTACTGGAGGTTGCTTAAAAGAGTTAAATATTATACATTTACCGTGCAGTTCCGTCAGCTGGAGAAAGGCAATTATTGCCGTACGTGTCGCATTGCGTGTTGTATAAGTAGAAACCTTGTTTGCATGTATTGCACGTTGTACCTATAAATAAAACAAAAACATATCACGTAGAGGCGATTAGATTGGTATGCTACATGTAAAATTAGTACTTACAAACATTGGTAGAGAGTCATATACTGGCATACATTATTATGCGATGCAATGAACACAACGCTTCTATGAGGTTATTTTACAGTCATATATAATTTATGTAAGAACGATCAAATATTCATCTGGGAACACCGTCGAAAACACCGTATCACGTAGTTCTATGGACATGCACGATGGGTACGCTTCGTAATGTTTCAAATATGAACACACTAAGTTCAAATACGTTTACTTTTTAATTTAATGAACGATATGTGATATATTTCTAATTCTAATGAAACTTTTTCAAATTTGAAATGCATTGCCTTTTGTAATGTACACTTAGATTATGCTTACGCCGTCGAACACCCATGACAACGGGATATATGAAACAAAGAGAAATGTTATACTGATTTGTGTGTAATATTGCAATCTCTGACGTGTGCTTGAAGTTGTCGTTGTTATTTCACCATATATGTTTAAATATATTATTGGTGTAATATAACCAACAGTTAGTAATATGCAAAAAACAATTTGCTTTGAAATATTCCAATAATTAATACTAATGTTTGCAGTAATTATGTATTAAACAATGTGTCCCTTATAAACAACCGTGTTACCTGCACAACTATCGCATCCGGGTGGACAGCATTTTGCGTCTGTTGTTACCTCAAATCCGGTCACACATTGCGTGCATATAACTTCATCCGTGTTTGTTACCGTTGCGCATGTGTCACAATTCTATTTAAAGGAAAGAAACACAATTTAACAATATCTCAAGCCATCTGGTTTACATACTTTGTAAGTTTTTTTTTTTTTTATATGGTGTTTTACGTCATTTCCAACACATGTAAGGTTATATATGACTGTCGATTTTTTGTGGTAGAGGAAGACCATCCATTTTTCCTGGGTAGAGCCATTACTGTACACCTCCCGCAATCCGTAAGAATTGACACTTCCTCACTTACAAGTCGAGCTACCAGTGGGATTCGAACTCCCAGCGGCGAGAGGCGAAGGTTTACAAACAAACGTCGTTAACCATTCGGCCACAGAGACTCTCATACTTTGTCAGACAGGTCCCCATCCGTTGTATTCCTTAATTAAGACACCGTCTATATAACGCTTGTAAGATAGACATTTTTCTTGCATACCGAATATGGTGATCAGGGGCGTAGCTTCCTATAGGCCGTGTAGGCCGCGGCCTACACTTTTTTCTGAGAAATCGAAAAAATAAAAATGCCGAAAATGCAATAAAAATCGGAGGCCTAGGCGGGTAAGGGGGACAGCTTCTTTTTAGTTATAAGATATATAATTTACGGTAAAAAGTAAGGATATTGATACTCTTATAGACATATTCACCGGTACGAAATATACGCCAAAACGCACCTCGGACAGTCTCGTTCAAAAAGAAAATTCCGGGGGAGCATGCTCCAGGACCCCACTAGAACTCGGCCTACACTTCATATTCAGCCAAGCTAGGCCCATGGTGATCCGTGTTTTACATGGGTGCTGGAAATCCTGATCTTACACATGGTAGGAGATAAAAGTCAAGCGCTGATATAAACAATGAGAGTTGCATGACGTTATTGTGTAAAAAAAACAATAAGCATGCAAAACGTTAGTAAATGGCGACGTCAACGAGCAGAATATAAATGGTATACAAGACAAAGAATCAATCATCGGTATCCAGTTTAGAAATTCCAACACTCGGTATCATTGTTTTAATCGGAACCTTGGCAGATCCTCGATTCCAATAAAAACAATTATGCCTTGTATTGGAGTTCCAGATATTCACCGGATACCCTAACCCTGCAATCATGAGTGTGAATTCGGGGACCAGTAGTCTATACTGCGTACCGGGTACCAGTCTACTTGAGTTCTGCCGAATACACACTCATGACAAGCCACGTTCAAAAATGTGGGGAAAAACGCGCGCAGATTCTATGCGGGCGTTTCTACAAAATACAAAGATGATTATCAATATATAAGTATGGTTTTTGACAGAAGAATTATATATTCTATCGAATAGTATGCTTGGCAATAACAGTGTTGACCGATAAGATACCAAAATCGGCAAGCAACAACACACAGTGACATCTGAAAAATTTAAATGTTCGTTGCTAGCTAGACGGTGCAGGTAAAAAAAATACCTCTACAAATTTCCAACAACAAGATCGTGTTCACCTGTTGACAGTCTTTGGTAAAAACTATACAGGTCTTGGCACAGTTCAAGAATGAAATAATTATCGCTAAAATACAAATAATTGCTGGAAAGTCTCCCGAAGCATCAGGAGATGCACGAAAATGGAACACAGATATAAACACTGTTTGGACAATGTTGAACTGGTAAGTTTTTAATAATTATTTTGCTGACACTCCTTTTTGCATGTGTACTTTGTCGGAGTGATTTAGTATTCAACATTTTATAACACATGTAGTGGGGTTACAGGGAGACCTTTGGACAAAAAATGCATACATAGTACCAAACTACCCTATTTGAATATGTAAACTGGGTACAGGGTACGAAACATCTGATGGCCAGAGTACAAATGACCAATGACGAGGGTACACAGCATCCAACACATTTTAGACAAAAAAACGAAACATACCATTTTTTTGTAAGAAGCGTCCATAACTAGAGACTTGTCCAACAAGTTAAACCATTGTTTGTCATAGAAATTCAAAAAACAAACACCATTTTGAGAAAATGTTTGTATCAATAAAAAATATGCCCTATTAAAAGCAGTATTCGCGTGTGAAAGTTTTATTTCTAGACCGATATTTAAAAAAAAGATATTAACCACTAAATGTCTGTTTTACCACTATATAAAACATATTAAGGCTTTACCGATTATCAAATTGTGTAAGAAAAGTAAAACAAACCTTTGGCGGAAACTATAGCGCCCCAAACAATAAGATCATTTATTATAATTTAATGTGAAGATAAGTTACTTAAAACAAATCACGGCCAATAGCAAATCCAACACAATGGGTTCAAACACGTTCAAGTTTGTATTTTTTAAATGTTTATATCGTTCGACGTGACCGTTAACGATCGATATCTTTTAAACATTTTCACCTGACAAATAGTGGATCTATTTGAATTGGAGGGAAAGAAATCAGTTAAAATGGGACAAGAGCAGTGTTTTTTTCCCCTTATATAACTGGTACCAAAAAATGATACTATTCCCAAAGCAAAGAAGTAGGAAAGAAAAAATTCTTAATTCAAAAATGTGTAAATATTTTAAATGAAACATTAAACAGAAAAAGATGGAAATATTTACTTTTATGGGAGGGTCGCAATGAAATATTACAAGAGAATGTAGATATACATGTATATACATGGTAATGTGTTTGCAAAGTATATAAACATACAATATTATTTTTGTTAAATAGTGAAAAAATTCCCAAATAAGATTAAACCACGCACATTTTCACAATTGAATGGGTACCTGTATCATTCCCAAAATGGTGACAAAAAATTGCTAAAGAGTATCTTTTTTTCTTTTTTGGTGAGTATTGGCTTTTTAGCCGGATTGCAAAACAAAACCGGGCTTATGGTTTGGTCTGTCCGCCTAATTCCGTTGGTTTCTGGCCATTCAGGTATAACTATTTTAATCGGGGTTATTGTTTGGGGTGTGGGCATGTTGGTGGGGGAGGAGGGCTTGAAAACCTAATGAACAGCAACATGTTCCTACATATTAAAGTACTTAAAAACATTTTTTACTTTTTATGTGACTGGAAACAGAGAATCCGTGTCCTGTGGACATAATTTTCTATATTGTATTTTCTAATATAATTAGGCCTGACTCAGAGCTGTAGATAAATGATGACTGCATTGAGTATTTAATCATCAGATTCAAAATGAATGAGTAACAAAGAACTCTTTCAGAGTAAACACTTGCTTTAAATAGTTCATGCGTTCAAAATGGATGTGAATTAATACATTTTAAAGCAAACAACTATTCTGAATAAATTGAAGTAACAACAAAAGAAACACTGTATGACCTTAATATTAGACACATGCTTGGAGCAATGTTCATCATGTAACTTCGGAATTAACTGTTTCACAAGACAATACATACAAATATAATACTCATGAGTTTTAAAAGTTATGAGTTTTTGTGTTAAGTAGTTAATGAGTAATGATACAATTTTAAAAAACTGAGGGGTTTTGTTGAAAAAGTATGAGTAAAATTAAAAAAACTCAGCTTATCTACAGCTCTGTGGTCTCTGATACATATGCGGTCTCTGATACATATTCTTTTTCTTTATACAATGTATACATGTAATTTACATGTAGACTGTCAACACCGATTTAGAGAGACTGGATGCAATCTGGAAGAATTTTGACAGTTATATGCAATTTAGGGTTAACACAAACACGAACACGACCATCATATATAGACAGTGTGTTTCAGCTGCGTATTCTGTGTGCATATACATAAAAGTTTAAACACAATTATTGTAAATGAATAAGTTTGGTTTGGAAAACATAACTTCTTATTGGACTATACCTAGGGCTTTCCATATAATTGTCCCGTTTACTTTGCCTTGAGCTTTTAAAACTAATGTTGTTATTGTAACACTACCATACCCTTTAATAAGTAATATTAATAATTTGATAACAAGTAGTAGACGTATATTGCAGTTAAGAGTAATTTACCTAACATTCTACAATTTGGGATAGTTCTCTTTAATAGCAGATATTATATTAGCTTACTCAGGTATATGGTGATAGGCGGGGTATAGTGTTAGACCAATTGAATAAATGTGTCGAAATCCAATGATATAATGGCACGTGCGTGCAGATATATATTGGATTGTTTTAGTAGCAGGACAGAGTCTGTGAGGGACAGAGGTTGATACAGATAGACTGAGAATGTAGAGATTTGATGAGTAACATCTGTTAAAATTACAATAAACACTTTACGATCAGAATGGGGTAGTTTTAAAGATTATTAAAACGTGTATTTAAAAGTCTGGACTTGTTAATTATTAATGACATTGGAATATCTGTTTTCCATTGAGACATATTGGATGTGACAACAATAGCTCTCCATCAAGAAAGTGACGGTCACGAAATCAATAGTATTCCTTATAGGGAGTGTTAAATACATTTAAGTTCATAAATAGACACATGGCAATCTTGAGTTTTATTTCATGCATTATAATAAGTACAGTGATTTATTAATCCTGTATCATTTTGAGTTTAAAACTGCTTGCATATATTTAAATAAATAAAACAAAACTATTTCCTTTATTATTCTACGTATGTTTCAAATATATTATTGCTGCACTATTATCAAAAATCAATAATTTATCAAAACAATTTACTTTCAACTATTCTAACAATTAAAACTAATGGTGCTATATTCACCAATCACGCTAAATCCAGATCGCCTCTAGTCCCTTTAAGTTGAATATCTTATGAAGGGGTGTTGCACGTTGTTTTTGCTTTAATTTATATTTGCTTTAATTAATTAAAATATATAATATTAATGATTGAACAAATGCAAGTTATAAAAATAAATAAAGGGACGACGGTGAATTTTTAAAAAAATCAAGATTGCCGTGTGTCCCTTTAAATGAACTAGTCAAAACAACTGTGACAACATCATGCAAAATTACGAGGCAAATTTTAAATAATACTAATATGAAAGCTCACTATTTTATATTCACAGTCATGATTATATTAATGTGTTAGTAGATTGTTCGAAGATATACTGTTCACAGATATACGTCTTCGATCGGTAATTTTTGCTTGTTAACAAGATAGGGCCTTCATTTTTAAGTTAATCTTTACCAAACTTTGTCAGTGTAATTGTATCTAGGAAAGCTTGGAGAAGTTCAAAAACCAGCCTGATCAGAATTGGATGTTGTTGAACGTCTCATCAACACAGTAAAGGTTATTTAGAGCCGCCCCAGAGAGAGCGGAAGGATACATAGGAATCCGGGAACCGTGCCCTACACTTATTATCGAATAGATTCCTATGGTTCTTTAACGTGCTTGGAGCATAGACCGATACACGGGACCGTCCGGTTTACGTCCCCATCTGATGGACGAGGCTATGGGAAAGTATCTTCCCAAAGAACACATCGACGAAACTCAGTGGCACAACGGAGGATTGAACCCGGGGCCTCCGGTAACAAATCCGTCGTGCTACAGAATGCACCATGCCAGCCCTCTCAGCCTGATCCGACCAGTAACACGAGAGTAATGGCCCTTGATTTTCTGATTTTCTTAAATATGCTATATTATGAACTGGGGGTCGTGGGTTATAATTTATTATTTTTTATTTAAATTCTACTTCATTAGCTTGACGCTTATGCTGTGGTGCGTCTTCCGTCTGTCCATAAACTTTTTTTGTGTGGCGACTATTGACAGATGTTCATGAAACTTCATAGGAATTTTGCTCTTGATGTTTAATTGATCCTGGCATATATTCAGGTAGGACAGAAATTCAAGAGGGCCGCCATTGCTCAAAGTTGATTTTTAAAAACTAATTTGTAGCAACTGTAAGTTCTTGAAAATTATAAGTGATATTGATATGGGACTTTTTTCTAAAATAATCAGCATGACTTGATGTTGGTCCTTGTTGAACATTATTTTGATTCAACATTAAACATGGCTGCCAGTGGCCATCCTTGTTTACATAGAGTTATATAGTAAAACAACTTGTAACGACTACTCCTCTGAAAATACCGACAGATTTCATGAATATTCACAGGAATGCTGAGCTAGCTAACACAGCTTCAAGGTCATTGACCTCTTGTTTTATATTATTTTTTTGGCTGTTAAAAGAGAAATATTTAAATATTTTTTATTTAAGTTTTGATCATTACATGTGTTTTTTTAATTTTTGGTTGTTCAAGAAAATTACTTTAAATCTGTTTTGATTTTCTTTTTTTTTGTTTGTAAACTTGTTTCAGTTTAATGGTTATTATTATTTATTTTTTAAAATTAAAATTGTGAGTTTGTTTTAATTGTTAACATGGGTCAAAGGTTTAAATGTCTCTTGTTTTTTTTTTGTTGTTGTTTTTGGTTGTTGTTGTTTTTATTTGCTTTTTTTTTTTGAAGAAGTACTGAAGGGAATTTTATGATGAAAACCCATGCACAGGAGCCATTTTTGCCAGTACAGCGTCCACAGGCCATATTTGGCCTATTGTTTTGTTCTTATTCTACTATGTTGTGAAACTATTATTGGAGCAATATAATCAACAGTCAGAAAAAATATTTATCATTCTACTATTCTTTCTTATAATTTATAGTAATGATTAAACAAATGCAAGTTTATATGAAGAAAAACTAAGGGTTAGAGTTTTAAAATATCAACATAGATTTCCCCTTAAATTAAGAAGTGGAAAACACTGACATCAAATTAATTATTTTGAAATAACCTCCATTTCAGTTTGGTAAAAATGTTGTTCACAAAATACTGTTTCTATTTGGTTTATTGGCAAGATCAATGATAATAAAATATATTATTATTACCATGTGCTTTCGTTTATTTTATCATGGTATTTTGTCAGTTGGTAGTATGTTGGCTTTGTTTGATAATTTAGTTAAATAATGACACTGGAAGAGCTTAAGGCTTGATTAGCAATTCTGTTTATTGGAGAAAAAAATCACTTTGATCGACATGTTGCTACACAACGGTACATTCACTGTTAGTTTACTGATGTTTAAAGTTGCAAGCCATATATACTGGTAAATTTTCGAATAGCCATCAGTTGAAATGTCATCAGTTTTTTAGCTCTACTGATCAGAGATCAGCAGAGGTTATACCGTGGTGCGGCGTCCGTCGTCCGTCTGTCCGTATCTGTCCGTATCTGTCCATAAACATTTTTTGTAGCGATTACTCCTCTGAAACTACTGAATGGATTTTCATGAAACTTTACAGAAATGTTGCCATGAAATCTAGTTGATCCTAGCAAATATTCATGTTGATATTAAATCCAAGATGGCCGCCACATCTAAAAATAGATTTTTAAAAAACGAGTTTGTAGCGACTACTTCTTGAAAACTCTAAAGGATCTTTTTCTAAAATGATCAGCATGACATGCATGGCTGCCAGAAGCCATCTTTGTTTACATAGAGTTATTGAGTGAAAACTTGTAGCGACTACTCCTTTGAAACTACTCGACGGATTTCATGAAACTTCACAGGAATGTTGCTCTTGATGTCTAAATGATCCTAGCAACATTTCAGATTGGTCGGAAATTCAAGATGGCCGCCACAGCTAAAAATAATGTTTCAAAAAACAAATTTGTAGAGACTCCTTCTTGAAAACTATAAGTGATATTGATATGGGACTTTTTCTAAAATGATCAGTATGAAATGATGTTGATCCTTGTCGAACATTATTTTGATGGGACGTTAAACATGGCCGCCAGCGGCCATCTTTGTTACCATAGAGTTATATAATGAAAACTTGTAGCGACTACTCCTTTGAAACTACTCGACGGATTTCATGAAACTTCACAGGAATGTTGCTCTTGATGTCTAAATGATCCTAGCAACATTTCAGGTTGGTCGGAAATTCAAGATGGCCGCCACAGCTAAAAATAATTTTTCAAAAAACAAATTTGTAGCGACTCCTTCTTGAAAACTATAAGTGATATTGATATGGGACTTTTTCTAAAATGATCAGTATGGAATGATGTTGATCCTTGTCGAACATTATTTTGATGGGACGTTAAATATGGCCGCCAGCGGCCATTTTTGTTACCATAGAGTTATATAATGAAAACTTGTAGCGACTACTCCTATGAAACTACTTGACGGATTTTCATGAAACGTCACAGGAATGCTGATCTAGCTATCAAAAACCTATCAGTAGAGCTTCAAGGTCGTTGACCTCTTGTTAAATTAATATATGATCATAAACAACTATGAGATTATTAACTAAACCAACAGAATGGCAGTGTATGTATTTGTTCATAAGCAAGATTATTATAGTAGTAATTTCTCTACTTGCTCCTCCAGAGAGTACAGAAAGTTACCATCTCAGAGGCTGACCTTGATTTGAAATTTCTTCAAATATCTGTAATACCACACACTGGCACACAGATATATAACAAGTTAATTGTTGGTATGGTGCTTTAGGTAATTTTCAACACATCTAATGTTTTATATGACGGTCGATTTTCTGTGGTGGAGGTAGAGAAAAAATCGACAGTCTGCACCCTTCTAGTTTATCACGGTGGCGAATCCCATTGACTTTTTTATACGTCCGTCCTAAGACGGGACGTATTATTTCCTGGCGTTGTCCGTCCGTCTATCCTTTACGTTTTGCGATGTCCGCTTTCTAACTATAACATATTATCCAATCCTTATGAAACGTGGAAATAATGTTACGGGCATAATATTTCGGGTCAAGTTTGAAAATCAGCCCGATCGCTCCGGTAACAAAGGAATTATGGCCCTTTACTGAAAATCGCCCCGGTAACAACGGAGTTGTGACCCTTTAATTATTGTAAAGTGACAATGTTAACGACGTCCGCTCAATAACTTTAGTATTTGTTGTTCAATCTTTATGAAACTTTGGAATACTGTTTATGGGCATAATATCTAGGTCAAGTTCGGAAACCATTTTGATGATGTACGCTAAATAACTTTAATATTTGTTTTTCAATCTTGATGAAACTCTGTCAAGTTCAAAAACCAGTCCAATCGCCCTGGTAACAACGGAATTCGCATGATGTCGCGGCACTAACACTTACAATCATTTATCACAGTTACAAACAAGAAAAAAATGATGCAAAGCATAAAATTCGCCGACAATTCATCACTTACTTCATGCATGTAATTTTTTTTTTAAACATTTATTTTAATATATTAGCAATATCATATCAGTATATTTGGTAAAACTAGTGCGTTAATAGTTCTTTACAAAAACAAAAGAGCTGTCATTAATTACTTCTCCTTCCAGTGCATGTTAGCAAAACTAAGCACAAATATATTCGCCGGCAGAATGGGCGTATTTTGTGTCCAATGGAGAATTGTTAATCGTAAAATTAAAACAGCACGCTTGATTCAGATTTATAACTTTCTTAATATTTAACGAATTGTACTCGACTAAAACACAAGTACCCCGCCAATGTCAGTTCTTTCCTCCGCCGCAAAGAATAATTCCATGCATCCAGTACTTCCGGAGACTAGCTCTCCGAAATTGTCGGATTTTTAAAGAAGTCTATGACCGTGTACATTTTGGGAAGGCTAATCTTAGAAAGTACTGGAGGAAAACATTTTTTACCGTTTCCGGAGGAGAGAAGACCTCAGTTTGTACAGGTGAAGACAATTCTTTAAATGAAGTTATGAAGCAAAAAACTTAATCGAGCGTTATTTTGATATATTTTTTGCCGAGAACCCGATCAAAAAGTCACGTGGTTTCGTCACCGTGTTAATTATATCTCAAGGGAACAATTAATTCTTACTGACCGATTATTGGATCCAAATGTACGGACGGTTGGACAGACAGGGGTAGATATATAGTACCCTCCGGTTTAAACCGGTTTGGCATTAATAAAATACAGATAATGTGCTTATATATTCTTGGTGTTATAGCAAGGTTCTCGACAGAGCCATTGCTTGACGTTCCGTTGTGCATGTCACAGCCGCGGTGCCTAAAGTGATCGATTATCTTAATATCATCTACGTGCCAAAACACCAATAGCATGTACTTAACTCAATTTATTTTCACAAAAAACGTAGTTACTGTTCATGATGTAAAATAGTGGAAAATTACAACTCCATCCTGAATCCGCATCTGCCGTAAGTCACTGAATGAATTGAATTGGGTTTAAGGCGCACCAACACATACACGTTTATATGGCGCGTAACAGGAATGAACGTGTCCGGCTCATACTCCATTCACATCAAGATAAAATATGGAGAATGGGCATAGAACCGTCTTACCTGCAGAACTGCATAATTGCTGCAAATCGTATATACTCAATTTACGATAGAGCCACGGTTAAACGTTTCATGATAAAGACCTTGGATGAGCATGCTAAAAATGACAAAATGATTATGAATGATGGTGGGGCGGGGGCGTATTTGTTTGTGATATTTCAGTGGTTTTATAGGGGATGGGTGGGGGGTCGGGTGGGGGGGCTGAAAGTACTTATTTTGTAGTTAACTACGCCAGGTACATGTACATATGTCCATGATTTGTGGGGTGGGGGGTGCAGTGGGGGTGTGAGGGGGTGGTGCTGAAAGTACTTATGTTTTTATAGTTAACTACGCCAGTGACATGTACATATGTCTATGAAAACAATCACAATCCAGCATACAAGTCGACGTCCACACTATTTTCGCGCTATTAAAAGTTTAGTTTACTAGATATGTTACAATACAACAATTTCACATCACAATATTCATAGAAACATGCAAAGGGATTGAACTACAAGCTATTAAAAGTGATATTAAATGCAATTACATGTATATACGGGCTCTTAATCAGTAACTTAGCACGTACTCGGACATATTACCACAATCACGGTACTGACAATATGTCATTTACGATCCCTTTTATCGTTATATTTCGGTGTGACCAAGAGGACGTGAAACCCCGGAGGACCCATTTTCAAGCCTCATCGACGCCACATATTCGTCGGTGCGTTCTTCGGCAATACATTTTCCCTTAGACCCGTTGATTGGACCGGGATGTAAAACGGGCGGTCTCGTGTATTTGAGTCTATTTTCCGAAAAAGAACCACAGCAATCCAGCTTTAATAAATTTAGACAGAGATCTAAGAAAAATGGTTATTACGTCTCTGGTGTAGGGCACGTTCCCGTATGTCCACATATATATTAAAAAAATTATTAAACAAAATGAAGGCGTCTTCTCCTCCATGGTCATCTGACAGTAAAGACGAACAACCTATGGCACTGGAACTATTCAAACACGCTTGCATGCCGTTGCCCTTATATCCTTATATGAGATATTGACGTTGATCTTCCAGCGTTCAATCTAGTCTCTTTTTTTTTACATTCATAACTTTTTCATTAGGAGCATGTCACCGTACTACCGCCGCCCCGATATATTATGTCCCCGTATATGAGGCGGCTTTAAAAAAAGGTTCTTTATAGATATAAAAAAAAAGTAAAAAAAAAAGAGGGCATCTTCTCCTCCATGGTCTTCTGATAGTGATGACTAACAATCTATGGCACTAGCATCCTATTCTGGAACTATTTAAACACGCCAGCATGCGGTTGCCCTTATATGAACTTCGCCAAAGTTCAATCTACTTTTTTTTACATTCATAATATTCTCAGTAGGACCATGCCACCGTACCCGCACCCCCCTCATCCCCCCTCACAAAAAAACAACAAAACTACACCCACCCAACAACACTATACGTTCGCAAAGTTAAACTGGTCTTCCGCATAGTCCAGGCTCTGGCTACGTCCATGCATAGTCATTTTGTACTAATTTCACGGTTGGATATTTTATACCTTCACCGTCATGGTCACGTGCTTAGCAACACTTCTGGCGAGTACAATTCAGCTCATATTTTCCGCAAAATGTGTTGTTTTCCTTTGACTCCTTCATTTTGAGAACATATTAGAGCAATAAATTAATCAATAAAACATTTTTTGAGACAAAAAGTGTCTTTAACTCAGAGTTATGTGCAAAACCTGCTTAAAATTAATGACATTTCAAGACAATGGTAGGTTTTCCCTACATTTTTATGCATTGCTTATCTGACTAAGGTATTAGGTTGACCTAAAAAATAAGTTGGAAACCGTTTAATGAAGGAGGGTTGCTGGACTACTGATACCCATGAAAGATTCTTATAATATTTTACAAGTATACGGCCACATCTACCACACCACGTTGACTGCGACCATATTGCCAGCATAGAAGACTTATTTTTCGATACTCAAAACATAGTTGGTGAATAACAAATCTCGAGCTCTTTTGTTAATGAAGTGAATAACTAATGTTTAAACATATTTATCGTACAGCGATTGGAAAACAAGTTCTTGCAATTTAGATTAACACTCTCTATGGCTTCCTGGATAGAAACAGTACTAAGCAATGTGGATTAATTATCTTGCTCAAGGATAAATAACGTGGTCACGACGGAGGATCGAACTCACGACCTCTCGATCAGGAGTTCGGCGCTGTACCACTGGACTATGCACTCTACTCCACAATAATTAATCTAGAGTGTCTTGGTTTTAATATTCAAACTTTAATTTGGTGAATAACAAATCCCGATTATTTTTAATTTTTATTTGTGTTCGATGTTCAAAACATATTTGTTGAATATCCACTCTCTAGATTTTTGTTTATGGTAATCAAAACAAATTTGGCGATCAAGAATCTCGAATAGTTTGTGTTTGACAAATCTCAGTCTTTTGGGTAATTTAAGATTTTAGAGATTCATTCATTTATTTTTCAATACTCAGTTTGAATATTGAATATTAAATAACGAATTCCATGCACACTTCTTGCATCTAGAGCTGACTATGTCTCAGTTAAAATCATATTTCTGATCTTATTTTATAAAGTGATAAAATGCATGTAAGTTAATACGTTAAATTTGGTTTAGCAGCCGTGTACCATGTACAAAGGCATTTAACAACTATTTCGCCGCGTATTAGGTTAAAGTGCAACTTTCATGTCGTATGGGCTTTATATGAAAATAGATCTTTAATGAAGAACTCATTCAGTTTATCCACCTCGTTTAAAAATCTTAGTCACTCTATTAATTAGAAAATGAGGTAGCAGTCTAATTAGAAACCACATGATTTGTATCATTATACTAATCAAACGAAATATAGAGATTATTTATCTCCTGGGGTCGATTATTGGGAAATCATTCATGTGATAGTAGACGTGTGGTTCTTTTCAGGGGAAAAGCATTGGCGAGTGAGTGAAAAAAAACAACACGCATACCATCGAGTGAAAGAAATATCCTATAATCGAACACAGCAGTTAAATAATCTATTTATTACATCCTAAATCAGTGTATGTATATCCATCTGATTTTGACAGAAATTATTCTGAACGTTATCGGCGGATGACGTCGATGTAAACAACACGTTTTTGACGTCATGACTCAACGTCACAGTTAGTTATTTTTTGTTCGGAGTTAGTTATAAATATTTAACGATTATGAATATTCTTTTACCGAAAAATCCCAATCTTTCAGTAATTGAAATGTAGTAAAGTTAAAATAATCGTTCACGTCTCAAAAGGATCACATTTTTCTGTGTATACTACACACGTATTGCTCTATCAATACTTCACTTACCGGTATTTTCGAATTGCAGAGCGAGCAGAACAGACCATAGTAGTCAGTCGTTACGCAAGGTTGGGTTGAACACGCGGCGGTGACGGCGTGGCACTCCCTAAACCCACTAGTGTCGAGTGAACATCCCGAGCTACAACACGCAGTCAGATCTTTATTTTGGCCGTATCCGTCGGCACAGATAAGACATTGGTTAGCGTTGTTACAGCTAAGGCAGTTTGTTATAGAACACTCTGAAAGTCAAAGAAAAATACTATGTTCAATACTTTTAATATCACTACTACTACTACTAAGACTACTACGACTACTACGACTACTACTACGACGACTACGACGACCACTACCACTACCATCACCACCACTACTACTCTACTACCACTACTACTAACACTACTACAACTACTACTACTATTACAACTACTACTACTACTAAATTCGTTTGATATGTTGATCTTTCTTAGACGTGTTATGTGCACACATATTGAAACAGGACAGGGTAATTAAATGTTCACTGTATTCACATTTTGACGCCTCTTTCAAAGGGGTCCCACGGATGAAAGAGATTTGTTTATTTGAATCGTGTTTTACGTCATTTTAAGCACATAATTGGCCATATATGGCGATCGATATTTGTTTGTGGTAGAGGCAGACCACCCGATGCTTTCTGGATAGAACCAGTACTGTATACCTCCCGCTATCCGTAGGAATCGACGTATTGTCACTTGACACGTCGAGCTCCCAAGTGCAATCGTGGGATGTGATGGAGGTGAGGGGTGGAGAATACAGTATAATTCCGTCATCATAACATTTCTTTTGAGACATAATTAAAACTAAATAGTGACCCCATATTAACTCGGCCCCTTGCATGGTGACTTGTTTCCCTCATGCAGTTATTTCATTAGAATATATACTGTTACCCAGCTATAATTAATAGTGTATTGTGTAAATGTTCTTTTACCTGTTTCAATTCTTTAATATTGCATTTTCATTTACATATACATATATATATATAGTCGTTAGAATTTGATTTGTGTTAATTGTAGTTTGCAGTTATCTATGTTTAGGGTTAATTTGCAAATATGCAGCAGTAATTAATATTAACTATTGCTCCTTACAAATAGTATAACTCTGAACGGCCATTCTCTGAGTTTCTCACCAGGCTTATATATCAAGTGGTCAGCCAAAAAGTGATATTAATAGAACAATATATTTACTTTAAGAACTTCAGGGTAACCACACATTAATCAATTGACCATTCCCTGTATGAATACAGGAAGCTGCCGAACCCCCTGGTAGCGGTTTTTGTCATATCTCTGAGAATTTCTACGGACCTAATCAATCATAGTCAATTTAGTTCCGCCGAAATTTACTGGTCAGTATTTAAATATATGCAAGGGTTACAGGTCAGCAAATAGCCTGGACAGATTTTCATTGGTCAAAGTGTACACTTTACCATGACAACCACTCTGAGAAATAATCGCATAAAATGGCATGTAGCTACCTAAAGATCACTTTTTCTCTTATACCTCAACGTGATACATTTAAAGAAAGTTGATCTACATTCTGAATTGGTAAGAATCTTTATTGTTTTAACGTGAATATATGCTCTTTATCACAATTTACTATGTCTAGTTCTATTTGGAATAATGTATTGTTTCATGTGCAATTCATGATTGTGCGTTTGTCATAACCAAAATGAAGTATTCAACTTGGTTCAATAATTCTAAGAATAAATACTAGAAATAAACGTATTGCAAGTTTAACTTAAGGTCAAGGTCATTGTCCGTACGACTTCTCAATTTCAATAATATTGTTTGTCTACATCTGTATGTAATGTAAATTCGATGCAGGCTTACAACAAGTTCGTGAATAACCTATGTTCCGATTGATACGTATAAGAATATTGTTCATACAGACATACTTGTATTCTTAGGGATTGATTCATAAATATATTGATTGATTCATAAATATATTGTACATGTAAACATTGTTCTTTTATTAATGCGATCATGTTTACCTGATAGAGTCAGGGACTATTGTATTTGTTAACCTAAGTATTTAACGAGTTTACTTGATTCGCATACACTTACTTTTATTATTCTGAGCAAATTACGAGTAACATAATTGTATGTGTATATTGTATAGTACATAACATTATGCACTTGTTAACTCTTATTGTATTGTAACAATAAGGACGTGCTCCCTTATGCC
The DNA here is from genome assembly GCA_037043455.1 of Cyrtodaria siliqua. NCBI lineage: Eukaryota > Metazoa > Mollusca > Bivalvia > Adapedonta > Hiatellidae > Cyrtodaria > Cyrtodaria siliqua. The sequence continues at coordinate 183,311 of JAWPHD010001504.1, read as the reverse complement.
TCAACGTGGTACATTAAAAGAAAGTTGCTCTGCATTCCGAATTGATTGTTTTCTCAGGCCCCACAGAAGTGATCACCCCGAGTAACTAAGCCAAGCGAGTAAACATATAACCCCATATAATATCACGGTCACAGTACATTCGAAAATGTTCATTCTATCGGTATATGGTATATTCGACTAATACATTGTTATTTTCTTGGTATATGATATATTTTGAAATATTGTGTCACCCCGTATTCCAGGTATTCGACAGGGACTGCATTCACCTCACCTTAAATCAATCGAACTCATAAGAAGTGTACATATTACTATAATTAATATGTTCGATATCAATACTTCATTAATATTCAATTGATGGGCTGATTATGTGAAAACCGGTTTAACAAGTTTTTAACAAAACGTTAGAAGAACAAGACAATGTACGTGTACTTGTAGACACACTATTGTATGACAATGTCGCTTATTAATTTTCCAGTCGATTGGAATTGTTTAAAACAAAGCAATGACTTATCTCGATAGGAGATATGGGTCATTAGGTCATTAGGTTTTGTTATTTAAGGCATTGTTAATGCCGGTGAATGGAATAGTTTTCTATAAATTGCGCCACAATATATGGCTGAAAACCAATGTTTCATTGGCTAGACTATTCTTGTTTGACCAGTTTGAATGAGAAAAAATAGCAGATCATGTTGCATTGTGGTAGTTATTATTTAGTAGCACACAGTGCAACTGTAAACCTTTACATTGTTACGGATCCCTGCCCTACATTAACTAATTACGAAACGATTCCTAGTATGGTTATTTAACGTGCTTGAAAGACAGACTCCCTAACTGCCCGGATTACGTCCGCATCCGAGGGACGATGTTAAGGAAGAGTGTCTTGCTCAGAACACAACAACGAAATTCAGAGGCCATTGAGGCTTGAACCCGAGTCCTTCCATTGTGCTATCTACCAGTCCAGGTAATATAAGTTGTCATATATCGCATATAAAAAGCAAACTATACATCATACAGATGTAAAAGAAAAGTCATCAACATATGTTATCAGCAAGAGACAACAACGTACAACTAGCAGGTAGTTTTATGAAATAGGCTGAAATATCTTTTATTGAAGTGTTAGGTGAGTGTCCAGTTCAGGATGAAATAATTTTTATTTTTGTTGGATGATTCTTTGCACGTTTTAGCATTGGATGACAACTATAGCGATGGAAATCTACAAAGCCTATTTCATAAAATACTAACACGTTCAACTCCCCATAAACATTTCAACGTAGATAAATGAAAGACAGAAGTACAAACAGAAACATGTGAAAAATATGAAATCAAATTTGGAAAAATGCAGTACAGGCGTAATATACTAATTTTGTATCTGACCACAGTCTGTTTCAGTGATTTCCACGTACTGTCCAGGTAACAGACTCTTGCTGGGGACAAAACCGAAGTGTTTCGACTGCCGTCCTGATTTACCTGTCTTTTCATCAACAACTCTGGTTCTTATGTTTAAGATCTGGTCCGAGTGATTGCTACGTGATTAATGCATTGATGTATACTGTAACTGTTGGGCTTGCAGTAATAGCAAGAAGAAATATAAAAAGATCGGACAGGGAAAGTAGCATTCAAGGAGGACAGTCAACCACAAAACACAGAAACAAACACGCAAACAGACAAACAAGAAGGCAAAAGTAATATTCAAAATTGCTTTTCTTCCATTGTCAACAGACCAACTGTAATATATATTGGAAAAATGTTTCATTTATCTGTCAAAGTAGATGTTATCTTAATTTGTGACAGTTTTAGGCTAGCAGAGATCATTACCCTATAGCATGTTCAAATGTGACTTATGATCGAATAGAAATATCATAGACATGGAATAATCTAATTGCTTTTTTTCCTTTAAAATCAATCACTGATTATTAACTTTTATAACACACATCCATTTGTGTGTTGTATGGAATAAATAGGCAATGGTATTTGCAATAATTACCAGTATTGCAGTGCAGTGAGGTGCAGTGTTACATTTGTAAATAGTATTGTTTACACCGTTAACCTTTTCGATTTCTACACGGTTTACCTTTTCTTCCAAACGTGTTTCCACAACAAAAACACCGTTGTCTACATGTTTAACCACACATTTTGTTCAAACTCAACTATATCCTGCAACTGTAATTTCGAGGGGGGTGGGGGTGGAATGATGCGGCTACTTGCATTCTAATGATGGGTATATATCAACACTTTTACCCCAAGCTGGACACAAACCAGGCTAGAAATGTGATGTCTTGTTGATCATGCTAGAAACGAACTTATGATCAAAAATACGGATCGCTCACGGCTTCCAATTTTGAAAACGGAATTCTATCTACTTTGAACGCCGATTACGGCAACAAACGTTTAGTATGGGCATGACACGGGTATTGTTTTAAGCATCGAGCATTTAGATGCAATTCTGTTAGAATGAGTGCTAGAAATAACCAAAGTAGATAAAGGAATAGGTAGATTTTCAATGTACATACATCACATGATTTGCCGGACGCCATATTCTTCTGTTTACACGATTTCCGTAACAGTCTACACGGTTTCGACTATTAGACAGTGATATTATAAATGAATAATTATGCATAACAAAACCAAATATCTTGATTAAAAAACAGCGTAATGCACTATATTACTCATGTTTATGTATTTATATGTAAACGTCCTCTAATTGATGTTTATTATTACAACTTATTTACCAGTAATATATTGTCAAAAGTTATCTACATAATACATCATGTACATACAACAAAACATAAAAAAGGGAATACAACCAGATCAAGACACAGAACAAAAATGATGCAAAAACGGACGTGCCATTTCACTAAGTTATCCTGCACTTACTTGTTGCTTAATCTCTGAAATGTAGTATTACCTATGCTAGATTGGAGCACATGATATTCAGACTAATAATCCATTAGCTTTAACACTGGGCTGTATATAGTTAGATGATTTAGTTTAATAATATTTTATTGCAGATGTGTTACAATACATCAATTCAACATTACAATATTCATAGAAACATATGCAAATGGATTGAACTACAATTATTACAACGTTAGTTACAGTTCTCTCCTTTATAGCTGAAAAAGTGTACGTGATTATCGGTTTGAAATTGTAACAATACATTTACATATGAACTTGATAAGGAAGCGCTATACTGTTAGCAATGAAAACCTTATTCTGTGTTCACTTATTATGTGCGATTCAGTTCGTTTCTAAGTCCATGAGTACAAAAGACCTTCGAAAACATTTTCAAGAAATTACCGATTACAAATTCCAACATTAAAATAAAATACGCTGAAAATATAATGCGTATATGTTTTGACAGAACATAAAAATAAGTAATGATGATATAATTACCAAAATTGCGTTATTAAACGAACATGTAGTTACAATGAAAACTAATATAAGTGGCTAATTGGCCTAATAGTTATGTATACGGATTATCAATCAGGAGATCTCAAGTTCAAAACCTGGGTTTAACAAACTGTTTGTCAATGAATATTGACAGATTTGTTATGTATAAACATACTAGATTTCGCTTATTTGATGTATGAACATATTATATGTCGACTGGTACCGTTGGAGACAAGATATTTATCTCGTTCAGAATGAAATTTGTTTTGATTTATTGATTGTTATTATTGAGATATAAAAGGTATTGTCTACTGGTGCGTTAGCTGTTTTGTTCAGTATATATATATATATAGATATATATGTATCCGTCTATATGTTGATTGTGCCTCCAGACGAGTGGGTTATGACGTAGAGATACAGTTCATCAGCGTGAGTTGCAGCTATCTTTTTTAGAAAGTGAATGCATACGCTTGATTTCTGTGTTTCTTGTCATAGCTCGGCCCGCCGTAGTTCGTCCGAAGGTTGTCTGTCCTTGGTAGTTCACAAATAGTTCTCCCTATATATAATTCTGCTTTGAGAACCTGAATCTCTTACGAGATCCTACATTTCGAAAGTTGCCGTGGTGAGTTCAAATTATATCCCTTTAATATATTTACTGAATTCACAGTATCCCCAAGATCCGGCACCTTTCATTGTCACTGTCTCAATATAGCTGTGTGTGGTTGAATGCTTAAATGTGGCCCACTCATTGCATGTATGCTTCTATATGTTAACTGTACCTCCAGACGAGTGTGTTATGATGTAGAGGTAAAGTTCATCAGCGTGTGTTGCAGCTATCCTTTTTAAAAAGTGAGGTTCCTTTTTAGGAAGTGAATGCATACGCTTGATTTCCGTGTATCTCGTCATAGCTAGGCGCCCCGCCGTAGTTCGTCCGAAGGTTGTCTGTCCTTGGTAGTTCACAAATATTTCTCCCTATATATAATTCTTCTGTGTGAACGTGAATCTCTTACGAGATCCCAAATTTCGAAAGTTGCCCTCGTGAGTTCAAATTATCAACCTTTAATATGTTTACTGAATTCACAGTATCCCCTTTCATTGCTACTTTTTAAATATGAGATGAACCCCAAAAAAAGACCACTAAAATTTTATAGAACCAAGATACAAATATATCTAAATTCGACATTCGAATTCTAAGTGTGACCTTATTCTTGGCGACATGAACCTCTAGGCTATCTTTTTTTTGTTGTATTATATTTACACGAGCTTATTTGTGTTTTATTTATATTGCCTATTGATGCTGCCTTGTTGGTTAGAGATTAAATCATGGCGGGGATTTCTTTATTTACACTGTCCTGTTTTAATGGGTTGACAGTAGGGTAAGTGTGAGGTTTGGTGCACCCTAGAACCGGTTTAAACCCCCATTGGCCTACTTTGCCCCTGACCGTTCCAAGGCGGTAGCCCTATTGTCAACCCTTTTGTGTTTGTGATGTCGTTTGCATTTTGTATTACTTTTGCCTTTCTGCGTGTTTGTTTTTGTGTTTTGTGGTTGACTGTCGTCCTTGAATGCTGCTTTCCCTGTCCGATATTTTTATCCTTCTTCTGGTAGTAAATCAAAATATGTCGTCATAAGCATGCCCTTGATCTTGGCAACACGATGCAGAAAGCATTTATACAAAAGAGACAAAAAACAAATCCACCCACAGGGTTAGAAGATATATCAAATCAAGAATCCATACAGACGGAAGGGAGAATGTGACTACGTAAGGACATATATTCTAAATATTATAGGCCACTCGCTACACAAACCATTAGTCGTCGATTTATATAGTTGACTGTCGTCCTTGAATGCTGCTTTTCCTGTTCGATTTTTATATCTATATTTATATATAAATGCGGTTATAAAGATAGAAAACAGTTTCAGATTTTAAAAAGGCCGACAGCACGTTTTCTTTTTCTTTAAATTGAGCCGAAATGTCGTATTATCCGAGACGCTACGCAAATAGTATCATCAACTAACACCACTCGTGAACATCCAGTATTTTATTTTCGGTCATGCTTTTTCGATGTTTGAAAACACTTAAGAATATTTAAGACGGTGCGTAACTTAGCGCAACGCGCATGTGTAAAACGTTACCTATATGCTCAAGTAATCAAGGCTAAATTATTACTCGGCGGATAAATTGTATTTAACACGTGTTTCTAATCCAGTGTAGGTAATACTAGTTCAATGGGTTATGGCTCCAATACCTTGAATAGGATGACATGGCATTTTGCTATCAGTGTATGCATGCTCAAAACAGAGGTAACCAAGTTAGAACATACATTCATCTCGACTGGATTCACAAACTGGAAGGATGTCACATGAGCACTCACCAGGCACCAACACTCAGAGAGGCAGTTCAACGATTAAATATACCACGTGAATGCAAGTATAGTCAAATAAGCAAACGGTGAACAAGCTAAAAGTCGCAAAGCTTTATTGAAGATCATTTCGAATCAACGATTTCTGGCTAGACAAGGCCATCAGCTCCATGGATCTGGTGATGGTAGTAGTTCAAATTCCGCGCAGCTTAACCTGTTGAGGAGCAAAGATGTATCTTCGTTTGGAGAGTGGTTAAACCGTAATCTGAATCGATATACTTCTTAAGGCATTCTAAATGAACTGCTCAACATTATGTCTTTCCAAATTTTAAGGGAACTAACCGACAACATTCGAGACTCTGACCACTTTGCTATATTAGCAGATGAAACAAAATATATGAGCAACATGGAGCAGTTAGTCATATGCTTTCGGTGGATGGACACACATTTAGAGATTCATGAAGACCTGATTGGTCTGTATCAGATAGATGAAACACACGCTGAGACAATAGCAAACTGTATTAAAGATGACCTCATCAGGTTGAAAATAAGTCTGTCGAAATGCAGATGTCAGACATATGATGGGGAAGCTGCAATGTCCGGCACGAAGACCGCGTACAAGCCAGAATAAATGAACAAGAACAACGAACATTGTACAGTCATTGCCACGGTCTAACCTTGCATGTGCTGACAGCATCAAACGTCGTGGGTAATGCACTACGCACATGTCTAGAAATAATCAAAATGCGTAAATTCTCCAAAACAAGACACTAAACTTGAAGAAATACGAAAGGCATCGGCTGATGGCGGTGAAAATCCCAAATTCCAAATTGCAAACAATGTGTCACACTAGATGGACCGTGAAAGCTGATGCCATTGCAAGCATTCTTAACCATTATGCAGCTTTGATGGAACTCTTGGATTGGTCGATCGAGAAAGTGAAAGAAACGGAGATGAAATCTCGTATAAGATGTATTGAGTCACATATGATGAAGTTCGAGTTCTTGTTTGGCTTAACTCTGGGAGAGACTCTTCTACTAAATGTGGACAATCTGCAGACAAAAGATATGTCAGTTTCGGAAGTAAAGTCGATCTCGATGATGAATATCAAGATAATAGCTACACTAAGGGCCGATAAATGTTTCTATTTATTCTGGGAGAATATAACGGATAACATTGCACTTGAATCTGCGGAAGAACCAAAACTCCCCCGACGACGCAAGATGCGTGTCAGATATGAGACTGGGCATGCTGCAGAAGAATATCACTCTTCTGTTAAAACCTACTACAGACAGATATATTACGATGCAGGTGACAACAGAGTCAATGCAATTACTGATAGGTATAATAGCAGTGACTTCAACACTTGTACTTGCAATCAGAGCAACTACTTCTCAAATGTGTTAAATGGTGAAACTATGAAACCGGGTTTGACACTGTAACTGAATTCTATGGAAATGACTTTCATAAACAAGACCTAGAGCATCAGCTGAAATCATTGTCGGCTAATTTTGAGACGGATAACAGACCAGAAGTCACAGTACTCGATATCACGAGCTATTTCCGGTCAATGTCCGAGCGCGAGTGTAAATGGCTTCACGAAATTCTGAAACTGCTACAACTGGTGTTGGTTCTGCCCGCAACAAACGCCACTAGCGAAAGGTCATTTAGTTGCTTGAGAAGAATCAGAACCTAACTGAGATCGTCAATGACGCAAACCAGGCTGATCAGTATAATGCTTATAAGGACCTTATTGACAGTATGAACTTGACGTGCGTTGCCAAGGAATTTACTTCTAAATTCAATCGAGTTATCATTTTCGGCAGTTTTAACTGATATATACCAATAGAACAAGCACATTATCAGTATTGAAGGTTATGATTTGACTATGTTATTGGATACAGTAAACTGATAAAACAAATAAAACTGCGATAAATAATGTATGCGTATAGTATATACTTGTTAATATTGTTGTGTCGTTATTTATAGTGTTCTTACTATTTTTACAACAGTCAAGTAAATAATTTCGTTTGAAACTCAGTCTCCAGTTGCCTGAAATATACGCAAGAAAGCATGATTTGGGGTATTGCAATACAAAAATCCCGGCTTACGCCGCTCATAATATTTGGCCGTACCATTAAAATGATCCGTGGATACGCCCCTGGAAATACATATCGATCGATTATTGCCTTATCGGGAGTAATCGATAATTTAATTAATATCTATTTACAAAAAGCGAGCTGTGGTGTTACAATTTAATTTACATTGTTAATACTATTTTACCATTTTTTAAAAATCATATACCGATAGACAGGGAATTCAATTTCAATGTTAGACTATTACATGTTCTGTATTTATATTAGGTGACAAAGAATATAATTCGCCGGTTTATAAACGAACTCTTTCTTCTTTTGGTGATCGCAATTTTTTTATTTTGATTTTCCAACCCTTTATAATGATAATAGCTTATATCAGTTTGTCTTTCTGCCACTCCTTGGCCATTCATATATGTATACAGATTACGTCTAGCGAGTTATGTTTAGAAATATTTAAAAATAACATCAATTATTAAAACCACGTTAAATACACATATTCCGCCGAGAAAGGTAATCCCATGTTTAATATTCTTTATAAACAATTACTTAATGTTTAAACTATACAATTTTAACACCACCGCTCGTTTTAAGTACAGGCCACACTCATTAAAGACGCCATAAGCCAAGCCTCAATATATACATATACACACTTAGGAATACAGCATTGTTTCATAACCAAAAACTGCTAACCTTGCCAAATATTTTTCAGGGATATGAAATTGATAAGAAAATGCATATTGCTAACGTTTGACAACACACTACATAACTAAGTAAATACGTTTGAATAGCAACTCCATTTTCTGAATAATATTAATTAAGATAATGCATTGAGGTCATATTGAGCTACATAATGCTGTTCTAACATTTATGCACGATATTTGATATCATTGTCATGATAAAAATATGGCATATATCTCATTTAATGATGCACGCCCTCGTTTGCAAGAATACATAATTATTTATAGTTATAAGGATTTTTATTTTTTTTTAATAAATTATTTTCATATTTGTGAATAGGATGCGTATGTATAAGCCTAATACACTTATTAAACTATGTATGTTGTATTAACCTTTTCGACAATTTTACCGTTTATTTCAAATATTTAGCGTAAACTTCATAATTATAATATGCACTTTAAACCAATACATTAGGTGTTTAGAGTGATACATATCTATTCTTTGTTAATATGTAATCAATGGGCTTGCCAGGCCTGGAAATCCGTCCATACAAGTGTAATTTTAGACAATCTATTGTATGTCGAATATTGACTGCCACTGTTCATGTCTAGAGGTGTATTCATAAGAATTGAATTTTGTTTAACGGCTCATCAACACGGTATATGTTATTTAGAGCCGCCCCAGAGGGAGGGAAAGGATACATAAGAATCCGGGTACCGTGCCCGCCTCTTATTATCGAATAGATTTTAGTGGTTCTTTAACGTGCTCGGAGGATAGACCGATACACGGGAACGCCCGGTTTTTGTCCCCATCCGACGGAAGAGGCTACGGAGTATTCATAAAATGACATTATAATTTAAAAGCATATAGTCTCCTATAGTCTTGTGTAAAATGTATACACAATTGGAAAATGAAATATCGAAATTACTTACGGGTAACAGTTAAACGAATGAATCCAAGCACCACAAACACTTCCAACATTATTGTTCTGGTTTTATTCATATTTTGTCTATTCACCCACTCCATTAACCATGATAATATATTTCAGATCAAACCAAAATTCACAGCTGAATCAAAACACAATAGATGTCTTTACATTGCAAAACCTTATGCTGCTTGATGATGCCATCTCACTTCCCGAAGACGCTTTTTTTTCTCTAACAGTCGTAAAGGAAACTAATTCGATCACCTACTTATTAAATATACCCCCACAATGACAGAATTAATACTATATTGCAAATGTATGTAATGCACACTACACAAGAAATAACGTAGTTCATGTTTGTTGACTAGGGGCACAGTTTGGATGTTATAGATTACGGTTCTTTTGTTTGTGTTACGTGGCTTTGTTCAAATATTATCGATAGAGACCACACGTTCCATGTATAGGATAGAGGCTATACAAATAAATCTTCACCATTAACATGATTAAGAAACCTATAGGGATGGAGCATACTAGTAGTAACGGTTTCTTACTGGTGACGATTTCTCTTCATAGGCTCTATCCGACTTAGCGTTTACTATAGGCTGATATTCTATATATAGTTAGTAATCATAAATACCACTCTTTGTAAAATCTTCACGAAATAACTAGCTCAAGTATTTAAAATCTCAGGCATTGAATGATTGGAGGTTTAAACAGCTGTGTAACACTAAGTTGTGTTTCTGAATAAGTAAATCCAAACAATTGCGTTATGATTTGACATATATAGGTTCTTTCGATTTCATAAGCAGGTTTTCTATAAAAAAAAAATTGATCGAGTTTTGCATGTGTATCATAAATTAATTTTAAATTTAAAATAGTGGTGTCTATCTATCTGTGTATAGTACTAAACTCCCCTCGCGGGTATTTTAAGCAGGAAAAAGTGCGTTTGTCGGTGAGAATAGTGAGAAAAGTTAAAAGTAGATAGATAAGACTATCTGAGTAAACAAGTGAAGTAAAGGAGTGTTAATAGAAGAAATAAAAATGATTATAAAAACAACAACTTCCGGATCTCAATGGTGATTCAACTGGCTGACTGACTGCCTAAACAGATCTATGTTTGGCAGGACAGCAATACTATAAGGAAGCGAATTCCATAGTGTGACTGTGTGTGAGGAAAAAAAGAAAAATTGTAGAAGTTTGTATGAGTTTGTATGAGAGAATTCGGTTGCATGTGTCTGGTCATTCTGATAGGGTGTTGGAGATAAGGAGGCATTGGAATTTCAACCTGGTGATGGAATATTTTATAAAACATTAACTATTTTGAATCAGTTCTTCTGTCTTTTAGTGTTCTCCAGCCAAGATTTGTTTGCAGCCAAGATTTGTTTGCGGTAGCACTTTCGTCTGCCCTTTCATGTCTGTGATGTCATGTCTTGCCTTTTATTCATCTGTATAGTTGTTGTTGTTTGTTTCTGCGCGTATTTGCGTTTGACTGTGGTCCTTGAAAGCTACAATAATTTTCCTGTTCGATTATCTAAATTACATTTATATTTTAAAAGTAAATCAGGATTACAATAATAACAGTTTGCAAATTATTCTCGAAGTATATGGTAACAGTGTTTATGAAAATGTATACACAATTTAAAAAAAACAAACGCATGTTAACACACCAGCACGATAACATGTAAATACTAATTGCAAGCGTGTCTGTATTTTTAAGAACAATGAATTCAAACGTATTCTCCTTGCATGCTTTTAACCATACCCTGAGTGTTGTAAATTCAAGATATGTAAGTTAACAACGAACATTGCGGTCCGGATTAACGTACGCAGCGACACGGTTTAAGTATATGGTATACTAATTTGATGATTGCCTGACTTCTATTGGGCTGTGCTTTACAAAGTTCGTAAGATCCTAGGTCATAATCACGTTCATACACTCTTTATTAAATTTGTTAAACTTTTATCAAAAGAGGTTATGACCCTACCATTTTACAACGCACTGCATGTTTAGTAGCTGACCCATAAACAGTTCGCCACTACGATTTCCTTTTCATTGTACGATGACCGGACAGATTGTGGACCCTATGATGACGTCCTTACAGGTCGGTAGCGTTTGATTTGTGTCTGAATTCTTGTCTTGTCTTACACTTAACGGTTTGTTCTCTCGTGCTCTGGCTTCTGCCAAGTCATTGAGTACTTGCTTTGTGGCCTTCTTAGCTTTTTTTTTCTTATATTATATATATATGTACATGGTCATTTATATTGACTATTAATGCTGCCTTGTTTGTTAGGGAATATAACATGGCGGGGATATATTAACCTGTCCCGTTTATTGGGATGACAATAGGATAAGAGTGAGGTATGGTGCACTCTAGAACCTTGTTTAACCCCACCCCACTCCCACCTCGCGGCCTTTGTTGCCACTGATCGTTCCAAGACGGTAGCACTTTCGTCTGCCCTTTCATGTCTGTGATGTCATATCTTGCCTTTTATTCATCTGTGTTATTGTTGTTGTTTGTTTCTGTGCGTGTTTGTGGTTGAATTTGGTCCTTGAAAGCCACAATAATTTTCCTGTTCGATTATCTAAATTACATTTATATTTAGAAGTAAATCAGGATTAGAATAATAACAGTTTGCAAATGATTCTCGAAGTATATGGTAACGGTAACCCTGCTGGAGTAGCTTTTTAGTTATACAATTATTACGAATAGTAAAGTCCTCACATGACTACAAGCTCTAGAAAAACAACCACAGCAGTTGCAGCCAAAGGGAAAACCAGTCTAGGGTACGGTTTGGAGTTTCAGTAGATACTCTCATACAGTCCCATGAGGTTGTCCATTTATCGCACAAGGGAAAGTGAAGCATCGTGACTAACTGTAGAGTGGTCAATTACTAAACATGCAGTGCGTTGTAATACTAAAGGGGCGTACCCTTTTCTGACGAACTTCCTTTTTAATTGTGTAACCCGCCAGGAATCCGCCAGATCTTTTTAATTTTCGAAGTGTATAGACCACATCTGCATAAAATAAGGGTTGTGATATTCCTAGTAGCAGAAGTGTTTCAAGGTTGGTGTTGTACTTCTCCAGTAGGTTTCCGTTGCGACGTGGACTTTTGAGAAAGATCTACGTAAATACCCTGCTGAAGAAGTTTACTTGTAATAACTTGATTTCGAACATTGAAGTCTCTAACATCGCAAAATGAATAAGCTGGCAGATATAAACCCCGTATGATGGACATGTAGCATGGGGTACATCCCCATCCAGGTGTGGATAGTTAGTCCATGTTAAAGTTGAAGGCATATCTCCTTATCGTATATTTTAGAATGTTTGAAATCGTTAAAATTTAGAGATAAAGATCGAGGAATGCTGCTTCATTATCCGAACTGTTGGCGTGAGCTCTGGTGGATAAATGTTAGTAAACATGTGAGCAAAGAACGGATGATCAATACTGAGTATGTCATCTAGATAACGAGATGTGTCATTAAACGCATCAATAACATCACTCTGGCTAGCAGGTGACAAACTCAACATACAATAACATCACTCGGGCTAGCAGGTGGCAAACTCAACATAAAATCTCTTTTATAGCAATACAAAAACAAATCTGCGACAAGTGGTGCACAGTTAGTACCCATAGGAATACCACAAAACAACGTCGGACGCCACCCTCTCTATAGGATGGGAAACAATAACAACATTGATCTAATGCACGGGGAGATATTTTACCAGCGCCACACTGCACAAGTGACACAGTTGTGAATACAAAAATGAGATATAGGGTCCTATAGAAACCAATAATTTTACCAGGATTTTTAACAATGGCTCAAAAGTTTCATTAACATCTCTTCCATAACGTCTCAATTAAGACATCGTTTTATTCAATCTAGACGTAGAGTGTTTCCCTCTATAAGAGGTGCATTTGTTGCAATTGTTTATCTTGAAAGTCCACCATTGAGTCAATTGTGAATGGTAGAACATTTAATATATGTCTAGCTACAAATGTTGATTGACGTACATGTACTTCTCACGTCATTTATGTTTTGACTTGCACCACGTTGTGGTATAGAATATGTTGGACAACGTCATTGTTCAACCAGTTGAATATATAATTTATGATAATGATGCAACCAAAAAACTTTAAAACAAAAGCTAGACATATAGCAGAACTACAGTGGATTAAAAAGTGGATGAAAACCTTGCAGACATCATTTCTACTGGGCTTTAATAATAATATGTATCAACAATGAAATATTTCAAAAGAGCATTATAGTGACATGTTTGCTATATTTTCTGTTCGAAAGAGTAATTTAAGGTCTCATGGTTGTAAACGTAATGGTAACATCAAACGGAAATCACGTATTACTATTTACCATTTTTGAACAGCCTGGAAAGAAATCTTCACTTTAAAAGCTGATTGACGAGGACGCAGACAACGTTTTTATTCAACCATATCCTTTGTATAATACTGCTTCCATAATTCAAAGTTATACGCAGCATGTTCTCCGACCCCATATTGAAAAGGAGACTGATCACGTCAGACATTTTCTAACAATTCTTTATCTTAATAAGGGCATTGATTTTATTGATATACCAAGTATCGTTCGAGATAATGGTGTCGTTGGTTCTATTCCTAAATATTTAAAAAAAATACTACAAATCCTAGAATTTGTTATAAGTACATAACAACAATTGGAAATATGATTTTCAACTACAACACAATTCTGTCTGACCTTGATATAGTAAATAACACTCCTATGGAATGCGAGTTAGAACATCTATGCTATGCTCCGGCCGGTCATGTCATTATTGGTAATTTTGATATATAGATAAACGTATTAGGCATTTATCCGAAGTATAGATTACTTTATGTGATTGATTTTAATGCATGTCGTGGTCAGATCGCCAAATCAATACAAGATTTTAGTATTAAATAGTGTCATAGATAACAAACTGTTTTGCCTGTAACACTATCAAAGCGTTTTTACTAATAGCAGTTTGGACTGTTTGGACTTGCGATGAAGTTTGTGAATCACTTATTTTTCTATTAAATCATATTTTCGTCAGGTATGGAACTACCGTTTATGAACAAATTGTTGGTATCACTATGGGTACGAACTGTTCACCGCATGTCGCAGATTTGTTTTTATATTGCTATGAAAGAGATTTCTTGTTGAGTCTTTCATGTTTACCAGGTACCCAGACAGATGTTATAGAAGGTAGATATAAACTCCAACATGAAAAGTAGCATTCAAGGACGACAGTCAACCACAGACACACAAATAAACAAAAAACAACTATATATAAAAATGAATAAATGGCAAAATAATACATCACAAACACACACGGGTTGACAATAGGGCTACCGCATCGGAACGGTCAGTGGCAAAAAAGGCGACTGGGGTTTAAACAAGATCCTAAGATGCACCAAACCTCACATTTACCCTACTGTCATCCCAATATCACTATGTAAATGAAGAAATCCCTGCCATGGACTATTCTCCAACCAATAAGGCAGCATTAATTTAATAGGCAATGTAAAAAAACACACAGATGCTCGTGTATATATATAAATACAAAAAAACAATAACCTAGAAAGCCACAAAGAAGGTACTCAATGACTTGGCAAAAGCTAGAGCAATAAGAGAACACCATTGAGGGCATGACAAGATCACGTCTACCATAGAAGTCAGGTTGTGATGGTCCTGGTCGCAGAATAGTTCTTAAATTACTCTTATATTTGGAAAGAAGTTCAGGGTTACGATAATACAATTTTGCATAGGTTTTACGAAGTTTATGATAACGGTAGCCCTGATGGAGTAGCGTTTTAGTAATGCAAAGATTACGAATATTAAAGTCCTCAACTCGAGTACAAGCTCTAGAAAAACGAATAAGTTGAGACACGTAGACCCCATAAAAAGTTGTTCGGGGAACATTACCATCTAAATGGGGATACTTAACAATATCAAAATTAAAATCATCTCCTTTGTCATAAAATGTTTTCACCATTTTCAATGTTGATGTGTAAATCGAGAAAAGAAGCAATATTAGCTTTGTCAAGTTGAAGTTCTTTAGGGTATATATTAATAACCATAGCAGAAAAGAAAGGGTTATCAATGTTCAATATATCATCCAGATACCGAGAGGTGTTATCAAAAGCTTCTTCTTCCTGGGTAACTGGTGAAAGACTCAACATGAAATCTCTTTCATAGCAATATAAAAACAAATCTGCGGCAAGTGGTGCACAGTTTGTACTCATAGGGATACCAACAATTTGTCTATAAACGGTCGTTCCATACCTGACAAAAATATTATCTAATAAGAAGATGAGGGATTCACAAACTTCTTGACAAGTCTACATAATGTAATTGTCTAAACTGCCGTTAGTAAAAAAAACGCTTAAATATTATTACAGGCCACAAATGTAGTAGTTCCCTATCGAATATGTTTTGAGTAAGAACAATAAGCTTGTCTTTTTTTTCTATTTTGAAGAAAAATAGGCAGTCAGACGTTGAAATATACATAAAGATTAGTGATCTGTGTTTCGATTGAGTATTATATGTCAAACATTTCTAAAAACAAAAGAACAACAACATAATTGAAATACAGTAAGAAATGTTATCTACCATAAAAGCATTTGAATCGACCCTCATACGTGATATACTTAAGGACATATTTCCTAATATTTCTCATCGCTACTTGGTCATTGAAAAGCATGGAAATCTTGTTTATTTACTGTTACGTCGATAGAATGACATAAGTTACCATGCTAGTTCAATAATACTTCAATGTGTTATTCTTGATAATAAAAAAAAATGTCTGTAATGAATGTGTCACTAGAGAATGACCAAGTAAGATTGTCGATAACATAGTATTGATCATCTTCGACGCTTGATTGTAAATACCGACGACACTGTAATTGATTTATTTAAGCGTGTCTAATGCCCCAATCTCCAGGCCAAACTGATGACGTAGGAGTAAACGAATGTATACAATGTAATCCCATCATTATAATGTTCCATTTGAGACATAGTTAACGAAATCAAATGACACCCATATTACCACCTCTCTCTGCCCCCCCCCCCCCCACTCCACCCCCTCCCCCTCCCCCACACACACATAAACCCAACTCTTGTGCAGACATCCGAGTTTGAAATAATATGATGTTGTTGCACTATATGACATTCAAATATGTTGTAGGACCTGGGGCCTAAAGATAAATACAGAAACAATAAAAAAATACTAGAACGAATTTGACGGCGCGCCATCGTAAATAGACCATTTTCCATGCAATTGGTTTGATTGTTCTTTGATACTCAGATCAGAAAAAGTACTAGTTATGCTTTTCTGTATACATGTATTACACTGTAAATGAATAAACACTGTTTAGGGTATTTGTGTATTTAAACGTTTGCCCCCTATCCCTGAGTCCAATGGTGATCCTGAAGCAAATATTAATGATTTTCCCAAAATCATTAAATTTTATTGAGAAAGAAAAGTATGTAATTGACCCAATTTATCCCTCCACCCTCCCCCGTCTCCCACACCACTAAACATTCACCCCACGTACACCCAGCCAACTCCCTTGATATGCTTCGTATTTTCAGAGGAGTAAGCATGCTCCTGGTATACATGTCCCACAACCCCTCCACCCTCAACCCCACGGAAGACTTCCGAGGTTTAAATAATAAATCATTTGACATGCTGTGTATCTCTTTTATAGACGAATATTTATACCAATTAGTGTACAAAAGTATTGAATAATGACACTGTAATTCAATTATTGATGTGTGTCTAATGTTTCATCAAAGACATAATTAAAAAAATCAAATGACACCCCATATTACTACCTCTCTTTCCCCAGGCAGCCCCATCCCACACACTAAACCTGGGCCCCTGGGCAGACGTCCGAGTTTGAAGTAATAAAATCGTTTGATATGTTGTTTATTTTTCTGAGACAATTACATTTATGTGCAAAAATAAGGAAAAATTACAGTGCAATTGAAAATTTAGTGTATTTGACCTTTTCAACGCCCGCACGGGCGCAGAGCAAAACATAATGTTGCTCTTGCACGCAGTCATCATATGGTGAAGTCATACCCTAAGTTTGGTTGAATTGCAGTGATCCTAGACCATAAAAGTGTGCTTATGGACCAGGCAATATGTATATGGGTGTTGGGACCGGTGCAAAATGCCATGGGATAGGTACTTTTTGTTTCCTTTGCTTGCCATTGGACGTACAGTTTTACATAATATTTTGTTTGCACCGGTCCAAACCCCCGATAAATATTGCCTAGGTCCCTTAGTCTAGCATGCATTGGTTCGTTGTACCACTTCATGATCCATGTTATGGCACAAGGTTTGGAATCGTTGTACACCTTCACCGCGGTCGACATTATTTTCCCCAGCTTGACAATATGCACTTTCTCCCTCACTGAGATGCAATATGTATATAATGCAAAACGATACAGTATATATATTTATATGTGCACATCCTTTTTAGAAATGATTCGCATTTTTCGACCTTTATGCGGTTTAAAACGCAAGTAGTAAGTGGCAAATCCCGTTATTCATTTTGCCAATTTATTCTCACACTGCTTGTGTATATGGGTTTAAAGTTGCGATTACCAATATTTCAGTCATATCACGACCGTGTCTGCTTGCAGCAGTGAGTAATAAGCTCAATCGTATCTGGCGCGTAGCTGACCTGAAATGCATATATAGGCACAACAAACTAGCAGAGTCCATTATGGGGTGAGGGACATGCTCCCCTGGATTTATTTTTAAAACTTAGCAATGTAATAGTGCGTTTTGACGTATCTAAGGCCAAGAAAAAAATAGTCGTGTTTCAGGTTTCTTGCACCAAAAAAATAGGGTAGGTAGGTCGATTTGTTTATTTTTTTTTGATAAACGAAGATAGAAATTACAACCAGAAAACATAATTCTAAACTCTGATTTTGAGGGCCTGAAGGATGTATCTATTAATATATATAATTTAAAATTGCTCCAAAATGGACTTTTGAACTCACCACATGAAGATGTGTTGCTAGGAAAAGTACATGCAGAACCGGTGACAGTAATATTGTAGCCTGTAGCCGACAGTAATGATGAACCACCCCGATAATATCGGACATCAATTTGTCGAAATAATTATCGTCATCATCGCGGCACAAGAGATCGCGATTTTTCTCTCTTTTTCTTCTTTTTGTTTCTTTTCTTATTGAAACAGGGAAAAAAAAGGTTAAGGTCGGGACAAAATATAGGGTCGGTCGGGAACCTGAAACATGACTATTTTTTTCTTGGCCTATCACTTGTGCGGTATCTGAAGACATTGGTTTTTCAAATTTGATAATTAACATTTTTGACAAAGAACTACCTAACTGTTAAATAAAATAAGAACACATGTTGACCCTTAACCCCACCTCCCTCCCCGGCTTCAGTTTTTATTGCATTTTTGATCTTTCCATTCTTTTTTTATTTTTCAAATTGATATATAGGCCCGGGCTTATATGGCCTAATAGGAGTTACGTCGATGGATATAGTGCTGCCACACTGAAATATACCACTGAAATATACCACAAGGTAGACAGACGACATGATACCGCACCCAGTCACAATATAAAGACACATTGTCATCATGGGCTAACTCTACATGACATTGTACCCTTATAGTGCTGCCACACTGAAATAAACCACGCAGTAGACAGACGACATGATACCTCACCCAGTCACAATATACAGGCACAATGTCATCATGGGCTAACACTACATGCACCCTTATAGTGTAGTAGACAGACGACATGATACCTCACCCAGTCACAATATGCAGGCACAATGTCATCATGGGCTAACACTACATGCACCCTTAATAATTATGTAAAACGTTTCGCACATCAGCTACTAGTACCATTATTTATAAAGTGTGTAATGTGACCCGTCCGGGTATCGAACCCACGACCTCCCTCAAGCAAGACAGACGCACAACAATTAATCCGCCGTCGCGAAAAGAGAATCATAGGCTGTTAAATGGCAGGTATTGTTGTATTGTTGTATTGTACTACGTCACAATATCTAAGACTTGGTACTGAGGCAGAAACTTTAAACAGCATGACTTGTTGCAGTCAGGGCCTGCCAAGACCGTATCATGCACATGTCTTACTTGCAGATATCGGTATGTACAGATTATACCAAATAAAGCGCCCACTAACGATTAGCCGATTCTATTCGAATAGACTACTAATAGGGCATGGTCCAAACATGCATCCAGTCCTTAATAATTCAAAGCACTCGTTATTATTGATAAACAGTATAAACCTTTGTCATTCGGTGAACAATGTGTCGCATTAACACGTGAAACCGACACAAAAATTGGGAATTGGATCATAGTTATTATCGATTTTTTTGACAGCGCATACTAGGCTTATTTGCATAATTGAATAACTAGTGGTATATCGAAAATATTCATTGGTGTTAATCCATTCACACACCGTAATTGATGTGATAAATGTAGTAAAGATGTGCGTATATTTATCCACTGACGTCCATAGCGCACAAATAACAACGTATTTATGCATTTAATTAACAGTTTTAGACAACACAAAACGACTCATTGGTTGTAACGTATAGTTTAATCGATGACATTCTAACTTCCATCAATACATGAGATAGAACTCTCCATAGCCAAAATGCAATATACAAACATATCATTAATTAATCCTGTCAGCATATGGTATCTTATAACCGCCAAATTACATTATACAAGCATTAACCCATAAAGTAATCATTAGGCTATAAATAACTGCCATTCGGATAACCTCCGAGTCAGCGATATATACAACTGACGCTCGCGTTGCAATGCATTGCGATTATTTTACTGCAAAGTGTAAATCTTGACCGCCAAGTTTAAAATAGCTTACACCGGCGGGTAACCATAGTTAGGAATGAGCACCTTGCTTATGTATTTTAGTTTATATGTTCGGTGTAATTTACCCCGGCGGGTAACCTAGTGGGAAATACCTTCTTCATGTATTTTAGTTTATATGTTCGGTGTAATTTATCCCGGCGGGTAACCATAGTAAGGAAATACCTTCTTCACGTCTTTTAGTTTATATGCTCGGTGTTATTTCTGTTGATGGTTTAAGACACATTTTGCTTTTATCAGTTTACTACAAACATAATCTATTTGAACAATTATAAATTAAATACCAATCCTGGTGTACTCCCTCTAAATATTAACTGTGTAAATGGCCGTCATCGCAGTCTTAAAGAGACACTTGGCAATCTTGCAGTTTTTATCAACCATGAACGTTTGCGTCTCGATTTATCATTTTAACTTGAAACCTGCACCCATAGATTAAATACAATTTTGAGTTTTCATATTTTTTTCGTTCTTCTACCATAGGTTTAATAGCATTATTGGTGCAATATAATCAACAGTAAGATATATGCAAAAACAATGTTCTTTATACTATTCTGATAATAAATATTAATGATTGAACAAATTCAAATGCTGTAGAAAAACTAACGGGACGCCGCGTGTTTTAAAACAATCAAGATTGCCGTGTGTCCAGGCAAGTATTGAAAAGTATGTTTGATAAAGTCTCATTATTTGTACAACAGTCTAATAACAATATAAATACACGAAATCTAAATTTCATGAATACATTCCATAATACAAATATAAGGGATAACAAACTGCAATAGTATTCGCTCCAAGTCTCATTAATGTTCAACACTGTAAATAACATTATACCATACTATAATTGTATTAATCAACTGAATTCATTTTTGCCCAGTTGTAAGTCCAAGGGCTGTCATAATGGCCCGAAGGCCGAGGGTCAGTATGAAATCCCAGCTGAGCCAGTATTAGCTGAGATGGGCCAACACGTTATCAACTGTGTCAATACAAACTCAACTGGACCAATACTGATATAACGTGTAGTGACCCTATTGCGAATTTGTATGACACAGACCTAAATAATCTTCGAATATCATTAATAATATCAGAGTTAATGCAGAAACAAAACTTATATTTATGAATGACATTCTATACAATTACAAGATACTATACATTGCACAATTACACGGTTAATATAAAATACAAATGTGAAAAATCATGGGCGGATATAGGATTTGAGTTTAGGTGGTGGGAGTGCTGCAAGAGTTCAACTTTGAAAAAACAGAAAAAAAGTAAGTTTTTTTCACATGAATTTTTCATAACTTCTCAGATTTGTTCTTATATCCAGGGTGGTGCAACTTAAAAAGGTGAACAAAACCTACCCACTTCGCCACTTCACATCACCCACTCCAACACCCACCCAAACAAAAAACACACACGCTGTTTTCTTCATATGATTGTTCATAACTTCTTATTTTGGGGAATATAAAGGACGTGCCGAATGCGCCCGTGTGAATCTGGACCTGAATATTGTATTATATCAATTTAAATCTTGAGCAAATGAAATTAATATTTATTATTTACGACCAAACAAACGAACATACCGTATAATAAATAAAATGTTGCTAATTCAACCTTGAACAAATATGATGGTATCAGGATTGTTGACAGAGCGCGTGAGCTCAGTTCTCTGTCTTAACAATCCTATTGACTGTCAAGTGAGGGGGGACATTTAATAATCAGGAAGGAACTACCCCTTCAGGCATGCGAGCCAATGTCTTCTGTCAAAAATAGAATTAAATACTTTCTTATACTGAGTTTTCCCCTTTTGTCGTTGGAATGTGTATGCTCTGGTAAACATGTGCTTGTGATGTCGTTTGCATTTATTATTACTTTTGCCTTCTTGTTTGTCTGTTTGGGTGTTTGTTTCTGTGTTTTGTGGTTGACTGTCCTCCTTGAATGCTACTTTCCCTGTCCGATCTTTTTATATTTCTCTTTATACCTAAATACAGAATGAAGACCTAAACACATAAATAAAGCAAGTGATCATATTTCAACGTTTTCTTATATCAGAAAGAGTAGGGGGAGGCGTCCGTGGCCGAGTGGAGAGAGTTTCTGACTTGAAATCACTTGCCCCTCACCGCTGTAGGTTCGATCCCTCAGAGGCCTAGGAATCGTTATGTGAGGCAGCTATCCAGCCAGGTGGCTTGCATAACGTCGGTGGTTCTACCCGCCCTTGCACGGAAATTGCCTTGGGGTCTTCCTCCACCAGTGGAAGTTGGAAAGTCGCCATATGACCTTAGCTGTTTTTGCAACTATACAAAAACAATTCAATTCAGAAAGAGTAGGTTTAAAAGTAGGTTTAAACGTCGAACAGGATATGTATCCTTCAGCATGATTGTCTTAATGTTCCATGTAATCACATTAAACAACTATAACGCTTTGATTCTCGCCTCTTTGTAAAACAATGAGACAGGCACACCGCACAGCAGTAACTTACAACACTCTGGGCAGCAGTAAACTATGGCAAATTGGAAAGTATTAATTACAGCACGCTGTGCAGCAGCAAACAAAAACAAACTGACTTGGAGTAAATTACAGAAACTTGACATCAGATTAAAGATATCGATATATGACCATTTAGCCCAAATACCTCGATATATAGCCCCTTTTTCAAACTGATTGTGTTATACGGTATTTATGTTGAGAACGAATTAGCATATTCTCACGTCGCCATCTCTATTTCTCTCTCTTCCTCTCTCTCTCTCTCTCTCTCTCTCAAAAATCAAAACGCAAAAGCAAAATTAATGAAAGCAAATATCGCAAACAAATAATACACATAAAACAAATAAAAATTTCTCCTTGAACGAGTATATAATGAAAAAAATAGTTTTTATTATATAACTACACACACATAAACGTGAGATAAATGTCTAAATGTAATTGGAAAGTTTTAGACATATTACGTGGTATCTATCTTTTTCAAAAAGACAGAGTATACAAATCCATCTTGACTATCCATATGGGATTAGACATTTTAGGATTTCCGCGTTTAACTCCTGCGATGAAAGGTTCAGTTACGATTCAAATATATAAATGATACCTCGCTTTTAAATTCCCGATCCAACACCAGTTGTTAATATCTTTACTGGGAGGTCAACATTTGAGCTCTTATAGGCTCTTTCGAGTTTCTGGCTGAAATGGGAAATTGGTCTATCCCACATGGATAAAATTATGAAGGAAGTGTGTTCACGTTGTTTTTTTAAAATGACCTTAATTAATGAATTAGAACAGAAGGCAATTGTTCAGTCTTTCCATAAATGTAATTAAAAAGGCAAACTCTGTTATGTCTAAACAAATACTAGGAATTATTAAATATTTAGACCAATTGTCATTAAAAAAATCGGCGTGCCGCAGCCGGGAATGGAATCACAGACCTTTTGCTTTCCGGACAGGTATGCTAAACGTTACACAACCACGCCATCCGCTCTTAAAATGACATAAAGACGTTATATTATGACGTGGCTCTTTACTCCCACTGAGCTCAACTATTATGAAGTAGCTCTTTAAACCCACAAATTTCCAATTTGGATTTTCACAGATAGGTGGCTTTATACAACGTTTGTGAATTGTTATAATGATGGAATACTGTGTTTGAAATGTCTATTTTTCCTAACTATTTAATAATGTTGAGTCCTTGTTATAAGTATTTGAGTACTTGTATAACATTAAAACGTTGTATAAAGTCGCACGTTGTATAAAATAGCCTATCTGTACAAATCCAAGTGCGAGAGTTCATACAATTTACTGTTTATATATTTTTTAATAAAATAGTTCAAACAACGTTGTATAATGTCGCACGTTGTATAAAGTCGCCTATCTGTACAAATCCAAGTGCGAGAGTTCATACAATTTACTGTTTATATATTTATTAATAAAATAGTTCAAACAACTTACAGTATATACAATTAGTAATACGTCAGTTCATGTAACTTACAATATATATAGTTATTAATAAGACATTTATACAACTTACGGTAGATACAGTTTATATTAGTACGATATTTCATACAACTTACGGTATATACAGTTATTAGTACAATATTTCATACAACTTACGGTAAATACAGTTTATATTAGTACGATATTTCAAACAACTTACGGTATACACAGTTATCAGTAAGATATTTCAAACAACTTACGGTATATACAGTTATATATATTCACACAGCTAACGGTATATAGAGTTATTTTAGTTACAACTACCTGCTTCCAAACTAACATTTCGACGACTGCTGTCTATGTATTTGCCAATTTCAAATTCCACAGTCTGTTCTATAAACGTCATAATCGGACCGACGGAATCTGTCTTCAAGACACAGATTGACAGCATCCATCTCTTCTTAGTAGCGGTGCTGTAACAAACTTATTAACTGGATAAATATTTTCGTTCACCAGTCCTTTCCCGCCGTATCATTAAAAACGTGTCTCAATAACGTCTACGTCACCGGCTTTTTCTTCTAAATCCTGACATATTTTTTCCACGCACGCCTCGTGGCTGGTTTTCCTTACTGCCAAAGCTGGATCGGCCGGACTGTCTGCCACTCCCTTGTTAGTTCGTGACATTGCAGTGTTATTGGATTCCCTTGATATGTATTTGGCCTTTGTCATTAAAAACGCATCCTGAATCTAAAGTATACATACAGAATAAAGGTCATTACTTGATACAAATAGATTCATATCCATACGTGTAGGGTCAATAAATTAGTTTGTGTTAAGTATATTTTAGCGAGCCCTATATAGGTGGCTTTGATGTACAGCTTAAGCCGATTCTAGGGGGCGTGAGAGGTGTTGCTTCTTACATTACTTCTCATGAACAGACTCAATAAAACCGGTCTGCTGCTTCTTCTCTTAATTGTGTGTGTTGCTCCCAAAGGATCACCTTTATTAGTATTTATTAATGAAATGGGGTGTCCGAATTATGATCATGTATATCACTCTTTCGTTTAAATTTTTAATCTTGTCTTGTCGTACCCTTAAACGGTTTGTTTTCTTGTTGCTCTGGCTTCTGCAAAGTCATTGAGTACTTACTTAGTGGCTTTCTATGCTTTTGCTTCTTAAATTATATATACATGATCGTTTATGTGTTTTACTTATATTGCCTATTAATGCTGCCTTGTTTGTTACAGATTATAACATGGCGGGGATATCTTTATTTACACTGTCCCGATTCTTTGGATCACAATGGGGTAAGGGTGACGTTTGGTGCACCCTAGAACCGGGTTTGAACCCCCAGCGTTTTTTTGCCACTGACCGTTCCAAGGCGGTATCCCTATTGTCAACCCTTTTGTGTCTGTGATGTCTTATCTTGCCTTTTATTCATCTTAAAAATTGTTCTTTGTTTCTGTGTGTTTGTGGTTGACTGTCGTCCTTGAATGTTTCCTTGCCTGCTTGCTTTTTATATCTGCCTTTTTACTTATTATATAAGAACTTCTGGCTTTTCTACACTATATACAACCGCACAATCTTATTAATGACAAATCTTATTGTCTCTTTTTCAAACTACTTTTGCTGGAGAATAAAACTACATTTCTGATATGTAAGAATAATGAGTCTTCAATTACATCTGCATGAATATCTCAAGCAAGAAAGACTCAAATTGAAATCTCGTGCATAGCAATACAAAACAACTCTGCGCCAAGAGGTGCACGGTTGGTACCCACAGGGTACTACAATGTGTTCCATAGACAGTAGTTCCATACCGGATGAAAATATTATCTAATAGGCAAATGAGTGCGTAACAAACTTCTTGGCAAGTCCACATAGTGTAATTGTCTATACTGTCGTAAGCAAAAACGCTTTTAAAATTATCACTGTTTTAGGCCAAACATGTATTTTTTCTCTAGCGAAAGTTTCGTGAATGAGAGCAATAAGCTTGTCTTTGGTAAGCTGATGTGGTAAATATAGATATAAAAAATCAGGAAAAGTAGCATTCAAGGACGACAGTCAACCGCAAACACACAAATAAACAAAGAACAACTTTAAAGATGAATAAGCTAAATAAGACATCACAAACACAAAAGGGTTGACAATAGGGCTACCGCATTGGAACGGTCAGTGGCAAAACAGTTCTAGGGTGCACCAAACATCACACTTAACCTACTGTCATCCTAATAAAACGGGACAGTGTAAATAAAGAAATCTCCGCCATGACTTATTGAACTATTCTCTAACCAACAATTGGAATGCAGCATTAATAGGCAATATAAGTAAAACGCAAAGATGCTCGTGTATATATAAATACAAAAACAAAATAGCATAGAAAGCCACAAAGAAGGTACTCAATGACTTGGCAGAAGCCAGAGCAACAAGAGAACAAAACCATTAAGGGCACGACAAGACAAGATTGCAGACAAACATCAAACCTCACCGCCGTTTTGGGCTTTAGGTAGACGTCATCATAGGGTCCACAGACTGTCCGGTCATCGCACAATTAAAGAGGAAATCATAGTGGCGAACTGTAAATGGGTCCACCACCAAGCATGCAGTGCGTTGCAAAATGATAGGGCCATAACCTCTTTTGATAAACCTTTTAACAAGTTTAACAAAGGTAGTATGAAAGCGATCATGACCAAGGATCTTACGAAGTTTGTAAATCACATCACCATATAAGTCAGTTTGTGATAGTCTTAGTCGCCGAAGAGGTTTTTTAAATTACTTTTATATTTGGAAAAAAGATCGGGGTTACGATAATACAATTTTGCAAAGATTTTACGAAGTTTATGATAACAGTAGCCCTGATGGAGTAGCTTTTTAGTTATAAAAACATTACGAATATTAACGTCCTCAACTCGAGTACAAGCTCTTGAAAAACGAATAAATTGAGAAACGTAGATCCCATAAGAAGTTGCTCGTGGAACATCCCCATCTAAATGTGGATGATTAACAATATCAAAATTTAAATCATCTCTCTTGTCATATATTTTGCTAATTATTTCACCATTTTCAATGGAGAGATGTTAATGGAGAAAAGAAGCGTTAGTATCAGAAATGTTAACTTTGTTAAGTTGAAGTTCTTTTGGGTATATATTATTAACCGTAGTAGAAAAGAAAGGATTGTCACTGTTCAATATGTCATCCAGATATCGAGAGGTATCATTAAAGGCTTCAATAACATCTGCCTGGGTATCTGGTGAAAGACTCAACATGAAACCTCCTTCATAGCAACATAAAAACAAAGTTGTATATAGTATTCAGAAGTAATAAGTACTTATAGTTGAAAATTGACGTTTATTGAAAATTTTATCCTGAAAAAAGCTCAAAGTAAATCTCTATCAGAGCAAATATAAAACAAAATCTGCCATAAGTGGTGCACAATTCGTTACGCCCCATGGCACCCGCTTCAGAACTGTAATACTTTAAAGTCATCGTGAATTGTCTCGACGATCCATACTTCACTAAAGGATCAGTTAGTAATAACCCTACTGATTCTTAGCTAGGCGAGACATTTTACGGCCACAATACTTCACTAAAGGATCAGTAGGTAATAACCCTACTGATTCGTAACTAGGCGAGACATTTTACGGCCATCATCATCCCTCACTAAAGGATCAGTTAGTAATAACCCTACTAATTCTTAGCTAGGCGAGACATTTTACGGCCACCATACTTCACTAAAGGATCAGTAAGTAATAACCCTACTGATTCGTAGCTAGGCGAGACATTTTACGGCCACCATCATACCTCACTAAACGATCAGTAAGTTATAACCCTACTGATTCGTAGCTAGGCGAGACATTTTACGGCCACCATCATACCTCACTAAACGATCAGTAAGTTATAACCCTACTGATTCATAGCTAGGCGAGACATTTTACGGCCACCATCATACCTCACTAAACGATCAGTAAGTTATAACCCTACTGATTCGTAGCTAAGCGAGACATTTTACGGCCACCATACTTCACTAAAGGAACGTTAGTGTGAATATCGTTAGATTAAACAAAGTAGAGTACATGTAGTTTTAAATGCGATAACAACCCAGTTATTCTCTACTAATAACGAAACTACAGTTACTGTATTAGAGAAAATATAAACAGTTTATATTTACCTTTTTATTTAACACACAGTGGAAGACAAATATAAAGAGACCCTGAAAAAAGTAATGGAATATATGTTATATTAGCATTAAGTCTAACATTTTCCTCACAAGTTAAAGCTCTATTGTCAATAAAGATATTTATATTATAATATGCCCCTGAAATTATCAAATCTCTCTTTATTCAGCGTGACTCTCAAGCAGGTCGTTACGGCTCCGGTTATTACATAACCACATTCTGCCAATTGTTGTATCAGTTAGATGCGAATAAGGTCAAGTATCAGAGTAATCATTTAATCAGTAATATAGACAATTAGTTGCTCTACCAAAGTATGCGTCTGTGGTCCACCGCAAGATGCCGGTACTAGACATTATTTAAAATATAAAATCAAAGTTGTTTAAAATTGACAACCGTTTACTGAAGTTTTCCAGGAATGACCTCAGATTTCTATGACTGAATGTTTGGGTTATTCGCCATTAGAATGCAATACAATGATGCTTTTACGTTAACTGCTGACTGACTAAAGTTTGGTCACCATGGCGTCAATAAAAAGAAATATAAAAAGATCGGACAAGGAAAGTAGCATTCAAGGAGGACAGTCAACCACAAAACACAGAAACAAACACGCAAACAGACAAACAAGAAGGCAATAGCAATAATAAATACAAAGGACAACACAAACACAAAAGTAATCATTAATGACACCATAATACACGTGTCAAAAATCATAACCATCACAACAATATGCAACGTTTTTAAAATATAGATGAAACAAATTGAAAGGTGAAGCTTAGTCGACAGATTTTCGTAAATATGTAAAGATTCTCTTCAATTGTAAAAAAAAACAACCTGCTTTTACCTGCGTTTTATTATAAAGGAACCGATGTATTTGGTTCATTAAAGCCATTGTGGATATGAAATATTTCCTTTCCAGTGTATAGAGAGCGGTTTCTGATTAGGATTGGTAAAACCAAATAAACCAATATTTGGTCAGATATTCAAGCCATTTAACAACTTATTTATGGCGTAGAAATGTGCTTGAAAAGTTCGGTGAAAAAAAATCTTTGAATACGTGTAACATATGTAAATTCATTTAAAGGGTCTTATAAATGCATGTTCTACTTACTATATACTATTACCTTTTTCGGTAATTTTACTATGATACAATACCTTTCAAACTTTGTCTATAGCAAAAATGCAACAAAAGAGTAGAAGAGAGCTGCCAGTAGTATGTTAGGCATTCAGTCATTTTCTTGCATCTGATCTATACCAAGTATGTTATATACTGTATCACATTACTTCTCTTGTTAACCGTGTTGAACACCCAGTTCATATTATATAATCGCACCATTAACTCCATGTTTATGCTGTTGGATGTTTCCAAGCCAATTGAAAGAAAATTGCTGAACCATTATTTTTTATATTTTAAGTATTGAATCTTGATACCGAACTTGTCTCACATTTTTTGGTAGACTTTTAAGATAAGCAGTTACCCAGTTTTATTTTTTGTCATTTAACATCGTTTACAATGGATGATCATAAAAGGGAAACTAAATTTCAAGCTGCATTAATCTGTTTCGGAATAAATCCCATTTGGGTTTTCCGGCCTTTTTATTGTTTGACGTATGACAGTATTATGCCATGACATTCAATGAGTAATGCCCTATATCCAGATATGCACTTAAACAAATGTTTAAATGTCGACTCGTTATATGTACTATTTCATTTTATGTCTGAAATGCCTACAAAAGCTAACGTTTAAAAGGATCTGATTTGTGGTGCGTTTTCATTGACCGTGAGTAGATTTATGTACATATGTGTAATAATTTATTATCCAAAGTTGTTTATGGCATGACGTTATGACGTTTCGGCGATAAATAACGTGATTTTAGGACATCACATGACGTTTGGGCGCTTGAGTTTGTCTAACGTCGTGACGCTTTTGTGTTAATTTTAGTTCTTTTTTTTCGCATTTGACTGTTATGTCATGTGATAAAAATAATTTTAAACTCCTCCCCATTCAATGTCAGATTTATGAAACTCTCTATGAATTATTTTTAGTTTTAACTTTCCAAATTCTCATAAATCTTATATGCAATGGGAATTCGTTTAGGATCCTGTATGTTTGTGATGGTACGTGCTGTTAACAATACATAATATTACATGCCCGAAGGCTGTTGAATATTGCAACAGGTAATGGGAGACAACAATTTACAAAATATACCTGCAGGCTTTGAATATTTCAAACAGGTACTGGGAGACCACAGATTACATGACATACATGAACGCTCCTGAATATTACAAACAGATACTGGATTAACATACAAAACATACCTGAAGGCTGTTGAATATTGCAAACATGGGCTGGTGGATATACATAACATACCTGAAAGCTGTTGAATATTGCAAACAGGCGCTGGTGAATATACACGAAGGCTGTTGAATATTGCAAACAGCCTCGGGTACTGGTTTAATATATATAGCATACCTGAAGGCTGTTGAATATTGCAAACAGATACTGGAAGACCACAGTTTCCTCATTAATAGAGACTATTCCAAATAGCCAAGTCAATCCCATTAACGGCATTAAAACACAGAGACTTCTCAATCCAGTTCTGCAGAAGAATAACATATATAAAATGACGTTGGTTAAATCTAAAAACACAAAAGTATCATATTTATATAAAAAAAAATATTTCGATCTTCCATGCGGTATCAACGGATATTGCCATGATGTAATCTATGTAAATTAACACTGTACTATACGACTCTGGTATTGGTCGTTGACCAAGTCGACAGAGTTGAAAGGGACAATTTCCATATGCACTAAACTAGGCCCAATGGTCCGTATGATTTTTACTGTTAATGAAATAGTTCAGTCTGGAAGACCAGAGAAGTCGTCTAGTTTCTGTTGTCTAAACCATTAATATTAATTTATATGATACGTTAAGACTTATATTTAGTCTTGGTTAGTGATCGTTTTACATGGCTAGTTTGTGTTGTCTAAAGCATTGTCATTAATTTACATGATGCTTTGAGACATATTTATTCTTGGTTTGTGGTCATTTTATATGGCTAGTTTGTGTTGTCTAAACCATTAACATTAATTTACATGATGCTTTAAGACTCATATTTAGTCTTGGTTTGTGGTCATTCTACATGGCTAGTTTTTGTTGTCTAAACAATTAACATTAATTTGCATGACGCTTTAAGACTCATATTTAGTCTTGGCTTGTTATCCTTTTACATGGCTAGATTTTGTCTAAATCATTAACATTAATTTATATAATGCTTTACGACTCATATAAAGTCTTATTTTGTCACCGTATTACATGTTATTTAAATTATATGTACAACTTTTAAATGTGTATCAGAAATCAAAATTAAATGATCACCCTGTATATTCTATAATCTAAAAGAATATATGCAATGTTACCCGTCATTATGTGATCCCGCCTTAATTCCATTAAGCGATGTGAAAGTTTTTATTGTTTTTAATATGTTATTCAGAGATCAATACGTACAATTATCATATATTGAGAAATGGAGAGAATTATAGAAATGTATATCTCATTGGTTCCAAATTTAACATGAATCCCCAAAATATAAGATTAATATACACTACAATCTCCGACATTGTCTGAAGTATATCCTTCCGCAGTTTCATACTTCGCACATGTGTCTATAGACAAAATATTTTAACGGATTATATAACCCATTAAATGTAAACCAACTGTAAGACAAATAACACCATATTATAAATCCAACGCGATCTTCAAAGCATGACGTTTCCTTATACGTATACATATATGTTATTTAAGCTTATTTTATCGCATAGTACTTTATAGTATGCTGTCATGCTCCAAAGAGCGCTCCGGACATATAGCGAAGATAATATATATTATGTAAACAACAACTTTTTTAAATCACAACAACTCAATTTTATTAAACCGTACTTTCTAACAAACAGGTAACTTATTGCAATGTACATCTTTTCGCCACAAAAAAATAGAGAAAAAAGTAATACTCAGGTTTTGCTTGTCAAAAACGCCCACTGCTTTCGATTTACTAATATTGTCATATTAATGCTCAGATACTAATTAAATAATGCCCAATATCGACCTTCAGCAAAGATGGCGTGACGTCACGTGTACTTCCCAGCGGCACATTTACATATGAGCATGGACCACAATGACTTCTCATGCTAATTCGTGCACACAAGTACTATTGAACGATATCCCAACAATAACCCACAAGTTCTGCACGTGCGAGCTATGCATATGTGACGTGTGTTTGCACTGCTGGTGACGAGATAACCATCTTTTCCCCAGGCCGCTACACATACACACATGACCGAGTTATAACAGCGCCATTTTCCCCGAGCTTCCTGACTAAGCTAAATTCAAGTTTATTGGTTGGTTACCTCGATTTTACAGAGCATCTTAAATAAATTATACCGCGTCTTCCGATTGGTTGTATGTTGCACACACACTTTGGATTGAGTATTTTTAATATCACCACGTGGAGATGTTTACCAACAAAAATGATATTTGGAGTCGGTTCAACATGCTTCTAACATGTCTAATATATAGTACAAAGTAAATAGTTCTAGGATTTTAAGTCGAAAACAAATATGCTGGGACTGGGTGAGGGTGCACAATACAAAATATGGCACGATTATGGTATGACAGATAGAGAGAAAGACGCATAAGATAGAGAAAAGCTCGCCTATAGTATTGCGCTTGCACGACAGTACTTATTAAGGAAGTTTTAAAAATGTTGTACGGTTTGTGCTATATGCTTTCATATTTTTATAATAAATACATGTTTAAAAATAAACAGAAGCCGCGGTCGTCCACCAGATTAACTGAAATGTTCATGGTTTTACATGTGGTTTAGTATATTGGTTCCGTAAAGTACATATCTACAAAAACCAACTTAAGTCCACGCAGCTTGAAAACAGTTCAACAGTTTTTGCGACACATTTATATATCAGAATAAAAGTTAATGCTTTGTTTTAAGATCCACAAATGGAAAGGATCGCACATAAATGAGCTTGCACTTGCGTTTTTCCACCATCGGCATGTTTCTACGTTTGATAAAACTTTCCGCTCTCCGCTTAGCTATTTCCACCAGCAAATTCGATACCACGCTATTCCTCGATCCCGCCTTTCGTGTAGATTGCGAATTTAATCATTTGTGTACTCGACGAACGCCTCAATAGTCTGTACTTTACCCTCTGTGTCCGAAATCTTAGATTTACTCCTACTCTAATTTTCCATCAATTCTAAGTTTACGTGGAGTTTCGCAAAACAGGACGCTGTAGCAGAGAAATCTTTACACACATAAGTGCCTTCCAAAGACTTTACACGTTTATCTTCGTCGCTCGTTGCAGCTGTAGGATCAGTGACCGCCATGTTGTATATTGTATATTGTACAAGTACAGTAGAATGTAAATAACGCGTTACACCTCGCGAAGCTCGTGCACAAATCGGACAATATTAGTTCAATCTTGAAAAATCGTTCCTCTACCGGGAATCGAACCCAGGGTCTCTCCAGGCCGGATGTCAGACTTATTATGCCCCGAAAGAAAATGTTTCGGGGGCATATAGTAATCGCATCATCCGTCCGTCAGTCCGTCCGTCCGCAGTTCGTGTCCGGACTGTACCTTCAAAACCCCTGCATGGATTTTTGATTAACTTAACACAAGTGATCATCATAACAAGACAATGTGTCGCGTGCAAAACCCAGGTCCGTACCTCAAAGGTCAAGGTCACACTTGCAGTGCATATGTCAAAAACAAGTACGCAATTCCGTGTCTGGACCGTAACGTCACAACACATGCAGAGATTTTTAAATAACTTTTCACAACTGATCAACATAACAAGACGATGTATCGCGCGCAAAACCCAGGTCCGTACTTCAAAGGTCAAGGTCACACTTGCAGTTCATATGTCAAAAACAGGTACGCAATTTCGTGTCCGGACCGTAACGTCACAACCCATGCAGGCATTTTTAAATAACTTGGCACAACTGATCAAGAAGTCTTGTCGCGCACAAAATCCAGGTACATGGCTCCAAGGTCAAGGTCACACTTAGAGGTCAAAGGTCACTTCGGGGGCATTTCTTGTTTTTTATACTGTTTCTTATACAGGCTCTATCTTTTTTTAGTATGGTATGCTGTACTTAGTGACCCTGTCCGCGCGTACTGTCAGTACTCTAACTTCCATAAATTTATTGAACGTTAGAGCATGGTAAAGCTGCGCCCCTTTATTGTTTGTACGAATTAACAGATGTAATGCTAAACATTCATCAAAGGCAACTTCACTGACCAAATGCTATGATAATGTGCACTGTCTTTGTTAGTTGTGTATGTGTATGCCATATAGATATGTCAATGTTTGTGTGTGTGCGCGCTCGCGTGTGTGTGCGTGCGTTAGTGCGTGCGTGCGTGTTTCGGTCGGTCCGTCCGTCAAACTCGTTTAATAGATTAAATATTAAACGGGCACTCATGTAAGATCCTCTATAAGTATATGTGATCTCTTAATTGTTCACCGGCAGTTCCGATACCTGATTTATAGTTTTATAATTTCTATATTGTGTATGTGCAAAGGTTTCCTTCCTGGTATTGCTTTTTGGTTTTCTATTATTTCATAAGTAAAACATAAGAAAATGGTCCTATAGAAATCACAGCGCCCAAACACAATGACATCGTAGGCCCGCAGTGTGCAACAAACACAGAGCAAATGTATTATACAATGAAAAGGACACTACACAACACAAAGAGTGGTGAAGACTGCTTTACCGACTTTGAACGGTCAATAGGCAATAATGCCTACAGGTTAAAGTTAGCTTGACTTGATTTCATGTGTCCACAATATTCGCTATTATCATCTTTTCAGTGCCCAAATTGACAAGACAATGTAATTGAATTGAACTAAATTGGGTTTTTAAGGCGCGCCAACACATGAAAGGTTATAACAGGAATGAACATGCCATGCTCATCCTTCATGTACATCGAGATAAAACTAAATCGCTAAAAATAAAGACCATATCCGCAGAAATTAACAAAATATACACTAAGATATTGTTGTAAAGCTATATAAAAATACATAATTAGAAACACCCCAGGCTGTGGTTGTTCAGTACTATTCTGGATACATGATGTATCCAGAATTGTACTGAACAACCACAGCGGGGATACATGAAGTATCCAGAATTGTACTGAACAACCACAGCGGAGATACATGATCTATCCAGAATTGTACACTACTTAACTTTTATAATACGTCACCCAGATTATTTTAAAATAACACGAATACCAAAACCTGGAAATCATCGAAACACATACCAGTATTTTATTAAGTTTATCAACAATGTAATCTGAAATCACTTTTTTCAGATTACATTGTTGATAAACTTAATAAAATATTGGTATGTGTTTCGGTGATTTCCAGTTTTTAGTATTCGTGTTATTTTAAAAAAAATCTGGGTGACCGATTATAAAAGTTGAGTAGTGTACTGAACAACCACAGCGGTCTTAGCCAAAGAGAAAACCAATCAAGGGTACGACCAGACGACTGATTAGAAGAAATGAATTTAATGCTCATATCTTTTATTACTTGAATAGGTTAGAGGTTATATATGTATTTAGAAAATGACAAGATGCATTACATTGAAATTTTGTTTCCACGCTTTCCTGATAATTAGATAATCAGCTAGACCCTTAATAAGCATATTTCACAATTTTCATTGTGTTACAATTTTCTTCTAGATTCGTCCATATTTAAAATAATTAAAGCAATCTGTACTCCTTTTTAACAAAACAGAAATAAGTTCTCAATAGTTAGCAGCACTTGTGTAGTGTTCTAAGATATCTAGAATCATCTATCTACAATAGCTGTTTTTTCACTTCACCAACTCTATTAAAGTCTACGAAAATAAAAATAAAGATTTTCTTTGCAGACTTTGATTTCTTGTTTACAAACAGATAAGCATGATAAGGAATCCAAACTTGTGAAGATACGGTGAATTTAATATAATATATAACATAAGATAATCCCAGCATATACGGATGACATTAATAGCTTGGTTTGTTATGTTAAACACTGGCTTTTAATGTTCATCAATTGCACAAAGTCAAACAATATAGTAATATAAAAAAAATAAGTATAAATGTCGAACAGGAAATGCAGCTTTCACAGAACATAGTAAACCCAAAATCATGCCAAAAAGACAAACAAGAATGGCAATAGTAATACAAAATAAAGGTATATGACGTCACAAACACAAAAAGAGTTGACAAAAGGGCTATCGCCTTGGAACGGTCAGTTGCAAAAAGGCCGCTGGGGGATTTAAACCAGGTTCTAGGTCGTACCAAACCTCGCACTTACCATACTGTCATCCGAATAAAACGGAACATTGTAAATAAAGAAATCCCCGCAATGAACTATTCTCTAACCAACAAGGCAGCATTAATAGGCAATATAAGTAAACCAAAAAGATGCTCGTATGTAAATAAATACAAAAAAAACAATAGCCTAAAAAAAAAAAAAGGAGGTACTCGATGACCTGGCAGAAGCCAGAGCAACAAGAGAATAAATCATCGAGGGCACGACAAGACAGAATTAGAGACAAACATCAAACGTCACCGTCCTTTTAAGATGTAATATAAATTGCATACTTGACAAGATAAATACAAGTATAATAATATGTGTTTATGGACGGAAATTCTATGAGACATTATTTATTATTATATTTATTATTTGAAAACTATAGGTTTTAATATTCCAATTCAGGGTTGTATTTTGTGGTTAATATTTGAAATAAAACATGTTTTAACGAAACACTTAAGATACCAAAATAACAGCAATAGCTGGTCCAGCAAAGGCCCAAATCATTCCCGAGTCCACTGTCAACCAGCAACTAAAATGAGATAAAATAAAATAATTATTTGAGCAATCACGTGTACCATAGTCACAGTACGTATTTGTTACAGAACAAAGTGATAATTGATGTAAAACTAAGCATGTTTATGTCAGTTACAGAAAAATGGTCTATATAAAACACAGAGCCCACACGAAATGACACCGCAGGTTCGCAACATACAATACATCAAATGCTATAATTGCAGTTTAACAAATAATTTAATACAAAATTTCCACCATTCATTGTTTGCTATTTATGCTTTTAATGAATATGGTGGAAGAAATTTTATTTTGACTTAAAATAAATATCGTAAGTTGTTTCATGAAACAGGGCCCTGAAATGGCGAGCAGGCCTAATGGTTACACCAAATTTAAAACATGTAAGTATTGGGAAAATTTGTTGATTGCAACGGTTTTTCCACTTACAATTGGGCATTGCCATATCCTTCAAATTTGGAGGCACCCATCGAAATACCAACAACAAGTAAGGCCAACACTGAAAATAAACACAACATAAATGTCGCAAAAGCAGATGTTTTAAACATGCATTCAAAATAAAACAAATACTTTCATAGCAATAGCCGGTGTTAGTGCTATTCAGAACAGTACAAAAGGTGAAAAGTAGTGTTTCTTTTGTTTTCTTCGGTATGTAAACCCTGTCGAAACTTAGCAAAAGATTATGTGTATATATACTTACCGTATGAAGCTATCACAAGCCATTTTGAATATCTCCTCCTGTTAAGTGGATTCAGAATGGCTAGTGCAATATTTACTCCTGCGGCCAGCATGAGGAAGAAAACCGACAGATATGCAAAATGCAGAAGAACGCTTATAGCAGTACACGTATCCTGTGTAAAATTATAAAATAATAAATTGTTAAGATGTGTAACAGATAAAACACCATTCATGCATTCATTAATTATGTACGTGTCTCTACCCACAGAGGCTGTTTTTTCAATGTTCTAAGCGGTACCCGTTTGTCAACCTTTATAATTTAATTTTGCATTTGAAATATACATATAATTCTTGTACTCCCTGTTTAAAATGCGTGTTTTGAATAGCTCCGTGCGGTATTCAATACAAATTCCCTTGCTTCTACTTTCATAGTCAAATACTGGTGGATATAGTCATATACTGGTGGATATAGTCATATCCTGGAGGATATATTCATTAATTATGTACGAGTCTCTACCCACAGAGGCCTGTTTTTTTCAATGTCCGTTCTAATCAGTACCCGATTTGTCAACCTTTATAATTTAGTTTTGCATTTCAAATGTACATATAATCCTTGTACTAGCTGTTTAAATTGCGTGTTTTGAATGGCTCCGTGCGGTGTTTGCTACAAATTCCCTTGCTTTTACTTTCATATAGTCAAATACTGGTGGATATAGTCATATACTGGTGGATATAGTCATATACTGGGGGATATAGTCATATTCTGGTGGATATAGTCATATACTGGTGGATATAGTCATATCCTGGTGGATATAATCATATACTGGTGGATATAGTTATATACTGGTGGATAGAGTCATATCCTGGTAGATATAGTCATATACTGGTGGGTATAGTCATATACTGGTGTATACAGCAAGTACCGGCACATTTATGGATTTTTTTTTAAAATATCAATTTTCTTCATTTATTACTACACTTACTAATGGTAGTTAAGGGTATCCACAAAACGGTGATCTTTAAATTGTGTTTAAAAGACCAATTAGTCATGTGATGTTAAAAATACAGGCATTTTCTGACCAATTACAGCAGTTTCCGTTATATATTTTCGAAGATGAATAATTAAATCCAGGAACATCAAACATATAAAACATAGTTGATGAACATTTGAATATTTGAAATTATATAGGAGAAAGAAATCTCCAGACATTACTTGAATTTCACAAACACTGTCTTGGTAATGCAAACAAGGTAAATAAACTGTTTATATACTGAATTCATGTTGTAGTTGCTTCCCATGAGATGTTATTGTTTCATTATCTTCAAGGTTGTCTGATATACTTTTGGGATACAAATTCAATAGCAGAAATTCTAAATCCTTATACTATTAGAAAGAGTTGTCATGCGCATGCGCAATCATACAAGTGGTTTTCCAGCTACATCAGCATTAATTAAATGGAAAACGGATACTAATGTTTTTTATTAACGTCGTTATAACTTTAGCTGAATGTTTAAGTCAGAAAACTTCCAAGAAAATTAAGATTATGACCATATCATTTTGCAACTGACTGCATGCTTAGTGGTTGACCCATTTACAGCTCGCCACTAGGATTTCCAACTTAATTGTGTGATTATCCGAAATATTGTGAACCGACTGATATCATCCATTGACGGTAACGTTTAATGGTTGTCTTAAAAATTGTCTTGTCGTGCCCTTCTTGTTGTTCTGATTTATACCACGCAATTTAGTACAACTGTGTGTTTTCTTGGCATTTTTATATTCATATATACATGATCTTCTTTGTGTTTTACATATATTGCCTAGTTTGTTAGAGGAAATTACCTGGCGGATCTTTTCCTATTTACATTGACCCGTTTAAATGTTATGATTATAGGCTTAGATCGAAATTTGGTGCATCCTTGAAGCTTTTTTAAAGCACATCGTCTTTTGCCGCTGACCGTTATAAAACCGTACCCCTGTTGTCAAACCTGGTTCCACGTATCCGCTGTGCACTTTAAAGAACCATATGCATCCATTCGATAGGCACGGTTCTTGGATTCTTATATATTCGCCCTCTTTCTCTGGGGCGGCTCAAAAATCTTAAACAAATGTATTGGTGGATAGTTTAAGAACAATTCATTTCAGCATGTGGGTAATTAACATGTATTCACGTAGAAAGTATAGTCCACGATACCATGAAGTACATATTGATGTTACCATGTTAGATGTTTTGTCAACTCCGACCAAGAACAGCACGGTTCTTGGATTCTTATTTATTCATCCTCTCTCTTGGGGCGGCTCGAACATCTGGGTGGATCGTTTAAGAACAATTCAGTTCAGCTTGTGGGTAATTAATATTGTTCACGTAGAAAGTAGTGTCCACGATACCATGACATATATATTAATGTTACCTTGTTAGATGTTTTGTCCACTCCGACCAAGAACAGCAAGTATGCCAGGAACAAGGCAACACACAGGTTAATAAGTATCGTTATTCGGCCAGACCTTACTGTTCTGAAGACCAAAAAATACATATTTAGCTGTAAATCCTTCAATCCTTATTCATTTTTTGTTATCTTAATATAGGTAGTATTAATCCAAATATATTTGAGAATACGTCTTCGTCATTGTTAATAAAATGTATACATAATACTTACAGCATAACTGTATTGGCACACCAAGCTATACATTGTATAGATTGCACGACGACGCACAATACTGAATTCGTTTGTGAAAGTGGACGAATGATTTAGAAGTGATGTCAAACAGTTGCAATGAAATATTTCACTATATATTTAATAGAGCCAACATTCACCGATCTTCAACGGTCAGACAGATGAAATTCGGCCCATGGAACGCAAACCAAACATAAGCATATTTTGGAGATCAGTCACAAGTTCCACATCATTAGTTCACACACATTTGGCTCGCAAACTCGTCCACATCTGGGTAAAATCAGCGATTCAGTTTTTCAATATTTCGAGTCGTGCATTCATACTATGCATTATTTGAAATAAACATATGTCTAAACGCATCTCTACCTATCTTTTGTGCTCATGCTCTCCAAAGACACAGTCCTGACAAACACAGTAAAATACTCACCATATTCATGACATCATACAAAAAACGTTAACATCAGGTTAAATTTAAATAAGAAATAATTGGGGGGAAAACACATGCAAACTAG
The DNA here is from genome assembly GCA_037043455.1 of Cyrtodaria siliqua. NCBI lineage: Eukaryota > Metazoa > Mollusca > Bivalvia > Adapedonta > Hiatellidae > Cyrtodaria > Cyrtodaria siliqua. Next base: position 142,079 of record JAWPHD010001504.1, on the reverse strand, counting down.
AACTATTTTAGCATCTTACGACCCGGAATTACTTCCTGACTGGTTTGACACAATAGGTGGTGCAGTTTTCACGTCTAAGTTATACGATGTGCATAGTTCACGTCTATACGATGTGCAGATTGCACGTTTAAGTTATACGAAGTGTATATTTAAACGTCTTAATTAAACGTTGCGCAGATTGCACGTCATAGCCGTCTAGACAATTGTTATGTTAACGCATCTTACAGTACTGGGCATAACATAAGTGTTGAAAACAAAAGTCCGAGTTGTTATTATAACAATCATATATACAATTTTGTCAGAGTTTTGAAAATAAAATAATGAGGCTTCAGGTAAACATTCTTACACACTATGTCTTGCACTAAATCTAACCATGAAATCAAGAAAATGGTTTAGTAAATGTCCATATATTTTACGAGCACCAGCAACACATTGTGTGGCCTCATTAATACATTTTATGCATTATTTAACCACCAATTGAGATATAGATTGGGTCAATGATTTTTAAAATACGACGAAAGATTTATTAATAACATAAAATTATGAAATACAACTAACCTCCAAAATAGCAAGTGAATGCAAACAGTGAGGAACAAACACAGCATCGATATAACGCAGCAAACCAGGGATATGGTACTAAGGGCAGCATTGTGATGGTCACTCTAAGAAAGCCATTGTAGAGTAACACAAAGCAGCAATATAATAACAGTTATATGTACAAGGAAGAGGTCCAAGTGGGCGTGATGACGCCATGTTTTCTCAGAAACCAAAAATATTTACACCTGTCAAATCTCATGGAGACCGCCCTATATGATTACTCTAAAATAAATAACACTACTGTAATTACCAACGGATTGTGTTAATGTAGATCAATTTGGATTTATTTTTAAAAACGCTTGTTGTTTACATTCTTTTAATAAAGTGATCTTAAGTAAATGCAAATTCTTGGTTATTAGGTGGTTATGCCCCTTACATTGAATAGCCGGTTGTATTTATTGGTTGGACTGTTTGTGGTTATGCCCCTGATATTGAATAGCCGGTTGTTATTATTGGTTGGACTGTTTGTGGTTATGCCCCTGATATTGAATAGCCGGTTGTATTTATTGGTTGGACTGTTTGTGGTTATGTCCCTGATATTGAATAGCCGGTTGTATTTATTGGTTGGACTGTTTTTGGTTATGTCCCTGATATTGAATAGCCGGTTGTATTTATTGGTTGGACTGTTTGTGGTTATGCCCCTGATATTAAATAGCCGGTTGTATTTATTGGTTGGACTGTTTGTGGTTATGTCCCTGATATTGAATAGCCGGTTTTATTTATTGGTTGGACTGTTTGTGCGTACTTCCTACCGTCCATCCTGATTCATGTCTTCGCTATTTGTGGGTCACAACTTTAAAGGTCAAAATTCGTATATTCACCGTATATTCTCCTAAACCCGTGACCGAATTTGGATTACCATTTGCCTACATGCTTATTTTATCATGACGACATGTCGAGTTAACCTTTAGGTTCGCTTAGGTCATAGCGGTATCAGGGTCACTTGTGTACGCCAAAGGTCAATGCTGGGTATTTTCCTGTCTAAGCCTTATCTTTTAAACATGTAGAAATAATTGGATTTTCTTTTGTATTCATGATAACTTGTTTTGAACGGATTAATCAAATGTTGGTAGTACTTGTTACCCAACCCATTTGACATTATAATACTTCTATCGTATATATGTTGATATTACTCTGTATGTAAACTATTTACAATGAAATATATTTAAACGTTACTTGTATCACATAAAGACGGCACGTCCCGTTTAACTCCCAGATTCCTGTCGCCAAGGTCAAGATAACACTTCGAAGGTCAAAGTGGGGTATAATGTTGACACCAAAGCCATGCATTAGACGGTTGGCGGCATTCATTAGCCTTTCTCACTTCCCTTGTTTTAAATAAGTATGCACTTCTATAATAACTATGATTTACTATAATAATTGTGTGCTAATATAGTAGTTGTTTACTAATATAATAAGTGTGTACTAATAAAAATCGTTTGTACGAATATAATATTTGTGTACTAATATTGTGTACTTATATAATACGTGTGCAATAATACTAATACATAATACTTGTGTACTAATATAATAAGTATGTTCCAATATAATACTTGTGTACTAATATAATACTTTTGTTCTAATATAATACTTGAATTTGTGTACTAATATAATACTTTTGTACCAATATAATACTTGTGTTCTAATATAATACTTGTGTACTAATACTGTGTACTAATATAATACTTGTGTACTAATATAATACTTGTGTATTAATATAACACTTGTGTACTAATATAATACGTGTGTGTTAATATAATAATTGTGTGCTAATATAATACTTGTGTACTAATACACTAATTATGGACTGTTTTGTCAATATTAAGTTTACTTAGGTCCATTTATCTGCATCATCAACGTTTCATACGTGTATAATATACATAACAGTTATCATACACTGATTAGCAACACAATTGCGTTGCTAAGCATAACATACATGGTATAAACATGCACATGCTTACGTTGCTCGCAACCGGGCTCATAAGTACAGCAAAGTTAGTAAGATGGTTACACTTGCAGACGGCAATACCATCAGCCGTCTGGTAGCTATCAAGCCAGCATCCGTCCATATCCCATCTACCGGAACCGTTACTGAATGAAAGAAGTAAAAAGGTATTACTTTCTTAATTTACGAATCGTACTTAATATAAATCTTAGGCACAATTTATTGTGTTATATAGTGTTTTATTATAAATTAAGTGGATGATACATACGTTTTGTCTGCATTAATAAGATATAAATACCGGACATTACTTTATTTTGACTGTATCCTGATTATACATTACATCTTGAATGAATAAACCATTATCTTGACAAAATCGAAAAGGAGTTGCTCGTGTGGTTAATTAATATTAGATAAAAGGTAAACTCAAAATTGATTGCAAAAGCACAGATTATATATATAATATAAAAGTTGCATTGTATATTAACAATACAATTGATCAGAAATTATATAACCTAAGACAAAAAGAAAAAAGTTATACTATTATAACTTTAAACATACCTATTGCCTTTCCAGTAAGAGCATTGTGGTTGGAATAAGGATCTCTATGAGACAGAAAACAAAAACATCGGAAAAGATACACATATTGATTAACTATGACATAGTACATTAACATGTCAGTATAGCGGTCAACTGCATGTACGTTTCCTATACATATTAGGTTAACTGTAATTACGTATCCTATAAATATTAGGCTAACTGTAAGTACGTGTCCTATGCCTATTAGTTTAACTGTAATTCCGTTTTCTATGCCTATTATGTTAACTGTAGTTACTTTCCTATAATATATAAGTTAACTTTAATTACGTTTTCTATACATATTATGTTAACTGTAATTACGTTTCCTATACGTATATTAGGGTAACTGTAATAACGTTTCCTATGCATATTCGTCTAACTGTAATTAAGTTTCCTAAACATAGTAGGTTAACAGTAATTACATTTTCCATGTATATTAGGTTAACTGTAGTTACGTTTCCTATGCATATAAGGTTAAATGTAATTAAGTTTCCTATATATATTATGTTAACTGTAATTAAGTTTCCTATACATATATGGTTAACTGTAATTACGTTTCCTATACATAGTAGGTTTACTGTTATTACGTTTCTTATATATTAGGTTAGCTGTAATTACGTTTCATACACATATGAGGTCAGCTGTAATTACGTTTCTTATAGATATAAGGTTAACTGTTATTACGTTTCCTGTACATAGTTGGTTAACTGTAATTACGTTTCCTATACATTTAAGGTTAACTGTAATTACTTTCATATACATAATAGGTTAACTGTAATTATGTGTCGTATACATATTCGGGTAACTGTAATTACGTTTCCTATACATATTCGGTTAACAGTAATTACGTTTCCTATACATATTCGATTAACTGTAATTACGTTTCCTATACATAGTAGGTTAACTGTAATTACGTTTCTTATATATTAGGTTAGCTGTATATACGTTTAATATACATACTAGATTAGATGTTATTACGTTTCCTAAACATAGTAGGTTAACTGTAATTACGTTTCCTATACATATTCGGTTAACTGTAATTACAGTTCCTATACATATTCGGTTAACTGTAATTACAGTTCCTATACATATTCGGTGAACTGTAATTACGTTTCCTATACATATTCGGTTAACTGTAATTACGTTTCCTATACATATTCGGTTAACTGTAATTACGTTTCCTATACATATTCGGTTAACTGTAATTACGTTTCCTATACATAATAGGTTAACTGTAATTACGTTTCCTATACATGTTCGGGTAACTGTAATTACGTTTCTTATATATTATGTTAGCTGTAATTACGTTTCCTATACATATAATGTTAACTGTAATTACGTTTCCTATACATATTCGGGTAACTGTAATTACGTTTCCTATACATATTCGGTTGACTGTAATTACGTTTCCTATACATATTCGATTAACTGTAATTACGTTTACTATACATAGTAGGTTAACTGTAATTACGTTTCTTATATATTAGGTTAGCTGTATATACGTTTAATATACATACTAGATTAGATGTTATTACGTTTCCTAAACATAGTAGGTTAACTGTAATTACGTTTCCTATACATATTCGGTTAACTGTAATTACAGTTCCTATACATATTCGGTTAACTGTAATTACAGTTCCTATACATATTCGGTTAACTGTAATTACGTTTCCTATACATATTCGGTTAACTGTAATTACGTTTCCTATACATATAATGTTAACTGTAATTACGTTTCCTATACATATTCGGTTAACTGTAATTACGTTTCCTATACATATTCGGTTAACTGTAATTACGTTTCCTATACATATAATGTTAACTGTAATTACGTTTCCTATACATATTCGGTTAACTGTAATTACGTTTCCTATACATATTCGGTTAACTGTAATTACGTTTCATATACATATTCGGTTAACTGTAATTACGTTTCCTATACATATTCGGTTAACTGTAATTACGTTTCCTATACATATTCGGTTAACTGTAATTACGTTTCCTATACATATTCGGTTAACTGTAATTACGTTTCCTATACATGTTCGGGTAACTGTAATTACGTTTCTTATATATTATGTTAGCTGTAATTACGTTTCCTATACATATAATGTTAACTGTAATTACGTTTCTTATATATTATGTTAGCTGTAATTACGTTTCCTATACATATAATGTTAACTGTAATTACGTTTCTTATATATTATGTTAGCTGTAATTACGTTTCCTATACATATAATGTTAACTGTAATTACGTTTCCTATACATATTCGGTTAACTGTAATTACGTTTCCTATACATATTCGGTTAACTGTAATTACGTTTCCGATACATATAATGTTAACTGTAATTACGTTTCCTATACATATTCGGTTAACTGTAATTACGTTTCCTATACATATTCGGTTAACTGTAATTACGTTTCCTATACATACTCGGTTAACTGTAATTACGTTTCATATACATATTCGGTTAACTGTAAATAAGTTATCTCTATTTTAGGCTAACTGTAATTACAATTCCGTTTCCTACGCATATTCGGTTAACTGTATGTGCGTTTAATATACATGTAATGTTAGCTGTATTTACGTTACTTATATATTAGGTTAACTGTAATTGCGTTTCCGATACATTTTAGGTTAACTGTAATTACGTTTCATATACATATTAGGTTAACTGTATGTGCGTTTAATATACATGTAATGTTAGCTGTATTTACGTTACTTATATATTAGGTTAACTGTAATTGCGTTTCCGATACATTTTAGGTTAACTGTAATTACGTTTCCTAAATATATTAGGTTAGCTGTCATTACGTTTCATATACATAGTAAGTTAACTGTAATTACGTTTCCTATGCATATTAGGTCAACTGTAATTACATTTCATATACATATTAGAATAACATTTTTACATGGATGCTCCAGATTAAATGAGGTATAGTGTTATTTATTGACAGAGGATGATCAAGGTTGGATGGTTTCTAGTCTAAAACATTTTTATGCAAGGATCTAGATTAAATGGGGCCTAGTCTAATATATTTGTATTCGAAGATCGAGGTTAAATGGGGCCTAATCTTATACATTTGTATGCGAGGATTCAGGTTAAATAGGGTCTAGTCTAATACATTTGTATGTTAGGATCCAAGTTATTGTGGGTCTAGTCTAATACAACGGCAAACTGACACTAAAAAAACGTTTATCTAAACTCTAGCCAGATGTCAGGTCATGTAATAATGTATATGCGCCGATTAAACGTAAAGTTTCATTAACGGGTTATTAAAATACTCGTCATTGATTATGCATAAAATGAATTATGAGTTGGAAACTCATTTTATTATATATACCTTGTCGTCAGTTTGTTAAGAAACGACATATTGTGTAAAATTGGCGTATGATAGCTACTTTAAATGCGGTCCAGCGTATTGTATTTACAAGATCTGATACAGGATAAATTTGTCTAATCGAATACATTAACATATTTTCATCGGAAGATCCATGTAATATGGGCTTTTATACATTAGTTCTACTCTTGTCCAAGCAGTTTTTGTTTGTTGTAAACCAAATAGCAATATGTTAATAGGGTTGTATTTTCTCACGCTTAAGCGAATCATGTTTGAAATTTTACTTAATAAAATGAATGTGTAAAAGTATAAATATCGCCGGGGGTTTAAACCAGGTTTTAGAGTGTCTCAGATATCACTCTTACCCTATTGTCATCCCAATAACACGAGACAGAGTAAATAAATAAATCCACGTCAGGCTATATCCTCTAATAAACTAGGTAACATTAACATACATTTGATTTAAGGCATCTTAATATGTGTATTGCTATATATTACAGCCGCATGCCATTGCTGACGTCATTTAAACAACATCTACGTCTTGATTACACTTTCGAAATGCAACCATACACGCGTATATGTACACTATATTTTAGAAACACTTGGAATGTTATAGGTGAAGCACACCCATTTATAACAGGAAGTGTCAGCCTGGGGTAGTCGCATAATGGCGGTCAGCAAATAAATATCGTTTCTTTTTGTAAAAAAAGGCATTTTCACTAATTCAAAGTGCATTATAGTACATCGAACACTTCAAACGTTATAGGTGTAGTGTTGGCCTTGGGTAGTCGTATAATGGCGGTCATCAAGTAATTATCTTTTCTCTTTGTAAAAAAGGGCATTTTCACTAATTTAAAGTGCATTATCTTACATCGAACACCTCGAATGTTAAAGCAATTGTTTTTTCAAGTTGTCCGTCTATTGTTCTAAAGTAGGAAAATGTCATAACACGTGTGTTGATCCTGTCAATTCGAATGTTTCTGTAAAATGATAAAGATGAACATTTTTATATAATCAAACACAAAATCAATAGTGTATTCCTGTTTTGGTTATGTAACAGCAGGTCTCACACATGCATGCGGTGGGAGGAGGTGTACAGTACTGGTTCTATCCAGGAAAAAGTGAGTAGTCTGCCTCCACCACAAAGAAATATCGACCGTCATATATAACCTTAAATGTGTTGAAAATGACATATAACACCATACAAACAAACACACAACAAACACACACACAAACAAACCTATGCATGTACATATTTGTATATTCATTCTTTTATTGCATGACATAGAAACTGTGAGGCCAATACATTGCATATACACCAACTGTTTTATCTGCCGACCGCTTAGTTGAAATTACGCGATTGTTCATTTTAGCACTGTTTTGAAAACAAGGCTGGCAACATGGTAACCGCCGTGGAACAGTCATTGGCAAAAAGACGGCTAATGATTTAAACAAGGCTTAGACAATTTAACTTTAACCTATAAGGTTATCTGAATTTTGAAGTTTTCGATAGTATATCATTTGTTTGTTGGTCGCATAATTTTAAAATTAAACAATAGATTACTATAGGGTTGTATTAAAGTGTTGGATTTTGCAACGATATATTAGCCGTTCAATGGTCGCAAATGTTATTAATGGCGACGCGTACGTGGAGTCGTTGAACATGATTTGCGACCGTTGAAACGACTGATATATTGTCTCAAAAGTCAACATTTCAATATTGGTTAAACGTTTTTAACGCAATTCAGCGTTTCTAACAGTTTGTCTTGAAACCCTTTCAAAACAATAACTTTTTTAAACACGTTTTGGACGGTTTAACGTCACATGGCTGGATTTCCGACGGGTTATGACATAATTATAAGTCGCACATTTGTTTAACGTCAACCAATCATATTTTAGTAACTGTGTTAAGTGTGTTAGGGCGATTGATTAGCCGTGGCAAATTTCAAAGTTAAAATACTGTTATCCCGTTAACGCATGGCATTGATAACATTGATAACAAACGTGTTGAAATAAAACTAAATGTCGGCAAGTGTTTAAGAGTTAAATGCCACGAAGTCATAATTTGAGAAATAATGGTTAATATGCACTTTTAAATAATCACTCATCTGTGGACTAACCTATCGGATAACATGAGTTTTGCGTTATCCTGCTTTTCAAGGAACACATATGAAATACCAAATGTTCGCATTTCAGACATATTTATTTATTGCTGTAATGCAGCAATCTAAGTAATATATTTGGTATTTAATCGTTTACCTAGTCTAGTAGACTACTTTTTTACAAGTGTAGTCTGTGATGAAATTGGAATTAACCATGATAATACATGCTGCGATCTTTGTACATTCCTTACCCGTTTGCATCCTGGCGTACTGGGATCAGTTTTGACAGATTTCGATAAATTGCCGCACTGTAGGCAAATTGTGCTTTATCTGAAAATAGCAGGCAATAGTATTTGTTGTTTTCAGTATGGTATTCGAATAAATTTACTCACGTCTGTGTAACTACATAAGGAGAATCAATTTGTATTCACTGGTATAGCTTGTTAAAATTTCAGAAATGCAACAAACTGCATACACAGGCAAGTAGCATTTAGGAATGTTTATTACTTGAACTATATCATAAAATGAGTCTAGAAAAGATGGACACATATAAATACCTTTATAACATGGCATATGGATCCTATCCTCTATAGTTGTAACCCATTCAGGTATACTACTGTCTGATTTATTTGGAAATGAGATGCCGTCGCTGCAGCCTTCTGTAGGTGCTATCCTTAGAACTAAAATTAAAAAAAGAGCATGAAAGGATATATTTGGAAATCGCCGAATGCGATAAGTACAAAACATATTGCAGTCTAACCCTAACCCTAACCCTAAAGCAATTTAAGAAGCTAGTACGTGATTGAACAAGCACATTATGCTTAACAATTTAAGAGGATTTGCGATATCGACGTTTTCGGCAACGTTTTAAAGATTTATATTCCCAGATAGCTTACCCATTACCTGTGATATAATAAAGATCAATATTCCAATAAAAAAGTATATAATATATTCAAAATGTAACAAGTTTCATACAGTGTTATTGTATGATCAGCATTACCTAAAACAGTATGAAAGGAAAAACCTGGAAATCGTCGGACACGAACAATACAAAAAATATTGCAGTCTCGGTTTAACTGAGACTGTTCATGAACTGGGGAGAAAAGTGCTTGCTACCGTTCGCGCCCTTTAGCCACGGGTTGTGCAGAACACAATATTAAAATGCCAATACTACAGAACTTTGGGCTATCCCGGAGATGGTATGCATATGACGGTGAACATCGAACCTTCAATGAGGTGTTTTCACACCATTCCATTGCTAGCGGCGTATGGTCCAAGTTTCTAATAAAACGCTTTGCCCTAAACGAGACAACAATAGGCGAAATAAACAAAATGGAATTTAGCTGGGAGCAGAGGTTATGAAGCTTGCGTATCACAGATAACAGTCAAAAAAGACTAAATTAAAAAGCAGGCAATATATCCTAAGGATCATTAAACAATATTCAGAACATATAAAGGCTGGAGTAGTGGAACCACCTATTCAAAATTCAAGGACAAATACAAACGCATTTGAGAATGTACCACCGATACCTGTAAATATCGGGCTCAACGATCTCGAAAATTGGAAAGAATAACAGCTCTGATTGCAAGCACGGGGAGACGTTTTACCGCCGGAACAATGCGCAGACAACGCTGCTGTATATCAGGAAAGTAAATGACGAAGTTTATAATGCCAGCCGGAGCTAATAAAAAATGTTACTTGTATTTGTAAATAAACATCTTATAACATGGATGCCGTTTTTAAATGATTAATACTTGTACTGGATAAGTATGTGTGTGCAGACAAAACATATTAATATTAAAATTGGAATCCAAAGCAGATTGAATTCAGTATATCCAAAGTATATACAATATTCACTTGTAAAGAAAACAGAGAAATAGAAACAAATCGATGTAGAGTATACTATACTATTATTATTTTACAGAAGTATGCCACGTACATAGGTTTTGTTTGGCAAACTCTTTTTCAGTGATCGAACTGTTTTCCTTATCTACAATCCTCTTTATGAATTCATCGACGATGTTCAGGATAGTTTCGGCACCAGCTCCTGTCTACGAAATAGTGTAAAATCATAGAAAACATTAAAATAACTTTTATAAAAACATAATTTATCATGTGTGCATCATTTTTCAGGCGTGACATAATTTATCAGGTGTGACATTTGATAGCATCATAACGGAGAGACATAACCACATTTGTGTGACTTTCTCTCTATGGAGAACGACTATACTACTCGTAATTATTTAAAACATCAAAATCAAGATGTCAGACGAGAGGCCGGAGCAGAGGTGTATGGTTAAATGTTTCGTAATCTTGGTAAATATGCTTTCAGAAACAAAACCGATGTCAGAAACGGCACTGACTGACGGATACACAGTGTCCAGTATCATTATTGATAACTAACAAATACAATTTAGAGAAGGCAGAGTGTCATTATTTGATTACAAGAATTACATATTAATAGATATTGTCAATACGGGACGGCATTGGACGAGACCATCGAAGCACAGTAATGGAACACTTGATTATGGGTGATACTAGTGTAGCAACAGCACACACTGTAATGTTTAATACGCTACAATCAGATAATATCAATACGAGACACCATTGGACACGTAATTAATGACATATTGAACAACACATTGCATCTTGTCGCACAATTGTCACCGTTATAGAGCCATGCAAGCGTTCTGAAGAGTATGTATAAAGATGTGTGTGTTTGGTGCACCCTAGAACCTGGTTTAAACCGCCAGCGACCTTTTTTGTCACTGACCGTTTCAAGGCGGTAGCCCTATTGTTAACCGTTTTATATCTGTGATGTCATATACCTTGCCTTCTATCATTATATTCTTTATAATTCTTGTTGGTTTCTATGCGTGTTGACTGTGGTCCTTGAATGCTACATATACCTTGCCTTCTATCATTATATCTTTATAATTCTTGTTGGTTTCTATGCGTGTTGACTATGGTCCTTAAATGCTACATATCCTGTTCGACTGTCATACATACCTTTGGACTAGTAATTGTATTTGTAATTACACGTCTTTGTGAGATAATTACTGATGTAAACATATATGTTTTTTTGCATTTAATAAATTTATGATTAATTACGCCACATTTGCAGAGGGTGAGATTCTTATAAATGAAATATTTCAAGTTATACTAGTAGTTGCAGCATACACGGGTACCCCAGAGGTGCAGCATTCACGAGTACCCCAGAGGTGTAGCATACACGGGTACCCCTGATGTGCAGCATACACGGGTACCCCAGAGGTGCAGCATACACGGGTACCTCAGAGAAAAACAGTAATATGTGGAATCATATTTTTTTTTTTTATTTGTGTATTTGATATTGAGGAAAAGGCGACACCACTTTAAAAGTAACACCACCTCATTTTCAGGTTTAATTCAAATAGGCTCCCACAGTCTACCTACATATATTATATACATTACCAAAAGCTATGGTTCCCGAAAAGTACACGCTTCTATATTTCCACACGAACATCTTTATAGCTCTAATACCTGATTTATAAGTGACTGCCAAGTTCTTGTATTTGTTTCACTTATAACGTTATCAACAACTTGAAGAAAGTCCTGTTTAAAAAGAAACTGGCTTTAATATAGATTTAATTTAATTTTGATCTAAGCATTTCAAGTATGATATAAGCAATCCAACTTCTCTTTCGTTATTATCCTTAAATATGTATTTATAATGGTTGGTACATGTATATCAAATGTTGATAATAACACATTTAAACCAGTACAATTAATGTTAAATTCCTGTTATGATTTTATATAACTGTATATAAAGTAATGCCAGGGAGTAAGACGCAGATACTTTGACGCAGATACTTAAATGTATTTATCATGCAGATATGCCCTTTTCTGCCTAATAAAGGGGAGACCTAATCAATTTTCCTTTATAAGGATCTGATCTATAAAGCAAATCAATGCGGAATCCCTCGGCATTTATTGTACGTAACGTTATCTGACGTCAGGCACGTAACGTTATCTAACGTCATAAAACAAACAAGAAACAACAACATAGCGGCGTAGTCGATAAGCGTAACATTCTACCAAATAGATAATAATAGTAATTCATGAAGAAAATGTGGATAATCTACATGATAAGTAGAATATTATGTCAGTGCCTTTACTATCAAGTTTATTAGCCTTGGCATGAAAACGAAGAATGGCTCGGCTCTTCGTTTTCTAAACCTCGCCTAATAAACTTGCTAGTAAAATGCATTGACATAATATTATCTATATAAGTGTAGGATTAAATGCAAAATTGTTCAACAAATAAAAAAATAAAAAAGTATGTATATAGCACGAATAAATGCAAAATTGCTCAAAGAAACAATAACCCACAAAATCGTTTGAATTATCTGTTAATAAATCTACACGTCTAATGATACGACTAAAAATAAAACATGAAAATGTTAAAAAATATATTAAAAAGGAAACAACAAAAATAATATTTCAATGTTGTACATGTAATCGTATATGAGTTTTTGTCTAATAAAATTGGAACATATAAATGATACAACTGACGTCCGATATTTCTATTGTAGCTGCAGTCTTTGTTATATGTGTCAGAATGTTCTGTATTGATACCACATTTCCAACAAACAAGGTTTTATTTAAAGTTATGGTTCCCAGATTAACGAGTGAATCTGTAACATTGGCATCTTCAGAAAGAATCTGAAATATAATAATTAGTTTTACATAACATTAATTCTAGTTAAGTAGTCAATATATGGGTCAATCCGGCGCACCTACATTTAATTTTAAACGAAGAAGTAAAACGATATATATACAAAAGTTTCATTATTCAAATCTGACTTTCGAGTCCCGTCTACTAACACGAATTAAATGTAGTTCAGCTTCTTTAAACTAATATGCTAGTTCGTTATAAAACGATGCGTGATCGTTATATGGTTTTGCGATTTTATGATGAGGTTTCTGTTATTCTATTATAGCCGCCATACTAGTCTTTGATTTGCACCTTTAAACTCAAATAATAGAGAATGAAGACACACTACAATGTTACAAGAACACAATATCGGCGATATACTAGCAATTACATAAACAGATTAGAAGAAGACGAAGAAGAAGAAGAAGAATACAATATTTGAGAATATTGTGTTTATTAGTTACTGCTTCAGTCTGATGAAGAAACAAATTAGAGGAAACAACTAAATAATTGTATATACAAAAACACACCATTTCATATTTGGGTGTTTTTTATGTGTTTTTTTTCATTAAATATGCAATGAATTAATGGAATCAAGAAAAGTACAGATGCTTTAGTCAGTGTTTAAAACGGTCAAAATAGTGTAGATAGCGTCAATGTATATCATGAACTATAAATAACTAGTTTTTATCAATTTAGTCCACTTATTATTTGTATATGCGTGTTATTGTTTGAATGTGGTGGTCCTTGAATGTGGAATTTCCTGTTTGACTTTTATATCTACTTATTTATTTTATATCTACTTATTTACAGTTTCTTGAATCGGTATTATAATCTGCAGTACTTTCTAATTAATTTAATTTCATTTACATTAAGTAGCGTTTCACTTTCACTTAGGTACTTTAATACTATGTGAGATTTTTATAATAAACAAATAATAAAACAAATGTTTATCTAACTTTGACTTCTATTTGTCCAATCGCAAACGATATACAGTTGTATATAGATGGATGATACATAGCGGTTGTATCACAGTACCTCGTGACAGTTTCTGAAAGAAAAGAAACATATTAGCACGTATAAATATACAAACATATTTTAGATATAAAAATAAATATTTAACTGATGTTGGTATCCATAAATCTAAAATTCTTTACTTTTCATACTGAAAGTACACCCCGTCCAATGCTTATAATTATAAGCAATTTGACATGATACATGCATGTTAGATATGACTCAAACAACATCATAACATTAGAACATCATTCTATTAAACTACTGCTGACTGCTATATAGTTAATTGAAGTAGTATTTGAACTAAGTGACTCTATTCTAGTTTTATCCGTTTAATATATCTCCATCGTTTAGTATATTTCGCTATGTATTCATGTTGTTAACGATTCCGCGACATTAATTCCTTACCGATATATCCACTAGGACAGGACTGTGACGCATTAAGACCAGGCGTCGTTTTGAGCCATTGTATTCCCATATCATCAACTCCAGGACAGCAGACTGCAACATCTTATATTTAAGAAATAAAACAGAGTCAATAAAGATACTCCACACGCAGTGCATAAACACACTCGCCCTGAACTACACATTACCTGCGATGGGCAGTTCTCTTTGTTTGCATATGACTCTACATGTACAACGTCCTTTAATGTTAACAGTACTAGTTAAGAAGACAAATACTTTCCCTACTCTCCCTAAATGAGGGTGATACAATGACAAATTGGCCACCATAATTTGACAATATCCACTAAAAGCCGTATTTCTAAAATGATTATTTCTAAATAATTGAAAAGATATGTTTTAAGTTGTAGTGTTATTTCATATATCTCAAAGAAGGGTCCATCATCATTCAACCTCAGTATGATCCTATTCCTTTATTTAAGTAGTACTGGCACAGCCATGACAACAATAGGGTTTCTACAATTCTGTTATCCAGTTATTCCCTCTCTTCATTTACAGTATATAGAACATGATATTCCACATTTTTTGCATGCAGTGTGCATGCAGAAAATGTGGAATTTTATTTAATTTATTTGAGCATGGTTTGCAACTGCAACGTAACACCAAGTTCTCCAGGTAAAGCCGATGATGATTGCTTGGAAGAAGTAATCCATATTTTTCTTCATATCCATATAGCTTTGGATCAACTTTCATGTTGTATAGGCAATGACTTTGTGTAACGACCTTAAAAGATATCCATGTACAGTAAAATTTGTCGAAGGCAACTCACTGATATCCACCGCCTGCTGTGATAATACAGATGATGTGATAACTCGTCCATATTATTGCATAGTGATCTTCGAAGTGTAGGTCTAAATAAGACTAGTTAATTAAATGATCTTATGTTATTGACAAACTTGATTCTGGTTGCAGGTCTTCTGTGAATCCACTGAATACTCTTTCAATAGTATGACATGTGAACTCGACTCTTTTACATTAAGTAAATAGTTTCGTATCTCTTCTGTCATTGACTGCCATCGAGTTATCATATTTTGTAATTTTCTTTCGGTAAAAGAGGTGACATTAAATTGTCATATATATGTTTGGAGGACAGCATATCTGTCACGTTTGTTTCTCTGACCTTTGTCTCTGAGACACTTATTCATGATATAATATATCTGATCCGCTAAGCTCACGATACAGACTAATAACCGCGACCATGACATGATAAATAATTGCCCACTGTGCTACCAATCGTGATAAATAATCTCGCATTGCGCTAAAATGTCTTTATTTCTAAAACGTCCAACAAATTCTGCGCTACTCCTCTGAATTGATTGTTCACCCGGAGGCAGTTTCTGGCAGTCCAAATGGTCGAAATATGGCCATATAGCCTGTACTGTAATTGCGTTGGAGATTACAATCACCCTCACGGTTATCTCTCAGTATTTTCTTAAGTTAAGAGACCAAAGAAATAGACATCTCAATAAGCGCATGTCTCATTTCTACAACACTGTTCTTCTAATTTGTGTTTGGTTGAGCATTCCTTAAATGTTTAGGTAGCTGCTTGCTCCTGTTAATTTTCATTTCAGCAACACTGTTTTTCATGTCATTTACAAGAGCCAGTTCTGATTGGCATGCCTCAATACTCTCTCTCTATATAGAACTAAAAATGACTTCGCTGTACATATACATTAGGCGTCACTGTTGCGGAGAAACTTGCCAATGCATCAGGCATCAGATCTGTTACATATGGAATGACCACAAACTTAGAAAACGATTGGAGAACTCAACTATATGCACCTTACTTATTTCACGTGCTATTTGGTCCACAACTTCCTCACATGCAATGTCAGGTGTTTCTGTTAAGTTGCTAAAGAACATCATTAAGAGATCATTTGACTCATACATACATGTACAGGGATCAATGAAAGACACGGAAAGAATCAGAAAACAAAACGTTCAAGCCTACTGAAACCAATACAATTCATAAAAATATCCCAATGCTTGTAAATGTGGACTAATTCTGGGTTTCAATCACTAGCAAAGTCAAACTGCAGAATCTGATAAAAAAAAAAGCGTCTTTACGAGAACTGCAAGTAGACATTTAAGATCTCACTACACACTTAGCTCCCTTGTATGTGACTGTAGGATGATTCTTACACCATAAAAAGTAGAGGTGTGTTCTTCGGTTTGAGATATTTTTAATAATTGGCCATGGATATTTTCTTTTCCTGTTGCAGGTGAGAAAACAATAGTGTGAGATTGGATGAACAGCGATTAGACGACACTGACAGCAAAATGTGACACATTTGTGGGTGCTCAAAATGCGTATGAATTTAGGTGCAAACTGTTTAGTGAAAGCCGAAAAGAGTACCTTGCCTGACACCACTCCTATTTAAAAAAAAAAAAACTGGGCTATGTACCAGATTTTATGGATTTTTATGAGCAGCAATAACTGTATTTTACCAAAAAAATACTTTTAGACTTTAAAGGTTTGATTTAGAATGGGAAATTGGACTTTATTCCCTATGGCCAACACAGTAAAATCGAAGTGTGTAGTGAGACCTTAACAGAAACAATCAGCCAGACGCTTTCAGTACAGCTTTCATTGACACAGATCAATATTTCTGAGTTTGATGTTTTCAACTGTGTAAAAAAGTTGAATTGAACATTTTATGATGAATTGCAATGAACTTTAGTTGGATTTGGCCATAAATTAGTGATTTTGCACATGAAAATGGACCATACTTTGATCAACATGGATTATTTTGTGTATGCTGTTTGTAGTGAACTCCCAAACCACTTCCGTAATGTCGATATGGATTCCAGGCGATGAAACATCCTGATGAAACGCAATATAAATGTTGTCAGTGCATATTTCAGTGCATACACATGTACATGCAGTATCAACTATTCCGCGAAAGATGGATATTCGATTGTATTTGCCAAAAAAAGTTTGTGCTTGCGAGTCGATAAATTGTTTCTGGAAGTTTAGTTCTCGTCTCTGTTGGGTTCAAATGGATACAATATACCGACACTATGCCAGGGACATGTTCACGGAAAGCAGCTTCATATGACATCTAACAGGTATGTGTTTGTATAGCAAATTATTTATTTCAGCTATTGACAATATTAGAAAAATACCCCACCCACTTATGCAGTGCAACAAATTTCAAAACCGCTGTTCGGTGTGTCTTATTTGTCGAGAATGTTCATCAAATATGTTTATTAACTTAGTCGCTCTTCCTTGTTTGCTTTGAAGTTGCGTGACAACCTTTTTCGAACCGCTGTGTCTTTTGGGAAGATTTGTCGTTTGCAGTTGCACGTTTGTCGAGACACAAAATTGTTTCATGCTTGGTGTTAGCTGAATGAGGCGTTCCAGCTTTTAGCGTATTCATCTCATTTCTTGTATTCCATTTGTACGCAGGCAATTTGTTCTCTCGTGATATTTGTTCATGCGCATTTCATACAAATTTCGCGTCATGTCAAATAAAAAACATCTAATATATTGTGTGTCTGTTTATATATAGGAAAAAAAAATCCAGACAAAACTTTAATGTACTGTTACATTCTTCATCGTCTCTTTTTACGTAAATTAAAAAATGGCGTTAAAAGTGTTTTCGGTTCTGAATTCTGATTATAAATGTTATTTTGCACTAAGAAATAAAGCTGTGCTAATATATGTTTGAATAAAAAAAATGTACGCGAATTACATCATTGAAATTCAAGTGAATTTCGCGTCATAATAAAACATTAAATTCTGGTTCTATCATTATTCACGGTAAAGATTGCCTGTGTCGCCTAGACTTTTTTTTTCCGCAGATCTGTACTGAATTTATTTTTGGCATGTTACGTGTTGTGCTGCATTATGTATAGTAATATGCTGCTATCTTTTTCGCTCTGATCCGAATGGTTTGCATTCAATTTTCAGTGCTTTGAGTATGTGTACAGTGTCGTCTGGAGAAACACTGCAGTCGGTCGCAAGCAGTTGATCACTGATTTTCTGACTGTGACTGACTGTGACTGACTGACTGACTGACTGTGACTGACGGACTGTGACTGACTCTGACTGACTGACTGACTGACTGACTGACTGACTGTAATTTAAGATGAATTCAACAACTACGTATGAAGTGCATGCAATGCGGTTCAATGCAATTAATTAACAGTTTCGATATAACATGGAATTGACAGACATTTGTATGAAATATACCGATTGTTATAATTTCATAGATTTTTAAGATAAGCGCTGTTCATGTACATTTGGTAGCGTTATCTGTATTGTGATAATTTCTTGAAAACTAATCTGCATGCCGGTGGTTTTCGGTTGTTTTTCTGCTTTTAGCAAGTTGTGGTGTCATTTAGTGTTTCCTAGTTAACTCCCCTGCTGGTTTTATGTATTTGTTCCCCTTTCAAATCACTGTTGGGTATATTTTCTGATTTTTTCCCTACATTTTGTTTCATAAAATGGCTAGGTTTTCAAATAGTAATATTTAGTAACATTATTATCAATATTGTAATCATGTGCTAAGTAAAAGCCATTTCATCTTTTTATACAGGAAGCTGGTAGAAGATGCCAATTTGAGAGTAGAAGGGAGGGCTTGTTTTATTGGAGCCATGCCTGTGATGACATCAACTTGAATGGCCTTTAATGACATTGTAGGACAGGTAATATAATAAACTATTTTTGACTAGAAAATAAGTCTAACCACTACTTCTGTTTCAGAAAGCATCATTTTAAAAAAAAAATAAAAAAAAAAAATAAAAAAATCATATATGGGCATAGGTGAACAATTAATAAATTAAGAAACACTGCCTGAAAGACAAACATCACACTTTTTTTATATTATATACATATCCAACACAAATCCTACAGAATTTAAGAACACAATCTCTTAGAATACAAAAGTTACTGAATAATTTCTACTCTTGATTCAGATTAAAATTCCTGATTTTTTCGCTCCATGAATATGGCACGAAGCAAATTGATGCATGTTGCATTTTGAGCCGTAAACTCATGTAATCTATGACAAAAGTATCTATAAACTATTATTTTTGTTATGTAGTCACCTATAGTTGTTGCGGGTATGATTTTCAAGACATGCACACACATGAGACCCCCTTGAAGATCTCACTACACACTTAGCTCCCTTGTATGTGACTGTAGGATGATTCTTACACCATAAAAAGTAGAGGTGTGTTCTTCGGTTTGAGATATTTTTAATAATTGGCCATGGATATTTTCTTTTCCTGTTGCAGGTGAGAAAACAATAGTGTGAGATTGGATGAACAGCGATTAGACGACACTGACAGCAAAATGTGACACATTTGTGGGTGCTCAAAATGCGTATGAATTTAGGTGCAAACTGTTTAGTGAAAGCCGAAAAGAGTACCTTGCCTGACACCACTCCTATTTAAAAAAAAAAAAACTGGGCTATGTACCAGATTTTATGGATTTTTATGAGCAGCAATAACTGTATTTTACCAAAAAAATACTTTTAGACTTTAAAGGTTTGATTTAGAATGGGAAATTGGACTTTATTCCCTATGGCCAACACAGTAAAATCGAAGTGTGTAGTGAGACCTTAAGTAGACTACTTAAGTTGTCAGTCATTAAAGGAATGTACTTTTCTTAACTACTCACAGTTAGACCTAAACATCGAAGAAGCACATCATCGAATAATCCAGATATTCACGTCTTACATGCTTGTGCCAAAGAGTTGGATATCGTGTCCAACAACAAAAACATTTTGGTGCTGGTTTACATATTTTGGGACACACTCCAATCTCATATAATTGATACGAGCAGGCAAATAAGATTCAACAAGGTATATATACCTCTTAATCTTGAGGCTTCAAATAATTTAAAACTGTGTTATGTACCACCCACAGGCAATGCGCTCACTGGTTGCGGTTCCATCAGCACAGTTAGAAATAAATTTGCAGCACTGAAAACAAAAAGTAGTTGAACGATTCTGGAAATACGTCTAACAAACCAAATGAAGCAGACATTTTAAGTAAAACATATCAGTATCTAGCCAAAGCACTTAAGCACAACACAGAATGCAATAACATGGACGAGTTAAGATGCCATATGTATCATCAAAGCAAGGCGATGGATATCAGTGAGCTGTCTCCGACACGTTTTACTACACATGGACACCTGTTAATGTCTTTGTAAACTCATATGTATACATTCACTCACTGGACAACACGGACATGGATCCAGAGCTATATGGATATGAAGAGAACAATCATCACAGGCTCTACCTAAAGAACGTGGTGTTAAGTTGCAGTTGCAAATAATGATTAATTAATCGTTGTGCATGCATAAAAGGTGGAATGCCATGTTGTATATAACCTATTTGCAAAGAGGGAACAACTCAGAACCAGAACTGCTGTTACTCTGTGCTTGTCGTTGCTGCTTCCGTATTACTTAAATAGAGGTATATATTTACATAACAATATGATAATATTTCGACGGAAATCGATTGACTCAGTTGTGAGATGTTTAATGTCAATAACATAAGATCAAAGAAATCAGATTCTGTTTACCCCAGCCCTTCCACTTCTTTGTCAAAGTTAAATATGCTGCTTGTATTTCTACCATGTTCAGTAAACAGAGTCATTTACAATGCTAAAATATAATCAAAACATGATAATGTATCTTAATGTTATTAATTTTGCAAAAGAAAGTGCACTGCAATTTCCATATAGATTAACACCTCCCATCTTTAAATAATTGTGTACTTAAATTGAATACTATTAAAACATGTGCACTCAAACAGTACATTCCATTAAAACATTTATTGCACAATTATATTAACTTTATTTTTCCGCAAAATTCTAGGACATTAATACAATTATGATATGTTTAAATTGTTTTTGTTTTTTTCGTTTTTATATAATATTTTACATTTTTTCCAAATGAATACTATTTTTTCAATATTTTTCATCTTTGACGCCATATTGCATTTATCGGACCGCGCCATAATGTCAGGCTATCACCTTCATTCTGTTTCCGCAGATGGGGCCGTAAAAGATTCCAGAGATTTTAGGGGACCATTTATGCACACTGGAACCCCCTCAGATAATAGATTACTATAATAACGAAAGTGTTCTCCAACCATTACTTGATCAACAAACCCCCTCAGATACTGTATTATATGGAATTCCGTGGCAAATAATATTTTTTCTAACATTATGCTTTTACAATTTACTATTTAGCCGTTTCACTAACAGACGTTGATTCAGTTGTAATAGTCGACTATCCCTTGCTGTGCGGAGTCGATACGCATTTCTAAACATTTCTAAGTGTTGTAGTATTTTTTTTTCACTCTCAAGAAAGAAGTAGGTACACAGTACTAGTTCTACACAGGATCGTAGATGACTCCTCCACTAAAAATCAACCGTCATATATAGCATGGACATGCCGTAATAATAGCTTTTTTAATACTAATCATGTATTTGCGTTGATGGACCATAATTACACATGTAAAGGATCTGTAATACCTGTACAACTGTCGCATTTTCCGTATGTTGTTACATCAAATCCGGTCTCACACTTCGTGCATATAAGTTCAGCCGTGTTTGCTACCGTTTCGCATGAGTCACAATTCTGTTGAAATTAAGCAAACATTAGTGTTTATCACTGCCGATACAGTACATAACTTCGTGTATTAAATGAGTTTTGATAAAGTCCGCTGTGTCCAAAAGCGGTCTTACATTATACATTCATTCAAAGGTTCCATGTTATACTGTTCCCTTCTTACGTTACACCAGTCGTACATATTAATGTGCATGGGTCACAAGTTATGTCTTATGGGGAACACATTAAATTAATTATTGTTTCTAAAACATATTCCAATAAAATTATTATTTGAGGAACATTTTATGCCCCTTAATTACTATAGCATGTATATTAAAATGTATACGTGCTGATATGTAAATGCATTCCATTCCGTTACCATTACCTACTCAATTTACGATATGGATAGTCTCCGTTTAAGTTGTCAATCGGTCCACCTCTGCGTATGGGCCACCTCGGTATATTTTATAGCGTAAACGTGTTCAGACGATGTTTTGATGTTTAGCTCTGCTTTTCAGATTCTTTACGTTTGCTAGAAGCGATTGTATTTTGTTGAGATTACTTTGTTTCGGCAGTAGGGCGGATATGGTGCTGTGTCATATGGATAGCGACGACGACGCATATAGTGAAATTAGTGGAGGTGAAAAGGAATTGCCGAGAATAAAATTCAGCATATCTGTCAAAGATGAAATTGCAGATTTGGTTAGGAAATGGCAACTCAACAAATTTAGACCAGAACATTCGACACAGTCACGAAACTGCTATTCCCTTAAACCGATGACAACTGTAACGTTTGTGTATTGATTGGAAATATTTGTGTTCAGAGATCAAATAAGATGTTAGTAAATGACGTGTATGTGATCGGTAGATCATGCTATTTTGTTCATAAAGATAATGATAGCCGTCGTGGTGATTTTACATGTAACAACCTGGTCAACATGCGTCGCATGACTTTAATCAGGACAAGTCAGTTTTGTCAGATGACGATAGTGTTTTTCAGTATGATGAACGTATATGTTCTAGGAAACATTCAGACATTCTGTAGGAACTTGACAGATGAGAATCTAAATATATTAAAACTAGATATAAAAGTCAAACAGATAATGTAGCATCGAAGGACCACAGTCAATAAACAACTAATTACAAAGATGAATTAAAGGCAAGATATGACATCACAAGCATGAAAAACCTGACAATAAGACTATCTACCGCCTTGGAAAGGTCAGTTGCATTAAAGGCCGCTGGAGGTTTAGACCAGGTACTAGAGTTTCGTTAGGGAAGATGCCAAACAAAAACTTCAGAAACAGACGGTGACATTGTATTGGATGACAGTCAACTACAAACACTTGAAAATTGGTGGCGCATTAATTGAACGTGATACAAGGAATATCAGCACATACATGTGCCTGGTTGTGAACAAAACTGGATGATATAGATGGATATTTACTTCGAACAAATATGGCAACTATGCCGTCGGAAAACAACAATAAAATATCGTTTCACACGCAGCCGTATCTTAAAGCATTTAAACAGCTAGATTTACAAGGACAAACTGCATAAAGGTATACAAGTATTGCTACTGCAATGGGAATGTTGTTAGCAAAACTGACAGTTAAAAAGCCCAATCAAGAAATTGCAATTCAATTTGTTCATGATGCATTAGCTGTATCGACAAATGTAATAGATCATGGCTCGAGTACCGTATCATCTTTTGGTTAAACCTAAGGATGAAGCAGGAGATACAGTTGTGATTGATATCAAGGATTTTAAACAAATGATGGGATGTGTGGTCGCCTAAATCAACGGATGACATAATTCCTGCAAAGGAACAAGTTAACAAGAGAATAGTTCACGGCGGGGATTTCTTTATTTACACTGTCCCGTTTTATTGGAATGACAGTAGGGTAAGTGTGAGGTTTGTTGCGCCCTCGAACCTGGTTTAACAACCCCCCCCCCCCCCCCCACACACACACACACACAACCACCCCCCACCCAGCGGCCTATTTTGCCACTGACCGTTCCAAGGCGGTAGCCTTATTGTCAACCCGTGTGTGTTTGTGATGTCTTATTTTGCTTTTTATTCATTTTTATATATAGTTGTTCATTGGTTCTTTGTATGTTTGTGGTTGACTGTCGTTCTTGAATGCTACTTTTCCTGTTCGAGTACTATATCTATATAGCATGTGTACATCCCACAAAAGGATCACAGTGACTAATGCATCTGCAAAGAATACATACTTTACACAAATATTTGCACAATTTATTAAAAAGGTTTTATTATTATTTATTAGAATGTGTTCCAAAAGAAATGCCAGACGGGTTAACACAGCTTTTTTTTGGTACCCAGGCAAACGAGACAAATGCGACCGATAATAAATATACGGCTCCTCAAAAGAAAATAGCTTTTCAAAAATAGATACTGTAGATCCGGTATTATTCGCGAGGGTTTTGATTTCGCTAATATTTGTGAATCCACTGTCACGCGAATTCGAAAACTCGCGGATAATCAACCCGAAAGAGTATCCAAAACTCAATCAACCGAAATTAAGTAGATGTTGTATATCCTCGTATTTGTAAAAGCAAGAAATGTTTTCCTTTAACGAGTGATTAACCAAGACTTATTCGTTAACACCCATTTGTCTGTCTGTCTAATATTATTTATTTTTTTTGTTTATTTATTTATTTATTTATATTTTCTTTCTGTTTTCTTTCGTGATTGATTGATTGATTGGTTTATGTATTTATCTATGTATTTATTTATTTATTTATTCATTTACTTATTAATTTCTTGATTGATTGATTGAATGATTGATTTATTAATGATTTGATTGATTGATTGATTGATTGATTGATTGATTGATTGATTGATTGATTGATTGATTGATTGATTTATTCATGTATTTATTTAGGTATTTATTTATTTATTTATTTTTTTACTTATTAATTGATTGATTGATTGATTGATTTATATATTTATTATTGATTTAATTGATTGATTGATTGATTGGTTTGTTTTGGTTTGGTTTGGTTTATGTAATTTGGTGTATGTGATTAAAATATCGACGTTTGTGCTTCGGCGATTCATAAAACTTATAGCATTTACGACGACTAATGTAATATTCATTGAACTGTATGTGTGCAGGAACACCGTAAACTACTCGATGTCATAAAAAAAGCATATAGCTATATAAATATATAACACCACAGTAAAATGTGTGTAGCTTTAAACCACAACCGTATTTAAGGACCTATTTCCTGACTAAGCATAGGTATATAAACTGAGGCTCGTGCAAAGTTTTCTCTCTGAAAAGCATTGGTACATTGAACAGTATCTAGGGTATAGCAGTATATAATACTTCAAAATTTACTTTTATGAAGAAAAAAAATAGCAAATTAACAGGTAAGCTGTACTAAACACAGAACTTTGTGGATATTTCACTGTTTTTAGAATAAATCACACCAACAAAAACAACTAATGAAACACCTGCTTTCATTTTTTGGCTTCATACAAAAGCTGCATTGGGAGTGCCTCATCAACTGAAACAAAACTGAATATCACCATTTGCTCATGCTATTGTATGTCTTAACCGTGATTTACAGTTAGTTACCTATACAAATTGTCTCCTCCCTCAAATACAACCGGCTGGAAAATAGGTCCTTAAAGCTACACAATCCCGATAAAACAAATAAAATTTCACGTTTTTTAAAAACTAGAAAGTTTGTAGTCGAGTTTCTTTGCTGGATATATTGTATATCGCGGTATTTGCATAATATGCGTGTGATAAACGCTTCGGTAACTTTGAAAATATATCGTCCACTCAATACGGGTTATCCGTATATAAACCAAAACGTTTATATAGCAGTTCGTTTCATCATTCTCGTCCAGACCATCGGACCAGCAGGAGATGTCGAAGTGTCTTGCAGAGGATCATCATAATGAATAACATTTTAACTCAATATCACTATAGTCGTTAGAGCATCTGTAACACCGATTTAACGGAGATGGTATTACGATACTGGGTTTTAAGTTTTTAAAGTTTTTACTTTTTAACGTGGCCCTAAAAACAACCGTATTCTGCTACTGAAGAACTGAGTCTGACTAATCACCAGGGATGCCGACGTTGGAACAATTGCGGGATACCCACTGATCTTGTATGTGCGTAACGGCTAAAAGATCAGAGTGTACATCGGAGGAGCCAGTTATAAGTATTTAACGATTATGAATATTCTTTTACCGAAAAATCCCAATCTTTCAGTAACTGAAATGCAGTAAAGTTAAAATAATCGTTCACGTTTCTAAAGGATCATTTTGTTCTGTGTATACTACACACGTATTGCTCTATCAATACTTCACTTACCGGTATTTTCGAATTACAGAGCGAGCAGAATTCACCATAGTAGTCTGTCGTTGTGCAATTGTGGGTTGTACACGCGGCGGTGACGGCGTGGCAATCCCTAAACCCACTACCGTCGAGTGAACATCCCGAGCTACAACACGCAGTCAGATTTTTATTTTGGCCGTATCCGTCGGCACAGACAAGACATATGTTAGCGTTGTTAAAGCTAAGGCAGTTTGCGATTGAACACTCTGAAAGTAGAAAAATACAATGTTGAATACTTTTAATATCACTACTACTACTACTACTAAGACTACTACGACTACTACTACGACGACTACGACGACCACTACCACTACCACCACCACCACTACTACTCTACTACCACTACTACTAACACTACTACAACTACTACTACTACTACTACAACTACTACTACTAAATTCGTTTGATATGTTGATCTTTCATAGACGTGTTATGTGCACACATATGGAAACAGGACAGTGTAATTAAATTTTCAGTGTATTTGACATTTTGACGCCTCTTTCACGGATGAAATAGATTTGTTTATTTGACATGTTTGAATCGTGTTTTACGTCATATTAAGCACAAGTTTGGCCATATGTGGCAATCGATATTTTTTGTGGTAGAGGCAGACCACACCATGCTTTCTGGATAGAACCAGTACTGTATACCTCCCGCTATCCGTAGGAATCGACGTATTGTCACTTGACACGTCGAGCTTCCAAGTGCAATCGTGGGGTATCATGGAGGTGAGAGGTGGAGAATACAGTATAATTCCGTCATCATAACAGTTCTTTTGAGATATAATTAAAACTAAATAGTAACCCCATATTATCTTGCCCCCTGCATGGTGACTTTTGTTTCCCTCAAGCATTTATTTCATAAGAATATTTACTCAAGGTGGGGGATCACGTGGTTTCAAAATGACGTCACACATGGAAAAACAACCCGCTTCGAAGTAAGATGTTCTTTATATTTTCCTTATTACTTCACGCATTTTCATGTAATATAGCCTAAAGTATGCGGACTTTTCTACTCCTTATTCCGTAACTTTGATTGTAGATGAATGTTCCACAGATTTTTTGTTTAAGCCGCCACCAATTCCGAAATGTAATTTTCTGAGTCAGTCTCGTCTTAAAATTGACACATTTTTATCGGTTCTAGTCCCGCAACTTTGCTTTATAAACAAAAAAGTCATATCTGCCATAATTTAAAAGTTACATGCGCTACAGTGAAAATAATTATGCAGTTTCGAAAATGATCTCGAACACTGGCTACGTGAAAAGAGATCTCGTACACTTGTGCTTTTGTTTTACGGTGTATATTGTTTATGCGATGCTGATCATTTTAGGTGCCAGTGGTAGTTCATATATAGTACCAACATGAGAGTTCGGGTAGGATAGTGGAGGTGATTTCCTATTGTGTAGATAAACAACACGTCAAAGACATTCAATGTATGACAACGATATCATGAAGAATTAAACATGCTTTTTGAAATGTTACAGCAGGGCTTTATCAGCCCAGGCTACAGTAACCATACAATGGATACTAGAGAAATGATCCGGATGAAATCTAAAAGGAAATAATAGACTTAGACTATTAGTAGTAATAAAATGCCTTTCCTATGCGGTGTCTTAGTTTCTAAATGATAAAGACGTTATGAAAGTAAATTGTTTTCAACAAGACTTTGTTAGAAGCTGGACATTTTGAAGTAGTCAAAACTGCAACTTGCATTTGTCTAAATATTCTTATATTTATTAATTGTCCATGATACTCATGACGATGCGTATGCTCGGAATGTATGTGTTTTTTTCCATGACAGCAATGCCCATAAGACACAATGTAATATGTTAGAAATAAATATCGCAGAATAAAAACGTTCACTGAATAAAAGGAAATTGTCAAGCGTTTTATCTCAACTGATTTCTTTTTCCGTTTGACGTTATTCCTAACGATTAATAAGCTATACATGGCGGCAACTTTTATTGGTCGAGAGGACCCCAGTTGCTCATCAGCCCATTTACTGGCACCAAACAGCACCTTGGTGAAACCACTGACCGCAGAAATGTGTGACCTACTGCAAGTTTTCTCATAAAACGAGCGTTTTAAACCATTTGACGACCGTGACCCGTCTACTAAAACCTTAAATAAATAGCTCCTCTAGACAATAGTTTAGGTGTGGTCGTTGTGGGTATGTACCCTTGTCTTTTTATCAGAGGTTGCTTACCGTACATAAACGCCTGTTAGGTGCCAGGGATGCCTATCAGTATGTACATGCGCAGTGTTTGTCACCAGAAAAGATCATAAAAAAACGTCATTTAGACTTTCAGTGAAGAATTGTATACCTCAAATGTTTGAAGTTCAACGTATTTGTGTTATTATGCAGTGTTGAATGCATCTGACAAAATTAATGTAAAGACAAAAAGAAAACAAATTCATTTGGAGTTAAAGTTTAACAATATATTTATTCATTTCAATGTACTGGATGTATTAAAGAATATGTATATCACACAATCATAATAAACTGCGTAATACAACACATGAACAATAAAAAGTAGTTGAAACATTTTTGAAACGAAATGTAACGACTAACTTATTTACAGCGAAATACATAATAAAATCACTTTACTTAGAGCAAGCAAATAAGTATCGAACATAAGTTTAACAAAGCAAAATAGCCCATCCAAGAGACCCAAATGGACCAAAAGCGATGACATTGGAAGGCATTAATTTTCTTTTGTTTATATGTGCACTCATCTCGGTTGAAAAATTATAAAGGATTCGTTATCAATGAATCTTGGCCAAGTTTCACAAATATCAAATGTATATATTTTGTCTTCGAACAGTCTCGTAGTTACTCTGAGGGCTCGGTAGAATTTTGGGAAGTTACCAAACATTGAAGTAGGCATTCAAATTGAAAATCAATTAAATAAAATCACTAAAATATATTTGTCCAACATAAAACTGAAAATTTCGCACGGGAATGCACTAATACGTAGGAAATCAACAGTTTTTTCCGGAGTACATGTCCTCAGACCCCGCTTGGTAGGGATTTGCCTCGGGTAATTTCAGGGCTGGCTACGGTCTGTCAAAAATTCAAAGGCTCTATCTTTTATTGTTTAAAAAAACAACGATCTCACTGGTTTTCAAAATGTAGATCATTTAAAGATCCGATTAATATCAAGACCACTGACCGTTCCAAGGCGGTAGCGCTATTGTCAACCCTTTTGTGTTTGTGATGTCGTTTGCTGTTATTATTACTTTTGCCTTCTTGTTTGTCTGTTTGCATGTTTGTTTCTGTGTTTTGTGGTTGACTGTCCTCCTTGAATGCTACTTTCCCTGTCCGATCTTTTTATATTTCTGATAAAATCGGGAGGTGTTTATAAGACGAAATTTATGAAGTATTTAGAAATTCAGACATACACATTTCTAAATCCGTTCATGAAAAATGGAGATGTGATTCGGTTCACAAATATACACTTCAGGGACAATGACTCCATTACTAATGGTCGTATCTGAATGCCTTTCGAACATTCTGAACACGTTTCATTGAGATCCAATACAAAATTAAGTTGTGAACGAGATCATAAAAATATGTTGCAGGACGAACAAAATGTGATCACAATAGCCCATCTCAGCTTCTAGTGATCTAATAATGAGATCATTAAATATGCAACTTAAAAAATATAAATCACACGCTTACAACGTGCTTCACATTTTTTCAGCCCTTGCAGTACATCAAATAAACATGTAATTAGACAACATAATTTCGATCATACAAGTCATTCAGTCGCTTGACCTAATACTATCAAAGTATTTTCAAAACGATAAACAAACACTTAACGTTTGTAAAGAAATATAAAAAAGATCGGACAGGGAAAGTAGCATTCAAGGAGGACAGTCAACCGTCTTCCCGAAATATAATAATAGCATTATAATTTTGAAAAAACAGTTTATTTCCAAAACGAATGGAATACACACTAACACATGTCTTGACAATTTATGATTTCATTTGTAAACTATTATAAATTGAAATGTTAAAAGTGATAAAACTTAAACGTTAAATATATTATATAGAGGAATCATGACTCTCTAAAACGGCACATTAAAAATGCAACAACTTCACCATTTAAGTTTTTGAGTGAATTCACCAGTCACAATAGTTTTAAACCTGATTTTTAATAAACATGTTAGATTGGTTAGTCTTTTCCGCAGCTGTATTCATGCTCTACAAGTTCTGTTTTGATTTCTGATGTTGAACATGTAAATACTAATATCCCAGATGCATGTCTCATGTGTTTATTTCAGTCTGTGTGACGCGTGTGTGACGCTTCAAGTTACTTCTTCACGTCCTAAAGAGCTTTCTGAAGCAACGGTACTGCCCTGAGTGTCTGAGGATATTCGACTCATTCTAGCGAAATGTCTCTACCGTTTTGAAAACAGTGCCTTGTTCAGGAAAAATCTTCTTAATACCTGAAATAGAATAGAAACATACACGTAACTCGGAAAACACAACGAAACTGTTATACATTACACCATTGTAAAACTTCTTGTTGCACCAAAAGATGCTTCCGAAATGACGAAGTACATTTCAAATCAAATGTATTTATATATTTTCAAATATGAAGTCAAGGAAAATGTTGAATATAGTTGTAGTTTGAAAATTTGCATACGTTACTTTGTTTTCTTTATATTCTTTCAAATAACGTATCATAGCGGAGACATTTCCCTGTCGGGTTTAAAAAAATTGTAAAATTTATATGATGCACAGCTTAATTGTCGCACGGTTACTTATTGCACTGTTGCCTAGACACACTCACCTTCCGATTGGTTATGACAAGGATATATATGTGTATGTAGATCTATGGTTATGATAATTTCGTTTTGTTCATGGTACGGTACAAAGCAAAACATACAAACATATACATGATACAAAACATATGTGTCACAAAATGTCACGGGTAGAGCGTATTGGTCGTACATAGCTCTTGTAAGCTGTTAGTTACACCCTAATCTATTGTTGAGTTGAAACAAATTCACAATATCCATGATATATTCATGTAACACGTAAAAACTTGCACATTTTAAGTGGCCGCCAGAGAGGCCGTGTCATAAATTTAGTTGTGTGCTAATGCATGTAAACGTATATGTCTATCTTCCTTAAACGGCAAAATTGTGTAAGGGGCCTTTCGTGTAGATTCAATACTGCAGATTTAGCCACGTTTGTCACGGACTGAACAGGGGAAATAATGGTTTGGGCGTAACGTTTGCTATAACACCCATTGTCTCCTAGTTCTGGCCGGGATTGCTTGATAGTTGCTTTGGTTGGAACAGAGGTTGGACGGCGAAATTGACAGGCAATATGTGGTCAGTTTTTATTTTATTAACTTATATCGTACATTTGTATTCAGTGGGCGGCGCCATCTTGTTTGGCGGTTACGACATCTGGTTAGCTTTGATGTTTCTCAAACATTAACTTGAGACTAGCATATGATTTTGAAGTTACTTTATTAGATGTAACAATCCGACCTACATTACATATAATCATCCCTTATATCTATCTGCAGTAATAAGTAAAATACTGAGGAAAATCTTACCCAAAATGTTACCCGTATTATGTTGGTAGCTATAAAGAAACTTCACTGGCACCTACAAATGACCAAATTTCATAAGTACATCGCATATACACAATAAACCGCCTAGCATTACAAAACTCGTGAGCGAATCTACCAAGCATAAAAATACAAGTGCACGAGATCTCTTTTCACGATGCCAGTGTTCGAGGTCATTTTCGAAATTCCACAATTATTTTCACTGTAGCACATGTAACTTTTAAATTGTGGTAGTTATGACAATTTTGGTTATAAAGCAAAGCTGCGGGACTAGAACTGATGCAAATGAGTATATTTTATGATGAATATCATGAAAACCTCTTCATTCCAGTGTACGAGACCGACTCGAAAAACTACATTTCGGAATTGGTGGCGGCTTAAACAAAAACTCTGTGGAACATTCATCTACAATCAAAGATACGGAATAAAGTGCAGAAAATTCCGGATACTTTAGGCTATATTACATGAAAATGCGAGAAGTAATAAGGAAAATATAAAGAAAATCTTACTTCCAAGCGGGTTGTTTTTCCATCAGTGACGTCATTTTGAAACCACGTGATCCCCCACCTTGTATACTGTTACCCAGCTATAATTAATAGTGTATTGTGTTCATGTTCTCTTTCCTGTTTCAATTCTTTAATATTGCATTTTCATTTACATATACATATATATATATAGTCGTTAGAATTTGATTTATGTTAATTGTAGTTTGCAGTTATCTATGTTTAGGGTTAATTTGCAAATATGCAGCAGTAATTAATATTAACTCAGTGCTCCTTACAAATAGTTTAACTCTGAACGGCCATTTTCTGAGTTTCTCACCAGGCTTATATATCACGTGGTCAGCCAAAAAGTGATATTAATAGTAAAATATATATACTTTAAGAACTTCAGGGTAACCACACATTAATCAACTGACTATTCCCTGTATGAATACAGGAAGATGCCGAACCCCCTGGTAGCAGTTTTTGTCATATCTCTGAGAATTTCTACGAACCTAATCAATCATAGTCAATTTACTGGTCAGTATTTAAATATTTGCAAGGGTTACAGGTCAGCAAATAGCCTGGACAGATTTTCATTGGTGGAAGTGTCCACTTTACCATGACAACCACTCTGAGAAATAATCACATAAAATGGCATGTAGCTACCTAAATATCACTTGCTCCCTTATACCTCAACATGATACATTAAAAGAAAGTTGATCTACATTCTGAATTGGTAAGAATCTTTATTATTTTAACTTGAATATACATGCTCTTTATCACAATTTACTATGTATATTTGGAATAATGCATTGTTTCATGTGCAATTCATGAGTGTGCGTTTGTCATAACCAAAATGAAGTATTCAACTTCGGTTCAATAATTCTAAGAATAAATACTAGAAATAAACGTATTGCAAGTTTAACTTAAGGTCAAGGTCATTGTCCGTACTACTTCTCAATTTCAATACTATTGTTTATCTACATCTGTATGTAATGTAAATTCGATGCAGGTATGTAACAAGTTGGTGAAGAACCTATGTTCCGACTGATAAGTATAAGAATATTGTTCATACAGACATACTTGTGTTCTAAGGGATTGATTCATAAATATATTGATTGATTCATAATTATATTGTACATGTAAACATCGTTCTTTTATTAATGCGATTTGTATATTCATGTTTACATGATAGAGTCAGGGACTATTGTATTTGTTAACATAAGTATTTAACGAGTTTACTTGATTCGCATACACTTACTTTCATTATTCTGAGCAAATTAGGAGTAACATAATTGTATGTGTATATTTAATAGTACATAACATTATACGCATGTTAACCCTTATTGTACTGTAACAATAAGGACTTGCTCCCTTATGCCTCAACGTGGTACATTAAAAGAAAGTTGCTATGCATTCCGAATTGATTGTTTTCTCAGGCCCCACAGAAGTGATCACCCCGAGTAACTAAGCCAAGCGAGTAAACATGTAACCCCATATAATATCACGGTCACAGTACATTCGAAAATGTTCATTCTCTCGTTATATGGTATATTCGACTAATACATTGTTATTTTCTTGGTATATGATATATTTTGAAATATTGTGTCACCCCGTATTCCAGGTATTCGACAGGGACTGCATTCACCTCACCTTAAATCAATCGAATCCATAAGAAGTGTACATATTACTATAATTAATGTGTTCGATATCAATACTTCATTAATATTTAATTGATGGGCTGATTATGTGAAAACCGGTTTAACAAGTTTTTAACAAAACGTTAGAAGAACACGATAATGTAGGTGTACTTTTAGACCCACTATTGTATGACAATGTTGCTTATTAATTTTCCAGTCGACTGGAATTGTTTAAAACAAAGCAATGCCTTATCTCGATGGGAGATATGGGTCATTAGGTCATTAGGTTTTGTTATTTAAGGCATTGTTAATGCCGGTGAATGGAATAGTTTTCTATAAATTGCGCCACAATATATGGCTGCAAACCAATGCTTCATTGGCTAGACTATTCTTGTTTGACCAGTTTGAATGAGAAAAAATAGCAGATCATGTTGCATTGTGGTAGTTATTATTTAGTAGAACACAGTGCAACTGTAAACCTGTTACGGATCCCTGCCCTACATTAACTAACGAAACGGTTCCTAGTATGGTTATTTAACGTGCTTGAAAGACAGACTCCGTAACCGCCCGGATTATGTCCGCATCCGAGGGACGATGTTAAGGAAGAGTGTCTTGCTCAGAACACACCAACGAAATTCAGAGAAAATTGAGGCTTGAACCCGAGTCCTTCCATTGTGCCATCTACCAGTCCAGGTAATATATGTTGTCATATATCGCATATAAAAAGCAAACTATACATCATACAGATGTAAAACAAAAGTCATCAACATACGTTATCAGCAAGAGACAACAACGTACAACTAGCAGGTGAGTCTTATGAAATAGGCTGAAATATATTTTATTGAAGTGTTAAATGAGTGTTCATATCAAGATGAAATCATTTTTAATTTTGTTGGATGATTCTTTGCACGATTTAGCATTGGAATAGGAATATAGCGATGAAAATCTACAAAGCCTATTTCATAAATACTAACACTTTCAACTCCCCATAAACATTTCAACGTAGATAAATAAAAGACAGAAGTACAAACAGAAACATGTGAAGAATATGAAATCAAATTTGGAAAAATGCAGTACAGGCGTAGTATACTAATTTCGTATCTGAACACAGTCTGTTTCAGTGATTTCCACGTACTGTCCAGGTAACAGACTCTTGCTGGGGACAAAACCGAAGTTTTTCGACTGCCGTCCTGATTTACCTGTCTTTTCATCAAAAAATCTGGTTCTTACTTATATTCCCGTTTTCATGTATACTATTTATGTTGTTCGATTAACTGGCTACTCATTTACTCATCTAGCATCCGTCTATATGCTTCATATTCTGGGCAAATTCAATGCTTTACTGCACTTGCCATTTGGACATTGACACATAAGTCATGAAATGCATAAGTTAGTGTTAATTTATGGAGTTATGTTGCATAAAGGTGTATTCATAAATTCAAATTGCAATTTAAAAGTATATACCCTCAGAACGTATAGCATAAAATGTAAACATAACTGAAAAAAGAAATGAAATATCGAAATTACTTACGGGACACAGTTAAATGAATGAATCCAAGTACCAAAAACACTACAAAGGTCAATGTTCTGGTTTCGTTCATCGATGTTCTATACATACAAATACTACATCTTATAATGCAGGATATATTTACAACCAAAACACACATTTAAAGTTAAATTAAAACTCAAGAGATATCTTCAATTTGCACATTAAAAAACACAGAAAAAAATGATGCAAAAACGGACGTGCCGTTTCACTAAGTTATCCAGCACTAACTTCTGTTGCTTAATGAAACAATCTCACATTCCGAAGACATTGCTCTATTAGATATTGTGTTGGGTAAGAAAAGCTAAACACAACTTTGTAATTTAGAAAAGCATATTCATAATTTAGCTAGTTTAAATACAAAACTTGTCTGATATTTCTTTATTGTTTCTAGAACAAGAATGATAGCAAAGCATTAAATGAACAACTTTCTGATGTGTGTTTATATTTTACTGCATTCAAAAAGGCTTTATTGGGCGGGCCTCATAATCTGAATCAAAATGGAATATAACAATGTTCTCATGAAATTGCATGGATAACAATGATTTACAGTTACCTATAGAAATGCTCTCCCCACCAACCCTCCCTCCCCAAATATAATAGGCTCGAAGTATGTCCTTAATCTCTGAGATATAGTAATTGGAGAACATGACATTCAGACTATTAATCCAGTAGCGTATATATATAGTTAGTTGATTTAGTTTAATACTATTTTATGACAGATGTGTTACAATACATCAATTTAAAATCACAATATTCATAAAAACATATGCAAATGGATTGAACTACAAGTTATTACAAGGTTAGTTACAGTTCTCTCCATTATGGCTGATACAGTGTACGTGATTATCGGTTTGAAATTGTAACAATACATTTACATATGAACTTGATAAGGAAAAACGAAGAAAAAAGCACGCCAACAATGGAAACTCTGCCGTGCCATTCTACCCCCACATAATCTCCACCGAAGTAATACCAAGTAAATTGATCAACAAAGCGCTATTGTTATCCATATACTGTTAGCATTG
Organism: Cyrtodaria siliqua; assembly: GCA_037043455.1. Taxonomy (NCBI): domain Eukaryota; kingdom Metazoa; phylum Mollusca; class Bivalvia; order Adapedonta; family Hiatellidae; genus Cyrtodaria; species Cyrtodaria siliqua. Next base: position 105,101 of record JAWPHD010001504.1, on the reverse strand, counting down.
AAGACCATATTTTGTGTTCACTTATTATGTGTGATTCGGTTCGTTTCTAAGGCCATGAGAACAAAAGACCTTCGAAAATATTCTCAAGAAATTACCGATTACAAATTCCAACAGAAAAATAAAATAAGCTGACAATATAATGCGTATATGTTTTGACAGAACATAAAGGTAAGTAATGATGATAATAACCTAAATGTTGTTACTAAACGAACGTTTAAAATAAATTCATGCCTCCATTGCCTTTCTTCTCAATTGACTGTTTATAAAACATTCAATGCTTTTCGTCTAGCGATCAGCTTTACATGTATTCAGTCTGCGTACAATGATGTTTTCATTACAGTTGTTTATATACGGATGCTGTTGCTGTTGCTGCTTAATTATGATTGGATCTCTATCACTTCTTTCAAGATTTATTTTGTTTCATTCTCTCGAACATTTTGCCTTATATTTCAGTTTGTGTAACCATCAAGTTCACTTAAGACCGGTCAAAAGTTTCTATGTCTGTATCGGATGCAATGTGTGGAACAGGTCATAGAGTCCTTCAGTAAAGTTCCACTTTTTACCTGTTATAGAAGATAAGCCTACGCCACCCATCCGCTTTTCAACACATGGTGCATTTCGAAACTTTTACGTGTGGAATTTGGGGAATATATCCCTACAGTTCTTTAATACTTTCATATTTAATACATCGACAGTGCCCTCCACGACGCGACACTAAACTTGAAGAAATACGAAAGGCATCGGCTGATGACGGGGAAAAGCCAAAATTGACAGTATGAACTTGACGTGCGTTGCCAATGAATCAGTAAACTGACAAAACGAATAAAACTGCGATAAATAATATATGAGTATAGTAGATACTTGTTAAATTTATTGTGTCGTTATTTTTAGTGTTCTTACTATTTTTACAACAGTCAAGTGATAATTTCGTTTAAAACGCAGTCTCCAGTTGCCTGAAATATACGCAAGAAGCATGATTTGAGATATTGCAATAACAAAAATCCCGGCTTAAGCCGCTCATCATATTTGGCCGTACCAATAAAAATATCCGTGGATACGCCACTGGAAATACATATCGATCGATTTTTGCCTTATCGGGAGTAATCGAGAATGAAATGAATATCTGTTTACAAAAAGCGAGCCGTGGTGTTACAATTTAATTTACATTGTTAATACTATTTTACCAATTTTTAAAAATCATATACCGATAGACAGGGAATACAATTTCAATGTTAGGTAATTACTTGTTCTGTATTTGTATTAGGTGACAAAGAAAATAATTCGCTGGTTTATACACTCTTTCTTCTTTTGGTGATCGCCATTTTTTTCTTTTGATTTTTCCAACCGTTTATTATGATAATATCTTATATCAATTTATCTTTCTGCCACTCCTTGGCCATTCATATATGTATACAGGATACGTTTAGCGAGTTATGTTTAGAAATATTTAAAAATAGCATCAATTATTAAAACCACGTTAAATACACATATTCCGCCGAGAAAGGTAATTCACATGTTTAATATTCTTTATAAACAATTACTTAATGTTTAAATTATACAATTTTAACACCACCGCACGTTTTAAGTACAGGACACACTCATGAAAGACGCCATTAACCAAACCTCGATATATGCATATAGACACTTATGAATATGGCATTGTTGCATAACCAAAAACTGCTTAACTTGCCAAATATTTTTCAGGGATATGAAATTTATAAGAAAATGCATATAAGTAACGTTTGACAACCCATTACATAACTAAGTAAATGCGTTTGAATAGCAACTCCATTTTCTGAATAATATTAATTAATGCATTGAGGTCCGGATTGGGCTACATAATGCTGTGCTAACATTTAAGGACGTATTTCGAGCCTATTGTATTTATTTGTTTATTTTGTGAGGGAGAGAATTTCTATAGGTAACTGTAAATCACTGATAGCCATACAAATTCATGGGCAAAGTGTGATATTCAATTTTTCTTCAGATTATGAGACCCACCCAATAAAGCATTTGTGACCAGTACACATAATAACACATTGGAAAATGTTGTATATTTATTGTGTTGTGCTCTGATATTTGATCTAAAAACAATTAAAAAATACCAGATAAGTTTCATTGTGGCTTTCTAGGCTATTGTTTTTTTTGTATTATATTTACACGAGCATATTTGTGTTTTACTTATATTGCCTATTGATGCTGCCTTGTTGGTTAGAGATAAGATCATGGCGGGGATTTCTTTATTTACACTGTCCTGTGTTAATGGGATGACAGTTGGGTAAGTGTGAGGTTTGGTGCACCCTAGAACCGGTTTAAACCCCCAGTGGCCTTCTTTGCCACTGACCGTTCCAAGGCGGTAGCCCTATTGTCAACCCTTTTGTGTTAGTGATGTCGTTTGCATTTTTTATTACTTTTGCCTTTTCGTTTGTCTGTTTGCGCTTTTGTTTTTGTGTTTTGTGGTTGATTGTCGTCCTTGAACGCTGCTTTCCCTGTCCAATATTTTTATCCTTCTTTGTATTCAAAAGCTAAAAGCATATATTTCTTCAATAAAGTAAATTACAAAGTGTGGTTAAGCTATTATTACCCTCAATATAGCAATGCTATACAAATAAAAAAATAAGAGCGAGCCTCAATTTCTATACCTGAGTTGATCAGGTGATTATTCATTATTTAATTTTGCTAAAAATATGGCATATATCACATTTAATGATGCATGCCCTCGTTTGCAAGAATACATATTTATAGTGATTATATTTTTTTGGAGTAAATTATTTTCATATTTGAGAATAGGAAGCATATGTATAAGCCTAATATACTTATTAAACTATGTATGTTGTATTAACCTTTCGACAATTTTACCGTTTATTTCAAATATTTAGCGTAAACTTCATAATTCTAATATGCACTTAAAACCAATCCATTAAGTGTTTAGAGTGATGCATATCTATTCGTTGTTAATATGTAATCAATGGGCTTACCAGGCGTGGAAATCCGACTATACATGTGTAATTTTAGACAACCTATTGTATTTCGAATATTGACTGCCACTATTCATGTCTAGAGGAGTATTCATAAGAATTGAATGTTGTTTAACGGCTCATCAACACAGTATATGTTATTTAAAGCCGCCCCAGAGGGAAGGAAATGATACATAGGAATCCGGGTACCGTGCCCTTCTCTTATTATCGAATTGATCCCTGTGTTTCTTTAACGTGCTCGGAGGATAGACCGATACACCACGGGAACGCGCGGGTTTTGTCCCCATCCGACGGAAGAGGCGAAGGAGTATTCATAAAATGACATTATAATTTAAAAGCATATACCCTCTTATTGTATACTTTCATATTGTCCCGTTTAGTTTGCATTGAGCTAAGCGTGCAATATTCTACGATATTGCACGCATTGATATTGCACGGGAACTTTTGCTCGTGCTTGCTCAGAGCCGCGAAATAGAAATAAGGAACTACTTTCAAATAAAAATAACGGAATCCTTTCTATAGTGTCAACAACAAAATTCGATTTTTTTTTCAACATTTTATTGCAAAAATTGATAAAATAATTCAAATGGTCACTCACCCACTGTTTTTAACGTTATCGAATGGTAAACAAACTTCAGAAAATCGTTTGTTGTTTTTAATGACGTCATCCGACGTCGACGTCGTTTTCGCGCAAAATAATCATCCACACAAAATGAAACTGAATGGCAAGATAGGAATTCCATCAAAAGCTATAAAAATAACACAAATGCAATGAAATGTAATAGTCATACAATTAACATTGATCAAAAACAATATGAAAGTATACAATAAAAAGGTTATTGCATTTGTATGGCTAAATATTACTTGGAACTCGTTGTTTTGGCGCAGGACGACTCGCAAGCTCGTCGTCCTTTGCCAAAACAACTCGTTCCAAGTAATATTTAGCCATACAAATGCAATAACCTATAATATAGTCTTGTGTAAAATGTATACACAATTGAAAAAATAAATATCAAAATTACTTACGGGAAACAGTTAAACGAATGCATCCAAGCACCAAAAACACTTTTAACGTTATTGTTCTGGTTTCATTCATATTTTCTCTATTCACCCATTCCATTAACCATGATAATATATTTAAAATCAAACCAAATTCACATCTGAAACACAATAGAAGTCTTCACATTACAAAACAATAATTCCAAAACGTATGTGTTATTTCAATTAGTTATCCAGCAATAACTTATGCTGCTTGATGATGCCATCTCACTTCTCCAAGACGTTTGTTGTCTCTAACAGTCGTAAAGGGAACTAATTTGATCACCTACGTATTTACGTATTAAATATACCCCCACAATGACAGAATTAATATTATTGCAAATATATGTAATTTACACTACACAAAAAAGAACGTAGTTTCTTATGCTTGTTGACTAGGGGCACATTTTGGATATTATAGGTTACGGTTCTTTTGTTTTGTGTTACGTGGCTTTGTTCAAATATTATCGATAGAGACCACACGTTCAATGTATAGGATAGAGGCTTTGTAAAGAAAGCTTCACCATTAACATGATTAAACAAGAAATGTCACAGTAAGAGACAAATGCCCCCGAAGTGACCTATATGTGTGACATTGACCTTGGAGCAATATGAAACCAACAAATATATTTTTAAAAAAAAAGAAAAAAGAAAATAATTAAAAAAAAAATTAAAAAAAAATTAAAAAAAATGTTTAAAAAAAAAAAAAATCAAATATTTAAAAAAAAAAATTAAAAAAAAAAAAAAGTATTATTATAAAAAAAAGAAAAATTTTTAGTAAAAAAAATAAACAAAAAAAATATTATTAACAAAAATAAAAAAAATGTGGTCATATGAGTAAAAAAAAAAAAGAAAAGTTATTTGAAAATCGATCCAGGAATGCCAGAGTTATTGTTTTACACAATTTGACCTTTGAATTCTAAGTGTGACCTTGACCATGGGGCCACAGACCTGGATTTGTGCTTGACACATTGTTTTATTGTGGTGAGCACTTGTGCCAAGTAATTTGAAAACCAGAGATATTGACCTGACACGATTTTACCTTTGACCTATGTGTGAGCTTGACTTGGAGCCACGAACATAGATTTTGTGCGCGACACATCATGTTGTTGTGGTGAGCACTTGTGCCAAGTTAATGCAAAATATGTCAAGAAATGCCAGTTATTGACCGGACATGTTTTGACCTTTGACCTCTAAGTGTGACCTTGACTTTGGAGCGACGGACCTGGATTTTGTGCGCGATATGTCGTCTGGTTGTGCTGAGAACGTTATTTGAATATCCGTCCAGGAATGCCAGAGTTACTGACTGGACACAATTTGACCTTTGACTCTAAATATGACCTTGACCTTGGAGCCACGGACCTGGGTTTTGTGCTTTTATTTTTTGTCTTTTTTTATTATTTGAGGTTTTTTTTTAAGTTTTTTTTATTTAATTTTTTTTTTATTGTCTTGATTTAAATAAAGTTATTATTAGTTACATAAAATAGGAAAAATACAGCATTTTGTAAAAATTCCAACAAAATTAAAAAAATTAAGCATAATGGTACGGTTCGATAAAACCAATATTAAATCTCAATATGCATGGTGACCTATGAATTTAATTGAATTTATTGTCTAAATATATGTTCAAATAAGTGCCTAGGAAGGTTTAACAAATTCTGTTATTAGGAACATAACAAAAAGGGAAAATATACCATTTCTGTATAATTTCATGCAGAACTTGGCCTTTTAGCATAGTAGGGTTTCAAATTTTTTTTCTAAACAAGCATGGGGACCTATCATTTTTAATGCACATTTTGCTTTTATATATGTTAAACTATTTGCTTAGAAAGTTTAAAAACTTTCTATTATTGGGAACATACAAAAAAAAAGGAAATTGTGGCAATGGTCTTAACAGATCTTTTTTTTTCGGTCTCTACAAAGGCACCAGGCCAACCGACTGTTTACGCCGGTACAACAACAGCAACAGCATCATTCGTACACCTCAGCGCCTGTTCCCGTATCCATGGACAGTCGCCCCTCCACAGGGTTCGAGACAGTAGACTTACAGTACACTATCAATGATGGATCGCAATACATAACAGAATTGTGACCAATGAATAAATGATTAGACTTCAAAAATGTCTTATTTAGCTATTTCATGGACTTTTGGACAGATTGACATCACGGTGGCATTACACATTATTTTTTTAAAATTTTAACAATCATGGTGACCTACCATTATTTTTGCCTTTTCTGTCTATATATATAACAGACTTACTGTACAAAAAGTTTAAAAAAATCTGTTATGCAGAAAAAACTATAGAAAATGTCTTTAACCGGACACGAAAGCACTTTGTGTTGACATTTCACCTCTAAATGTGACCTTGACCTTGGAGCCACGGACCTGGGATTTGTGCGCGATACGTCGTCTAGTTGTGGTGAGCAATTGTGCCAAGTTCTTTAAAAATGTGTCCATGAATGTCAGTTATTAACCGGTTATTTGAAAATTGGTCCAGGAATGCCAGAGTTATTGTCTCACACAATTTGACCTTTGACCTCTAAGTGTGATCTTGCCCTTGGGTTCACATTCTTGGATTTGTGCTCGACACATCGTCTTATTGTGGTGAGCAATTGTGCCAAGTTATTTGAAAATATGTCCATGAATGTCAGTTATTACTCGGACACGAAAGCACTTTGCTTTGACCTTTGACCTCTAAGTGTGACTTAAACCTGGATTGTGTGCGCGACACGTCGTCTTGTTGTGGTGAGCAATTGTGCGAAGTTATTTGAAAATCTGTATATTATTGTCAGAGTTATGAAACGGACACGATTGTACAGACGAACAGATTTTGAAATTTGATCTCTACGTGTGACCTTGACCTTGGAGTCACAGACCTGGATGTTGTGCGCGACACGTCGTCTTGTTGTGGTGAGCAATTTTGCGAAGTTATTTGAAAATCCATCCATTATTGTCAGAGTTATGAAGCGGACACGTGTGAACAGATGAACGGATTTTGATCTTTGACACGAAAGCACTTCGCTTTGACCTTTGACCTAAGTGTGACCTTGACCTTGGAGCCATGGACCTGGATTTTGTGCGCGACACATCGTCTTATTGTGGTGAGCACTTGTGCCAAGTAATTTGAAAATCCGTCCAGTTATTGACCTGGCACGATTTTACCTTTGACCTATATGTGACCTTGACTTTGAAACCACGACCTGGTTTTTGTACGCGACACGTCGTCTTGTTGTAGGGAGCACGTTTGCGAAGTTATTTGAAAATCTGTCCACTATTGTCAGAGTTATGAAGCGGACACGATTGTACCGAGGAACGGACAGACAGTGCGACTATTATATGCCACCCTTCGAGGGCATAAAAAACTATAGGGATGGAGCGTACTAGTAGTAACGGTTTCTTACTGGTGAAGATTTCTTTTCATAGGCTCTGTCCGACTTAGCGTTTACTATAGGCCGATATTCTTTATATAGTTCGTAATCATGAATACCACTATTTGTAAAATCTTCACGAATAACTAGCGCGAGTATTTGAAAATCTCAGGCATTTACTGATTGGTTTAAACAGCTGTGTAACACTAAGTTGTGTTTCCGAATAAGTAAATTCAAACAATGGCGTTATGATTTGACATAAAAACGATCTTTCGATTGCATCAGCAGGTTTTCTATAATTATTTTGATCGAGTATTGCATGTGTTTCATAAATTAATTTTAATTTCAAAATAGTGGTGTTTACGAAAATGCATACACAATTTTAAAAAACAAACAAAAACACGCATGTTTACGCACCAGCTCGATAACATGTAAAACACGCTTTAATATTATTACAGGCCAAAAATAGCGAATGTTTTTTGAGTAAGAGCAATAAGCTTGTCTTTTGTTCTCTTTTGAAGAAACAAACAGACAGTCAGGCTGGGAATTATACATAAATAGTAGTGATCCGTGTTTCGATTGAGTATTATATGTCAAACATTCCTAAATTCAAAAGAACAACAACATAATTAAAATACAGCAAGAAATTTTGTCTACGAAAAAAATATTTGTGTTACATTGCTATATTAGATATTGTCTGTGGTAAGAAAAGCTTAACACAACTTTGTAATTTAGAAAAGCATATTCATACTTTAGCTAGTTTAAATACAAAACTTGTCGGATATTTCTTTATTGTTTCTAGAACAAAAATTATAACAAAGCATTAAATAAACAACTTTCTGTTGTGTGTTTATATTTTACTGCACACAAACATGCTTTATTAGGTGGGCTTCGTGATCTGAATCAAAATTGAATATCACAATGTTCTCATGAAATTGCATGGCTAACAGTGATTTACAGTTACCTATAAAAATGCTCTAACCACGCCCCCTCCACCCACCCCACACTAAATACAATATGTTCGAAATATGACCTTAACTCCCCTTTAGCTCCTTTGTTTCTGTATATGTAATAATACTGGAGTAATACTATCCTGATCAAGAGGTACATGTGAAGGGCGCATTGTGTGTTAATTAACACACACGCGGTCACGTGATGTCTACACGGTAACCCACAAAACGTGCGCTGCACATCATCCATTCAGTCCAGCCGCTTGAAACATTTCAGGATAACGCTGTTATACGTTTTGATATTCATCCATGTTTCAGTTTGGATACTAATTTGAACAAATACTAGTATTTGCGTTATCAGGTTATAGGATGTTGTTTAATTTATATTGATGTGCTTATCCCAATGGAGGACCATGCAAAGGAAATTGTGATTTTAGGACATAGTGATGTAAGCATATTTAAGGAGTATTTAGAATCAATTGAGTCAGGAGTCAATTGGATGCATTTATTTGAATATGTTTGATATCCCAAGTATATGCGCGGGATGAAGGCCTGTGTAATGGCAATTCGATGATTGTGGTTAGAGTAAAGGCGTGTATAATAGTATGGTAACATTTAATGTGTATGTATGATCACATGTCTGCCTGTACAACCGAGTTTATACTGTTGCTGTTATTTCCCTCCCAACCTCCGCGCAGTGATATTGTAGCCAATAATCCCAGCCACCACATAAATCACGTGACGATAGCTGAGGCCATGTGATTACAAAATATGGCAAAACACGAAGTAATGCTTAGTACAGCAAATTCTTGCCGTAACCAACAGCCAACAGGCAAATGGCAATAACATCATCACATTTGAAAAGATGTTGTAAACATTCGGCTTGGATCATATATTTAAATACGTATGTAGGTCTATGCTTTCGTGTTATCTCTTTGATTAATTTACGCGCAGCTTCTGTAATGTTCTCAACGGAATACATGTTTGTTTACAAGTAACCAAGTAACCGGTATTCATATTCGCTAAAGTGCTTTTTTCAAAGAACTGCAGATTTGCGGCAAATTCTATAGTAGACACTCAATTTATGATGAAGCCACGTTTTCGCGTTTGCATAGGCGGTGTCAAAAGGGTTTATACGAAAGATGGTTGGTTGATCGAATTGCGTTTTAGTATTTAGGATATATATGACGGTGGATTATTTCTTTTGTGGTGGAGGCAGACCACTCACTTTTATCTGGGTAGAACCAGTACAGTGTACCAATCTACCACCCTCCATCTGTAACAATCAGCATTTTCTCAATTACAAGTCCAGATCCCAATGGGATTGGATCCCGCAAGTTGTGAGAGGAGAGGTTTTAAATGCATGGTCTTTACCGTCCTGGTCACAGAAGCACTTTATACGGAAGAACGTGAGATCTTAATAAAATGTCGCTTAACAAATAGTATTAGTATAATTATTAATAGTAGATCTCATAAGTTGTAAAAAAGTCACCATATTGATTCATAAGGTGGCATCACATTACTTGGGACTTAAAAGGGCAACATGGAGTGTCAAGGCAACATTAAGCGGCGCCATGCTAAAACGGTCCAGACTAACATTGATTAGAACAGTCTATATTCTTATTTGGCCATATGAAACCCAATGAATGTTTGTTTGTTTGCTTGTTTGTATGGTGTTTTATGTCATTTTCAACACATGCAAGATTATATATGACGGTCGATTTTTTTGTGGTGGAGGCAGACCACCCACTTTTCCTGGGTAGAACCAGTACTGTACACCTCCCGCCATCCGTAAGAATCGACACTTCCTCACTTACAAGTCGAGCTCCCAGTGGGATTCGAACCCGCAGCGGTGAGAGGCGAAGGATTAAAACGCAACATCGTTAACCATTCGGCCACAGAGACGCTGAATGAATGATTCATGCTGAATAATCAGTTGCCGATATAACTATGTGTCTTTAAAGCTCAATCTTCGATTCCCGGTCAAGGCATGATTTTTTTCTCCACCTGTTGTGCTAACAGGTTAACAAAGTTTAACAAGCCGGTAGCGTTTGGGGTTAAAATTACTGTTACTGAAAATAGAAAAAAGTTTCAGAAAAGTTTCAGAACTAGCCCTCTTGAATATTTTCATAATTAGTCATGATTTTTTATTGATAATTTGCTTTAAGTTTATGTCCATGTGTCAGTAACTTGAAAACGGTTTTATCACAAACACTGTATGTTGAAAAGAAACTAAAATCTGCTGTGAACATCTTGCATTACTCATCTGTCACACCTGTCTCAACTGTCACATCGTGGAAAACCCATCTATAACGCCAACAGGCGTTTATAGTGTTTAACAAATGCATCACGATGTTGAGTAAGAGCAGTTAAACGATTTCATAACTGTTTTAAAAATATGATTTGATTAATTTTTTTATTGATATCTATGGCTTATCGAGAAACAAAAACTCAAAACGATAGTAAATTCATTTAGTCAGTTTGGCAATGGTGATAGTATTCTGTGTTATGGTCATCTGATATAACTTTTATACATAATGCTTATTAATATAATCATTTTTATTTCAAATGAATTGTTTTCCAAACTGATAAAGTCTCAATAACATACTGGATCTAGGACCTAAAATCATCACATCACACCAATGAACAGTGTCGTCATAACCTTAAAAGTGAGCTGTAGATCTATTTATGACACAGACAACTGTAATTGATGGGCGATTTATGAAATTTTCAGAAAATATGTTTCTGGGATTACTTGTAAGTTGTGTCTGCCAATAATCAACATTTGTTGTCTCTTGATGTTTGAAACATTTTGGTCGAAGTTGTATTTAATAAAATCCAACGCTGCTTTTGAACTTTAACTATACTCAGTCTAGTTGAACAAATAAATAAAATAAATATATCAGGCAATGTGTGTCTGCTGTATAACTTCGAGCCTTATATCCCATCATTCTTTTGAACTATTTAAAGGAATTCAATGATATTATTCAATGATACTTTTTGTTTGCACTACTGATTAAAAGCCAGCAGAGTTTATGGGATGGTGAGTTGTCCGTCCGTCATCTGTCGTCTGTTAAATTTTGCCTTGTGAACATGATATGGCGGTCATTATAAGTCTGATTTTTACCAAACTTTGCCAGGGTCTTATTATTGGATTATAACACCAGAGTTGTGGCCCTTGTTTTTCTGGAAAATGACATATTCTGCTTTGTGAATACTAGCAGTTTCATTTGTATTTAACATTTACCAAGCTTTGCCAGATTGTTGATATTAAAAGAAGTTCGACAACCAGCTATATCGGACCAAGAGCACAAGAGTTATGGTCACTTAATTTATTAAAAAATGCCATGTTCAATTTGTGAATACTAGATAAAAAAAAGAGTATGATAATGTACCTTTGAAAACGGCCGAGCACGACGTATACGAAATATTGCAGTCTCGGTTTGATTGAGACTGTTCATGAGTGGTTGTGAAATATGCTAGCTACCGTTCACGCCATCTAGCCCCGGGTTGAGCAGAACTCAATATTCATAAAATCAATAGAAAAAAAATGTAAACCACTTGACTTTCAACTTTCAACATCATGACATGTTATGAACAACTATCGGGTCCCTGTTCTAAGGTCATAATTGTGGTCGGGTAAGGATCTATTTTTGTATGAAGGTCAAGATCACTCTTATTTTCGGGAGCATCCATTAGAACAGCGATCCGTTAATGGATCACGATTATCAAGCGATTCAAAAAGTTGTGGTCCTAGAGCGATCCTTTAGAATGTATATATTGTTACATAATAGCGATCCACTCTGAAAATTATTGGACTGAAACTCGACCATTAGCAGATATTGTTATGCGATCCTAAAGCGATTCTACATCGATCCATTTTAATGGGTATTAGATCATCATCCACTAGTGGTTTTATAGTGTTACGTAATACTAATAGACATCCATTCTGCAAAACACTGGATCGCTTTTGGATCATGATCTGTACACTATCAATTAAAATTTGTATAAGGAGTGCGATCCATTTAAAACCACTAATGGATCATGATGCATTTTCCATTTAATCAGGATCGCGATCATAAAGTGATCCAAGTGGGATTTTGATGCGGTTTGTTAATTGAAATGCCATATTACTTTGGAAATAAATGCTGTTTCTTGTTTATAACTGATTGTGTCATGAATATTAAATAGCGATCCATTAGCTCATTTGCATGTGAAATTGGACCGCTTCTAAATCGCTTTAAAATCCAGATCTTGAAGCGATCCATTATCACGGCTTTTTTGTTTGAGTATATATCTAGTTATGTGCAAAGGCGTCAGATAGTTGTATGTCCACCGCCATATGCATGCCATTTTCGGGATGGTTTAAATTTTGTGCTGTTGATTTTATTAATATTGAGTTCTGCTCAACCCGGGGCTAGAGGGCGTGAGCGGTATTTAACATATGTTCACTACCGCTCATGAACAGTCTCAATCAATCCGAGACTGCAATATTTCGTGTGTGTCTTTCTCGGCCGTTTCCAAAGGTCCATTATCATACTCTTTCTTATACTAGTATATGTGCGGTAGCCTTGAATAAATTAGCAAGAATGTTTCTAAGCGTCAGGTAGCATTATCTGGGTGATAGCTTTGATTGGCTATGCATATTAAAGTTGTCACGCAATAATTACGGCTTCAATGTTAGAAATATGCTAAGAATAAGGGCGGAGTTATAGATATTTATATTTATCTGTGTGGTAGCTCTGTGATAAATATGATTGGTTTTACGGTGTGTGTTAGCTTTATTATTGCAGTATCCTTCTAAACATTGTATAATAAGGAAAAGGCGCCATATAACGATATCCGTATGGTAGCCTTTGAGCATATGTTCCTCGTTTTTGCGTTACATGTTATAGTGAATAATTTACCCTTGTGGAGAATAATAAGACAAACGATATATGTATGGTTAACCATCTCCTTTCACCTCCTTGCCAAAACCAATAAACAATGAGGTATTAAATCGGTATTTGAGGCAAATGAGATATTGCTTCTAACTACAGGTTTTAGCCACGGCTTTAGAATACTGCATGCAAGTCTCACAGGCGTCGCAACCGTCATTCTGCTTTAAACAAATAGGACGTGGTAAGCGAAACATTAACAATAACTAATAAAACATACATGATGACTTGTACAACGTACATCATTATATATAAATACAAAACATATATATAAATATATATTAGAAACATAAAACGTAATAGTTAGTCTTTCGACAGCATATTTACTTGTTGATCGATGACGTTGCAGTATTATTAATTTCAGCTCATCCTTGTTTATACATTTGTTTTTTATTATTTCGTTTCAGTGGCTTTGGCGAAAACTGTGGATGTAGGAGATGATAATACCCTGCACATGAATTCACAGGCTCAGATACTTTTTAATTAAATACTAATGCATAGTATAGACTTTAAACAGTAACACAATTATTTTAAATGTGTTTCTTTAGTATAGTCTCAAAAGATACTACACTTGTGTCATATTTAGCAGATATGATTAATTGATTAATGATCGATCATCGGTCTGTTAAATATTGGAAACGGCGAACACGACATTTACCAATATTTCAGTCTCGGTTTGATTGAGACAGTTCATGAACGGTAGTGAAATGAGCTAGCTATCGCTCACGCCCTCTAACCTTCCCGGAGATGGCATGCATATGGCGGTGGACATGGGGTATACACTGTGTTTCTTCCCCATGTCGTACGGCGTATGGTCCCAGTATCTAATAAAATTAAATGCCCCGAAGAGCGAAATAAACATAATGGAATTTAGTTGGGAGCAGCGGTAATGAAGCCTGCGTATCAAAAGGTTCAGCCAACAGACTAAATTAAAAAGCAGACAACATATCCTATGAGTGGTTGAACAATACACAGAGCCATTTATCGGCCTGAGTAGTGGAACCACCGAATCAAAAATTAAGTAAGAAAACATGTACCAACGATAACTAAATATAAGTATCGGGCTCAGCGATCTCCAAAGATCGAATGAATAACAGTCCTGATTGCAACCTTGAAATGTCCTAATAATAATGTGTATTGTCTTTCAGTATTGGATGTTCCAGGAGATGCATTTTTCATGGAACTGTCATCATCACAGGAGCAACTGGTTTCTCACGAACTCAACGGCTTCGTGCAACCAGAATCCTCCCGTAGTTTATTACCATACGCGGGATCTTCCCGGACAACTGTGCCGTCTTATAGTTCATGGCAGGGATTTCTTTATTTACTCTGTCCCGTTTTGTTGGGATGACAGTAGGGTAAGTGTGAGGTTTAGTGCACCCTAGAACCTGCTTTAAACTCCCGGCGGCCTTTTTTAACATTGACCGTTCCAATGCGGTAGCACTATTGTTAGACCGTGAGCCATACACTTTTTTGTTACCATCTCAAGGGACAAATTCTTACTAGTACCATGTAATTGAGTACCTTGTAGAGAAACAAAACATCCATGATAGCAGTGTGAACAGGGTAGCTGATTGTTGTTATTAGAGTTATCTCCCCCTTTTAAGCAAAACTCTTGTTTCTTTAAAAAATCATTTTCGCTGAAACTAGAAGAGCTACAGGTCTAATATTGTGCATGTATTATACATTGAGGGTCCTCTACCAAGTATTTATAAAATGGTGACCCAAGGGTCAATTATGGCCAAGCCCCGGGGGTAACATTTTTTCATACAGTTATATAGGAAATCTTTAAACATAAGTAATTTTCTCTAAAACTGTAAGAGCTAGAGGTCCCATATTATGTATGAAGCATAAGCTTATGGTCCACTAGCAAGTTTGTTAAAATTTTGACCCTGGGTTTATATCTGGCTCCGGCCCAGCGATCATATATTTACATAGAGTCATATAGAAACATCTTTGAAATCTCTTCTTTAAAAAAAACAAGAGCCAGAGGTCTATTATTTTGCATATTGTACAAGCTTTTGGTTCTCTACCACTTTTGTTCAAATCGTGTTTCTGTGTCCAACTATGGCCCGGTTCTGGGGTTATTGAATTGAATTGAACTGGGTTTTAAGGCGCACCAACACATTAAAGGTTATATGGTGCCTAACAGGCATGAACATGCCAGGCTCATCTTACATGTACATCGAGATAAAATATGGAGAATGGGCCCAGGACCTTCTCACCCTGAACTGCAGAGTGGCTGCAAATTCTATTGTAGACACTCCATTTACGCTGTAGCCAGGTTTATTATTTTCTGCCACTGCTCTTAGTGATGTGAGCGGGATGGCACCTGAAACAATGGAGGGGTCATGATGAAGACCTTTATTGAGCATGAACAAAACATGACAAAATGAATATAAATGAGAGGGGGGGTCCTACCCCTCTGCATGTGACGGTGTGTTTGCAGTGGTTGTATTCTACCCTGGCAACCATATGGCGTGGTGAGAGGTTCTGGGGTTAAAGTTTTACAAAGAGTTATATAGGAAAGTCCATAAACATATTCATTTCTGATACTACACGAGCTAGAGGTGTAATACGATGCATGTAGCATAAGAGTATCGATCTCTGCCAATTTATTTTGTTCAATGGTGATCTTATGGTCAAATTTCGCCCGGTCCCGGGAGTCACATATTTACATAGAGTTATGCAGGAACTTCTATAAACATCTTCTCTGAAACTACAAGACCTAGAGGTGTAATAAGCTATATGTAGCTTAAGATTATTGTCCTGTACCAAATAATTTAAATGGCGTCCCTCTTGAATCAAACCTGGAATCAATTTTGGGCCTGTCCCGGGGGTCACGCTATAACATTGAATTATACAGGAAAACATATTCAAACAGCTTTTGATACTTCAAAAGCTAAATATTAGTTCGTATGTACCATAAGCTTATTATCCTCTACCTAGTTTGTTCAAATGGCGACAATGGGGTCAAATACGGCTACTACGGGGGTCACAGTTTTACAGATTTATATAAAGATATTGTTGTAGTTTCTTAAAACATGAGAGCACATTGAGACAAGGCGAGTGGGTCTCTTGATTATGGCTTGAAGTTGTAAACTTTTCATAAAATCACTTCAAAAGTTTTAAGCGAACTGAAATATATAGAGAATGTGACTTTTGATAAGGTATTCCATTATGAAGACTTAACCATGTTTACAAATCACATATTGAATAAAACCACGAACTAAAATCACAAAGTATACCACTGCATTTTCTACAAATTGCAAAAAAAAAAAAAGAAAGAAAAAGAAAAGGCATTATACGGTTTAACTGTTGATATTTAGGTGTTTGTTATACAATTTTTAAAATAACTGCCAAATTACGACAAAATTACACTAAAAAAACAGTTTATCAAAGCTCTTTCCAGGTGTTCATCTCATATAATAATGCATATGTGTCGCTTAAAAGTATATGTTTATTCATGGGTTTTTGTAATATCCGTAATTGAATAAGTGTAAAATGAATTATCCATGTTTTTATATATGGCTGGTTAAAACCTTTTATATTGTATCTATAGAGTTTTGATTCTCAAACGATGTAAGTTATGTATATACCTTGTGGTCAGTAGGTTTAGAAACGATGTACATATGTTGTAAAATGAGGCTGTTGTTGGCGGGATGGCTACTTTAACTGCAGTAGCACCTGTATGTCGGATATATATTTTAGAGTAAACATCAGTAAACTAACGGTGATCACTAAATGTAATCTCTCTCGATGCACTGGGTACCGATTCGTATCTGGAAGCGTTTATATATTTTTTATATCTTATATGTATGTTATAGTGTCACATTATGTTATATTATTTAAATCAGATACTATGAACTGAGTATTCTTAATTGTCCTGTTCTATCCCAAGGCATTATTTGCCAAGTTTATCAAAACAGCAATTAGCTGGGTATATATAAGGCTTGCGGGCATATTGCAACTCGACATACATGAATGCTAGATAAGAGAGACCGTTGTGAACCCCAGCTTCTTGGATATAACCTTTATGACGGATTAACATTTTAGTTGTATGTATTTTAATGCAGTCATCCTGCTTGAGCGCATACAGCCTGTTGATGCAGAGGATAGCACGGGGGACTTTAAATTCAGAGGTTCAAACCTGGTTCAAACCTCACCGGAGCCAGTGAATTTTGTCGGTGTGTTCTTGGGCAAGACACTTTTACCCTCGTCCGTCGGATGGGGACGTAAACCAGGCGATCCCGTGTATCGCTTTTTTTTTCTCCCATTACGTTAAAGAAACATAGGTGTCTATTCGTCAGTAGGGCAGGTTCCTAAATGCATACAATCATTCCACTTCCACGCGCAAAAATAGGGTGGATGCTTCTATCCTAGGTTAATTCCATACTCTAAATCAAGTAAGGAGAACATTACAACCTATGTTTAGATAAATATCCTAAGCAGGTGATATTGTAACAACTGCACCAATACTAACAAATAATTGCCATGGTAAGTAGTTAGCACAGTGATCTGGGTATCACCCTAAAAATATTTCTTCGTGTGGATCCCGGCCAAGAATATGACCACTGCATATCCAGGCATACGGGTAAAATTTGTCCGAATTCATGTTAATTTTGTCATTTTTGTTCATTATTTTCATCATGAAACCTGTATTGTTTCAGGTGCTACTTCAGTGGTGGCAGTGATCGTGGCTCCAGCGAAAAATGGAGTGTTTTCTAGAGAATTTGCAGCAACTCTGCAGTTCTGCAGGTAAGAAGGTTCTAGGCACATTCTGCAAATTTTTATCTAGATGTTACTGAAGAGTGAACAGGGTCGAATGTTCATTCCTGTTGGCGCCATATAACATGTTTGTGTTGGTGCGCCGTAAAACCCCAATTCAAATAAATTCATCTTCGTCGATTCTTCTTTCAGTAACACAAAAATGGTTCGTGCAAATGCATATACTACTATTTTTACATTTCGTATGCAGAATTCTTCATTGTGTTGTATATGGGTGGGGTAATTCAGGTGTAAAAATCCTTAAAATATGCATAAATTGTAATTAAAAAGTATTAAAATAGACAACTTTTATGATTTTGCGTTGCAATATGCAATGGTTGATCAGTGAAGTAATAAGATTACTTCACTGGTTTAATTCATGTATTTATGTCTAATACATAATCCAAATGTGTAATCATAATAAGTATTGCCATGACGCATACACCTAAAAAAAGACTTTTGTTGAAAAAAAACACACGTTAAACCGCACAATTCCTTTATCTAGAATCCTTTGGACTATGTGTCGTCTTTGCAATATATGTATATATCAGAACATATTAATACTATTTATGTTGCAGTTACTTTGAGGAAGGCTTATACTTCCAGTTTGGCATGCGTCTCAACTTATCAGGCTTACTGAACACATATGTGCAATGCCATGGACATTGCTTAGTACTTAATTTCATCAATATATCATAACAATCCCTTATTCATATTATAGTATTATTTAAATTATGTAGAAAGGTTGTAAATTACTGATTCTTACAAGTTTACACATATATTGTAAAAAATATTAACTAAACTAAATGCATAAAAATGTGTCAATAGTGGGTGGGGTAAATTGACTTCTAATTTGACGCAAAATGGAGATTTAAACTGAATTCAGTGCTAAAAAAGAGCTTATTTACGCTTTATGTAACTCAATGAATTGTAAACTTAAGTGCATTTTTAAAAAGTACATCAATAATTATTCACACAAGCATGACATTCAAAAATGGACATCAAAAACTTATATGAAAGCGCTACAATGATAACCTATTAATGTTCGATTTTTTTTATATAAGCTACCTGTTCCAGATTGCTATCATGGAAAAATGTAATCTATATGCATTGCTCTTTTCAAAAATTGTGGTAGAATTTTTCCCTTGAGTTGGTAACAATATCGAAAATTTTGGGTTTTGGCTCAAGGCCTATGTCAACCCTGTGGTGTTTGTGATGTTTTATTTGACCTTTTATTTATCTTTAAAGTTATTCCTTGTTCCTGTGTGTGTTTGTGGGTGACTGTCGACCTTGAAAACTACTTTTTCTGTTTTTTACTATCTATTTACAAACAAGTTAATCAGACATATACGCAAAAAATAATGCCACCAACATTCTATTTCCATAATGTCACTGTCCATTTTCTTTACAACCAGTAAAGTAGTGGAAACCTGTAATTGAGTGCATCGACTTATATATTTATGTAATCAGGCGGACTGTTGAAATATTTTTCATGGACACACAACTGTATCTAGATTAATGTTGGTGAATTATCTGACTATAAATGTTAAAACGTTAAATATATTCCACATGTATAAACAAACCAAGGAAACCAACTACTATCCTCCCCTGTACAATATCAAATAATCAAAAGTGTGGGGCAGGAGTTCTTTGCGCACATTCAGTTCATAAAAAACGCAAAGAGCTGTTCAGAACTTGGTTTGTTTATACATGTGCGTGGATGTATGTAATATGCCCGATTCAGAATGGACTTTGTTTTAGCACGCTTCCAAATGATCTTCGACCTCATTACATAGTTTGGTCGCATATTATATATATAGAGTTTAATTAACATTGTTGAAGTGATACGGGAAAGATTCTTGCGATGTAGAAACGAGTGCGTTTTCGCACGAGTTTGACTGTCCTCCTTGAATGCTACGTTCCCTGTCCGATCTTTTTATATTTCTTTTCTATATCGCAAGAATATTTCTCACGAGTGAATTATTTTCCGTATCACGACAAAAATGTTAATTAAACTATATAACATATATTCTGTGATGAATTTCTTTTCAATCGACTTTGGACACAAGTATTCCTTCTTCTGTCACTCCTTTGGCGACAGCGCGGAGTAATATCATGACGTCAATTCGTGACGTAATATCGTGACGTCTATCGTTTAGTTCAAAACATTTGGCTACTGTGCTATCTTGCTTATGATGCTCCAATTATTCATACAACGTTTCTTAAGCATAGAGCTTGAATGGGAGGTTTATTTACGGGGCACTCTATGCACCACTAAAATGCTACTATCTTATCTGAATTGTTGGCTTTATTCAACGACAGATCCGGTGGATACCTATTATTAACATTATAATCAAAGAACGGATTCTTAATACCGAGTATATCATCACGATACCGAGACATATATTATTAAACTCACCAATAATGACTCCATCGCTAGCGGATGACAAACTCACCATAAACTCCTTTTCATAACAATATAAAAGAATTCTGCGAAACGTTCTGCACAATTTATACTCATACTGCTTATATCAACTGTGTAAAGTTATATGATTTATTTGAGATTTTAATGCCTGTTTAATACAAAACAACTAATTATGTTTGCAGTTGTCTGCCAAATGAATGACAGACGAGTTTATTTGATATATTCGATAAATAGTTTATCTATATGGTAAGTGGCGTATGCATACGGTTACACTGTTTACGTTTTATTAAAATTTTAATTGGCGCTATAAATATAAAGATTGAATCTAGTACTTGTATTTGTAGGAAACATGAACATGTCAGACTATGAAGCTAAATATGTATCTCCATATATGAAGACTGCTGGGCGCAAGAATTCTTCAATAATTATGATTGTATAGCGCCGTATGTTACTTTTTCTTTTTAGACATATTTTCAATTTTCTGCCGTTCAATAACGGCATCCCTTGCCTGTGCTCGCAGAGTGTCCCTATTTCCGATGGCGTCGATCTTTGATGCTGGACGCAAGAATTCTTAAATAATTATGATTGTATAGCGCCGTATGTTACTGTTTCTTTTGACTTATTGTTTTACTGTCTATTTTCCATATTTTCAAACTTCTCCAGTTCAATAACTGCAGCCCTTGCCTGTGCTCGCAGAGTGTCCCTCTTTTCGATGGCGTCGATCTTTGATGATTTAACTGCTGAATGCATTGCCAAGGTGCGAGATGCACTCTCAACACTTGTCACAAGTATGGCAGCAACCAATACCAAAACGACAACTGTATTCATTCTCATTCTGAAAATAAATATGACAATATGAGTCTAAACATGTTTAATGTATACGTTAAATGGACATACGGCAATCTGATTTTGTTTAAAATCACGCGGTGTCCCGTTAGTCTTTCTGTATAACTTGCATTTGTTCAATCATTAAAATAATTAGAACAGTATATGGCAAGTCGATTTGTATATTACTAACTGTTGAATTTATTGCACCAATAATAAATATATAAACCTATGGCAGAATCAGAAGAAAACATGAACACTCAATTGTTTATTTAGTTATATGCAAGCAGGTTAAAATGAAACTGATACTAGATTAATAAATCGAGACTTACATGTTGATGCTTGAAAACAATTGTGCCCCTTTAAGAAACATATTTTGTATACATTTCCAATTGAATTGAATTTAAATTGAATTGAAATGAAGACTTTATTTTAAGAGGGTAGCACAGTTAGCAAAAATACTAATCTTCCCTGAGGCCTCCCCGCACCCAAAAAAAATAAAAATAACAATGCAATAAAAACCTCCTTTAGTGAAGGTTTTTTTCATACAAATATTAATGTATACATGTTGTTGCATATTTCAAAACATAGTTTGTTAAATGTGTCTTTAGAACTTGTATATTAAACTTACGCCTCGACCTATTAACCCAGTATCAGTTTGAGTTAAAGCATGCTTGTATATAATTAAAAAATGGTAAAACAATTATGGAGTCTTCATTATTCTACTATACTACATTGCTTCAAATTATTAAAGTAATTATTAAGTTAATAATAGTTAAACGTATTTGCAAATATGCTAGTTATGCAAAAATCTTATCAGGACAGGGCAAAATTGAAAAAAATATATAATAAGATTGTCATGTGTCCTTTCAGGTCTCACACTTCTATTATCTCCCGTGAAATCTCACGTACCTAGAAATAAAAGGAAACAGAAAATATTTTCAATTTAAGCAATGTTTACTTCAACAAATAGGGTTTCCTTTCCTTTAGCATATAGCTGCAGTGTAAAAGACAGATGATACAGAACATCCCATGTTGATATGAGGTTCTTTTCAAGTTCCGGATTTGTAACCGGAGGCCCCGGGTTCAATCCTCCGTGGTGCCACTGAGTTTCATCGGTGTGTTCTTGGGCAAGACAGTTTCCCTTAGCCTCGTCCGTCGGATGGGGACGTAAACCTGGTGGTTCTGAGGGTCGAGCACGTTAGAGAATCATAGGAATATATTCGATAATAAGAGTAGGGCACGGTTCCCGGATTCCTACATTCAATTCCATTCAAAATCTAGAAGTGTTTGACCGAAGCACCACATATTCAGGCTGCATGATTTGTTTATGTTGGAAAAGGCTGATGTGACCATTATATGTGGCGTGAGACCTTTAAAGTTCCATGTAAATAAATACTGATAAAGGTGATCCTTTGAGAGGAACAAACACAATTAAGAGAACAAAGCAGCAGACTCGGTTTTATTGAGTCTGTTAATGAAAAGTAATGAAAGAAGCAACACTTCTCACGCCCCCTAGCGCCGGCTTATGCTGTATTCTACTTCAAAGCCACATCTGTTGGGCTTGTTGGTCCAAAACACTATCGATAATGGTAACATCCGTTCAAGGATGTCAAAAAACTTTAGTTGCCATGTTTTAGAACAAGCAACACCGAAAGCTGCACTAATTCAAAGTTCTTAACAGAATGTCTACGTACCCAGTTGTACACGTGACATAATTGTTTTCTAAGACAACACATCGATTCGAAAGCTTTACATTGTGTTCATGCAATCTGAGCAGACGATTTAAACTCGTTATTCTGCAGTTCAACCGTATCCCCAATTAAGCGTGAAATACACAGACCAATGAGAATATAGTATTGACATATTCTTAGGTGGGTACTTAGGAAATCTAACTAGTATTATATATATACCTTATAAAGAAAAACTAGTATTATATATATACTAACTTAAAGAAAAACGAAACGAAACCTTTTTAGGGTCAGTATATATGAAATGTTATTTGTTCAATATTTTTTTTAATTTACCAGTGATCGAGAATCGTCACCGATACCTCCACCATATTTCCTTTTGAAAATTACTCTTAAGTAAAGCATGAAATACAAATTTAAATACAATTTTTAACAGATGCACGTGATCGGGAACAAATGCCACTTTTTGTTTTAATTTTGTCTCACGATGTCATTGATCAAGATTTCAGCATGTTTTTTTTTTGTTTTCTTTTCAAATTTAGCAAGGTTTTCTTTATGTCAGACCTAAATAATGTGTACTGAAATAGAATTCTAGTTTTTAGTTAAATGCACGTGAAGATATTTGATGCACGCCAAGATATTTGATTATTAATACAGAGTTGAATTTCTTTTTTCCTTCAGTATATATTTTGAAGAATAAATCTTACCTTGATTTCCCGTATCAACAAGTGACTATAACCCAAAGATTATAACTGGAAGACGAGCTGGCGCTGTGTGAATATCTTAACCGCAGAGGATGCTTTTATATCTTGCACACAACCACAGGTTGCGGTATCGGTGTTGGGAACTAAAAAAATAAAAAAATTAAAAATAACATGTTATTTGTTGAAAATGATGAAGACAAGATAATAGCGAGGATTGTGCGCATATAAAATCGATTCATGCTAACCAGTAGGTTTCTTGCCTACTGACCGTTCCAAGTCGGTAACCCTGTCTTCACCATCCTTTCTGTTGTTGTTTGTCTCTTTAATTTTATTATCAAGTCCTTGTTTGCAGTACAGTGCGGACCTACGATGACATTGCGTTCGGACGCTGTGGTTTCTATAGGACCCTATATCTCATTTTTTCAATAGTGGAACAAGTAATATGCATAAATACCACGCTTACCTTATTAAAATTGCTGTAATTGACGAGAAATCGTCAGTTTAGAATATTAACTCCACCGTCTGCTGCAATTGTTTTTAATAGTCTTTGTCATCTGCGACGCTTGCTTTGTTAATGTTTCCCTTTGTCTTTAAAACAACAAGCGTCGTATAAGTTCTTAACGTTTCCCTTTGTCTTTAAAAATGCTAACGTCGTATATGTTCAAGGCGTTGTATATGTTCTTGAATAGTCTAGGACATCTGCGACATTTGCTTTTAAAAAAGCAAGCGTCGCAGATGATCTAGACTATTTGAATAGTCTTGGTCATCCGCGACACTTGCTTTTTTAACTTTTCCCTTTGCCTTTAAAAAAGCAAGCGTCTATATGTTCTTGAACATATACATGTATACACGCTTGCTTTTAAATTCACGCTTGCTTTTTGCTATTTTAAAGTTTCCCTTTGTCTTTAAAAAAGCAAGCGTCGTATATGTTTCCCTTTGTCTTTAAAAAAGCAAGCGTGTAAATGTTGTCGTTAACAAAGCAAGCGTCGTACATGTTCTTGAACATATACCCGCTTGTTTTTTTAAAGACAAAGGGAAACGTTGAAAAAGCCAGCGTCGCAGATGATTTAGACTATTCAAAAGAATTGCAATTTGGTCCATTCAGTACCTTCTGAGATTATCCCTCCCAAAATGTAAACGGTCATAGATTTTTTCGTTTCCAAACTTTGGGAGCGGTATTCGCAGCAGGTACTAGATAAAAAGTACGTTTTGCGGCAGAGAAAAGAGGTCACTTTGGAGGGATATGTGCAATTTAGTTGAATACAATTTGATCAATATTAAGACAGTTATCAAGCGCACACCTACCCGAATCGACTGATAAACAAGTCACGTGGTTTCATTACCATGTATAATGTGCTGACACACCGATAAATACAATTATATTTGAATTTCAATTCTTACAGTAGAGTTTGTGTGTGTGGGGTGGAGGATGGGGTGATGGAGCAGAAAACGAGAATAAAAATTCCCATCAAGATCATAACATGGTGTTGCTATTATATTAGTTCATAACAATACATACTGCGCAATAATATAGCAGTTCATTCTAGTTTCTGTTTATGCCAAGGTCGCACATTTTTCGTTTAAAATGTTCAGTGACAAGACAAATGGTAAATACCGGCACACTTGTCATAAAAATGAATTAAAAACCCAAACGTATCAGTGTGGTGTCTGGTACGACAAAATGCCAGTTATCTTACCATTAATAAAACATCAACAGATGTTGAGTCGACAGTACAGTAGAGGTACCACCTGAAAAAAGGAAAAATGAGCTCTCAGAATCGAGCGGTTTATTTATTTTTTCGCCGTGAAACCGATCAAAAAGTTTTGTGTTTTCAGTACACTGATACATTGTGATTAACGACAACACGGCTAGCTTGTGTATGCATATTTCTGAACTAGTATTCTCTTGCAACAGTAATTATCCATTATCGAAATGTGGAGATTTTACTTTATTTTCCGTAGGTGATAAAATCTGTGTTACTCGGTTTTTATCCTTAAGCTATATAGTAACATACATATCTTTGGCAGTGTAAAAAGACGATCATTTTCAAGATTCGACTTAAAAAGATACATATGTCGCATTAACATGCATAAATATGCATGCCGAATTCAGTTTTTTTTAAAGAATCACATTGTAAACACCTTAATTTTTACAGTAAACATGGCTGAAAATTTAGGATAAAGACCGATTTTATCACCAACCAGAGTTTATAGGTTTGTCAAATATCTTATCACTGATTGGTCAGTTTAATATTATGATGCTTAATCAGAATTTGAATACACCCGAACTATTTTCAAAAGCGCAGGACCATGCATACTCCACTGAAAGTCACGTGATAGCAACTCCAGCTAGCAATTTATATATATACCGAAAGGAAAAAGAAACGCATAATGCGTATTTCCGCAATATATTGTATGTTTACTATGCTACTGCTAATCGAATGGTACAGGGCGACATTAGGCCTGTCCTTTCGGAAAGAATGTTTTAAAAGTACCGAACACATTAATGGTTACCCCTTTAAAGTTTCATTATCGACAGAATGCGCATTTCGCTCAAGCAGGTGAGCAAAATTGAGCTTTAAACATTGCAATCTCAACATTAAACACAATACTGATATGGTTTGACTTTTTCAAGCGAAACTGCAACATTTATGAATTTCGTGTAACAAAGTATACTTTAATTAAAAGGTCGACCACATGACAGAGTTGTCCTTTCTGTAATTAGTTGTAGCCCCGTTTTGTACAACACACGTAGAGATGTATCTGCGTGGAATTATGTGTATATAATAGTGTAGTATTTTTTGATTATGCGTTTCTTTTTCCTTTCAGTATGCATATACATACAGACTGCAATTGGAACACTTAATGTTCATATTAAAATTATTCCACCATACCGTCTAAACACTCCACCCCCTTATTGTAATATGCAATGTTCATTTTAATTAGCATCAGAAAAATCAGTAAACTACAGCTGAACGAAAGACTGAAGCCGGTTGAGAGAAAAAAGTGTGATGTAATGTAATTGATCTTAATAATAATAATAATAACTTGTTTCTTGCCTTTTCCCTTTCCATAAAGATTACATTAAGCTAGTTATGTTTAGAAATGTTGAAAAAGAACATCAAATATTACATATAGCAACATTTTTCGCGACGGATTATGTGTATTTAACATAGTTCTAATATTTGATGTTCTACTTCAACACTAAGGTGTGGTACGAGTTGCCGAAAATAGGTAAAACCAGAAAAAAACAATAAACAAAAACAAAATGGCGGGAAAAAAAGCGAGTTTGTATATACTCTAGCGAAACAGATTATTGATCACCGAATGACGAAATTCAGTTGTCTTAAGGATGTTGGTTGGGCAAGTTTTGACATCTTCAAGTCTAAACATTTTATTTTTTAAATCATAATATTATTTGACTACATAATTGTTTCATTGTTTGCATTCTAGTAGATATGGATGTAATTAGGATTTAAGATGGTAACATACCAAATTTTAAGCAATTTTTTTTCCGTCATTTGTGATCAGTTTTGTTGTCAACAAAATAGGGGATATGGGTAGCTCTCAGTAGAATTTATCCTTTTGCTATAGAATAAATTAGACTTTTGTTTTTTCAGTAGTGGAATACATACATAAAAGTAGATATTGAGATAATTTTATTTTCGATCTCCATGTCAATATTGTGTGTACAGTATTTTACATTGAAAATGTCAAAATAACTCCAAAATGGGTGTAATTTAAAGAATGTTTAATAAAAAATCATTAGAAGCCTGGTGACCTATATATTTTTTTACTTGTTTTGAAAGAAATGTCATAGGAAATTGTCATCTACAAGTTTTAAAAAAAGTTGAGCATAAGAACATACTTTTTTATCTTGAATTATTTTTTCGGTAAAAACAAAAGTGGGTGGGGTACGGTCCATATATGTTTGCTTTTTAAAGCAAAAAGACGAATGAGGATTACAATTGCTTTGGTATGATTTGAAAGATATGTATATATGTAATCGAACATTAATTGTTGTTTTTCAATAAATGTAATGTTATGAAAACAGTTGTGAAAATGTTCAGTGACTCTATTTTTCCTCTCTTTAGTGAAATTTCGAAGTTAGAAATATGTGCCTTCTTCAATGACGTATAGTGGAAAAAACGTGTGGTGACCTAGCCTCTTTTTCATAATTTTGCATCTAAATGATAACAAAGAAGCTTTAAATATGAATTTTACAAAAAATCTCAGCACTGCCAACCTCCTTAAGGGAACTTTTGTACACTTTCTATCGGTATATGACTTTTGAAAATCGGTGAAAAAATTAATTCAAAATAGTAATTAAAATGTAACACCACGGCTCGTTGTTTGTAAAGCCGATACGCATTAAATTCTCAATTACTCTCGATTAGCCAAAAGTCGATAGAATGATACAGGTAGGCACGACAACCACAGTTGGTAATACAGCTATAGTTACGTTAGAGTTCAAGACCATACAATATAAAAACCCTGCCTAAACGAAGATACGCTATGGAATTTTCCAAAATAATGATGGATGTAGCATTCAACATGGCATCCTAAATTAATTAAATGTGTTTGTATATATACCGAAAGGAAAAAGAAACGCATAACGGCTATTTTCGCTATATATTGTATGTTTACTATGCTACTGCTAATCAATGGTACAGGGCGACATTAGGCCTGTCCTTTCGAAAAGAAGGTTTAAACAGCACCAAACACACCAGTGGTTACCCCTTTAAAGTTTCACTATCGATAGAATGCGCATTTGGCTCAAGCAGGTGAGCAAACTTAGGCTTTAAATGTTGCAATCTCTTAACATGTTTCAAGCGAAACTTCAGCATTTATGAATTTCGTGTAACAAAGTATACTTTGATTAAAAGGTCCACTACATGACAGATTTGTCTTTTCTGTAATTAGTTGTAGGCCATTTTTTTACAAAATACGTTGATATATCTGGAATATTACGTGAAATAAGGTGTATATAATAGTGTAGTATAGGCACATTTTTGATTATGCGTTTCTTTTTCCTTTCAGTATATAAGTAATTATGTACTTCAACTTGAAATAGACGTCAACAAACGTGTGAACCTTTTACCGTTTTAATCCATTAATGTCATAATGATGTATTTTGCGTGTTTGGAATGAGGGAGAATGTAAACTTGATTTATAGTAAAAGTTTCAGAAGATGTCGTTTCTTTTTATAGTAATAGTAAAAACAAAATATTATTAATTACAATATAATAATACTTATAACTGTAGAATAATACACTATTGTCTCAAAAATATAATTATAATAAATATAACTTGAAACAAACACTAAAATAGACATTTAGACATGCAGGTAAAACTGTCTAGTATATACTGACGGGCAATGAAAACGCCCCCAGCAGATTATAATTGAGCCGAAACACGCGAAAACGACCCTTCAGACAAAATATTGACATTTTATATTTTTTTATGTTTATGAAATATGTTGATTTTCTCTTTAAAAAATTCTTTTTTTTATGATGATATCGTAATTAAAAATGATTTTATCTCAATTTGAAAATTAAACATTGTATTAGCCATTAATTTCGACGTTGACGTCGGCGTCTTGGATGACCTCGTTGATTAAATAACAACAAAAAACAGAAACAATAACCATTTGCTATAGCATCAACTATTTATATTAAGAAAACATATTCCCTATGATATAATAATAAGGTAAAACACAGAAGTGACGAGAAATGATTAGTAATTAATTGATAACCGGCCGACGTCATATATTGTTACTTTATGACGTTGTCGTTTAAACGTCAGAAAGGACGTTTTCGTGTGTTTTGGCTCATATGCCTGTTAAATGGTATTGCTTAAGCAATTTATAATAATCAGTGCATATTTTGAAATTGAAAAATATTTATTAACATTTGCAAACACTGATTGTCTCGACATTCCTAAATTTGGTGTATAGTGTTCAATTAAAGTCAGACGGACAGAAAGTAAAAGTCACACATCTTAATACCGGGCATGTCCAACCTTTTACCGAAAATCATCATAGCATCAGTTATTTCAACAAGATAACCTGAGGCCCCACTTCGTTAGAGTTACAATTGACGTTATCACGTATCTTGCTGGAATAACTTGAAGCCAGGATGCTTTCCTAGGATGGTTATTCGGATGGATATAGCCGGTACTAAAATGTGTGCCTTTTGTTTTCTACCCTTTAACCAGTTTAATACAATGTGACGAGTACAGACCCTGATTTAAGCTATATAATCTATGGTCCAAACGTGTGGTGCAAAATGTGAGATTTGTGTTTAAAACGCGAGGCTTTACACAGTGGTAGTTATTTATGTACCGAACGGGAACATTCTGGAACACACATGTTTTTGTAAACATGAAATTATAAGTGAAATGGAAGATAGTCTTGTAACTTGTTATCCATCCCATGTGTCGTTATAATATTTCTATTGTATATCTGTTGATATAATGCTGTAATACTAGTACAATTCTGGCAATAAACTATGTTTTAATCGAAATTGAAATCGATCATATTCGATGTTTGATTATAAATAAAAACATCTTGACCCTTTGTGCAGAAAAAAAAAATGAAACAGGAAACACGTGTCCGTAATTATTATTTTTTTAGTTAAGTATGTTTGATCATTCATATTAGGCCGTAGATATAATGATGAAGGTTCCCTATTTGTTTATATATCAATGTGTTGTCTTTCTGCCGGTCTGTGTATCTTCGATAGCAGGTGCGTCTGTATCAGCCAATCAGAATCTGAACAAGATTCTCGGTCAAATCTTTTTTAGAAGAACTGTTCTAGACGTTTGTCTTGAAAACAAGCAAGCGTCGATGATGACCTAGATTAAAGGAACCTATAGTATTCCAATGTCCGTGACCGATGTGTTAAAGATGTTGCGTTGTTAACCTTCTCGTATCTCAACGCTGCGAGTTCGAATCCGACAGTTAGGAAGTGTCGATTCTAACGGATGGTGGGAGGTGTACATTACTGGTTCTGCTCAGGAAAACGCGGTGGTCTGCCTCCAGCAAAAATATCGACCTACATGTATAACCTTACATGTGTTGAAAATGACGTAAAACATCCTAAATGAACAAACAAAAAGCAAACAGTTGACATTATAACATAACTCACATTCTTCAATTTACTTGTGCAAAATAAACTTATTAAATATTTACTTTTTTTTCTTCCGAGCGATGGACCCCACACTGACGTACGGACATAAACATAAAATAGTTGACAATAGGGCTAACGCCTAAAAACAACTGTCAATAGCAAAAAGGTAACTGGAGGTTTAACCTTGGTTCTACGATGCACCAAACATTACTCTTACCATGTTGTCATCCCAATACAACGGAACAGTGTAAATAAAGATATCACCGACAGGCTATATTCTCTAACATACAAGGCATCAATAATAGGTTTTGTAGTAGAATTTGCCCATGTCATTTTACAGTATATTAAGCTTACCATAAAGGGGGGTAAAATCCAACATTTGTTCACTTGCCTTTGACAGGTACAGCTTATTATTTATTTTTCATGCATTGTTGTTTTATTTATTTAAAGGGCATATGTCATTTACTGATTTACTTGCTATGATATTTGTTTGAAGTATAATACTTAGCGCCATTTTCTTTATATAAGTATCTGAATATAAACCTTAATCTACATATTTATTATGACCAACGAATACTGTGTAAGTACGTGGCCATATGGACACTGTTAGTGTGTCTTCTAGACCTAATAGGTATCCAGCGCCCGCTAGGATCGTGTTTACCAGATTCCGGAGAAAACTTCGTTAGAGGTTACTGATTATCAAATAAGTTCAATTGTAATTTAATTAAAATTAACACTGAGTTTATCGGGAGCAAATCTCGTTAGAGATTCCTGGTAATCAGATCCATATAAGATAGTTTGAAGTAGCAACTTCAAGTTAATCAGAAAGAAAACCTCGTTAGAGATTCCTGATAATTGTTTACATATTTGCTGATGTTGATTTATATAGTTTGTTAATAAAGTGCTAGAATGGATTTTGGATTCATTTGCATGCTAAGAGTTTACTAGTATTACAAAAAAAAAATTAGATATATATATATACATACAGCGTCCGAACGCAATAGTAGGTCCGCACTGTACTGCAAACAAGGACTTGAAAATACAATGAAAGAGACAAAAAACAACAGAAATCGTGGTGAAGACAGGTTTACCGACTTGGAATGGTTAGTAGGCAATAAGGCCTACTGGTTAGCTTGAATCGATTGTATATGCGCACAATCCTCGATATTATTCTGTCTTCAGCGCCCAAATAGACAAGACAGTGTAAACAAAACTACATCCCATCAAAAGGAATTCTCTAACAATAAAGTCCACAAAATTAAAACTTATTCGAGTATTTTTTCGACTTTCTTGTTTTCCTGAAGTGCAACAATCCACACCCCGTGCACGAACCTGGGGAGAAATTAGCCTCTCCCTTAGGGATAAAGCACCGCCGTGTCGGGTTACCTCTAAGTGACCTGACGTGACGTAACTTGTCATAGACTGGTAATGCCAGTTACTTCGTCCCACAGACATACACATACACACACTAACATCGCTGTGCCCTGTTGCCCATAAGTGACCGGACAAGGCACTGTTTATTTTGGACATAACTGGTCTAAGGCTGGTAATGCTATTTCGTACGTCACACACCCACACATTCAAAAGGGCTACATTTTGGCTTTGCGAGCAGGGTGTGGAAATTGTTAAGTCTTACGGAAGACAATAAATTTGCAGATGTACTCAGCTTGGTATAAATTCAGTACGGTTACTATTGAATAGGACCAAGGTGTTTCAGTACGGAATTAGGATAGTGTATGTGTATAACGGTTATATCTATGGAATCAATATGGATACATTTGACTTTCACTTCACGTGCAACAGTGCACCACCATGTCATGTTCCTATGACCAGTTTATGTCACATATAGTCTGTATCCCCTCCCGTATATAATGGCATTGGAAAGTGTCATACGTTTATTTTCAAATGTTAACTGGTTTCTGATTTAAATCAGTGGGGTGATGAGACAAAATGCAAACGATTAATTGATACGTCTCGAGGGCATCGCTCTTGAGGTCGCAGAAACTCTCAAAGTAAGGCCAACTAATAATATTATTTGTTTATAACAACTGTAGCACAAAGGTTCGGAAACACATATAATGAGTAATCATACAGGAATCAATTCAAATCAAGGCATCGCCAAGAAAATGAAAATGTGTAAGAATACTTACACAATCTGTAAAGTTTGTCAGAAAAA
The DNA here is from genome assembly GCA_037043455.1 of Cyrtodaria siliqua. Lineage (NCBI taxonomy): Eukaryota > Metazoa > Mollusca > Bivalvia > Adapedonta > Hiatellidae > Cyrtodaria > Cyrtodaria siliqua. The sequence goes on along the minus strand of JAWPHD010001504.1, from coordinate 72,111 downwards.
GCATATCGCGATGATAGAGGCAAAATATATTACAGTTTAGTCTGTGACTAATTTATTTATGGTTTAAGCAGTAGAGAATTCAGGATATACTAGTATTTGAAATAAGAAATGTCCAAATGCCATGAAAATGGTAGTAATAGGTTTGGTTATTTGGTTCGTTTGCAAACAATTACAAAGCTATCTCCGCAGACGAATACAATAGGAAGCCCACATATTATAATGAAGCCGTACGTCAGTGTGGGGTCCATCGCTCGCAAACGTGGCCTGAACATCTTATGGTTCACATGAATATGGAAGGGCACGGTAAACAAAGCTGTGAAGGTTAGCAAGCACCAAGACAAATAGTTTGCCAATTGTATGCACAGGTGGGACATGTCGCGTTACGATGTCCACTTAAAATAGCAAATGAGGTAAACAGCATGGATGTGCTGAGTGTGTCCTTCTCATCCGAGTCTGCACAAGCCCAACAACAGGGAAATAAAACTTTAAACAAGGGTTTGTTTGTAGGCATACCTGGGTTGGTAATTGGCAGTTTTCAAGAAAAGCAATGTTAACTCACAGGGAGACCAAACTAAATGTACAATTTGAACAGATCACTTACGTATAAGTGATAGTGTAGAGACCAATAGTTGACCTTTGACAGGGTGCTGGTTCGATGCAGTTGACCTCATTGATCTAAATACCATTTGTCCAGCTCCAGTGGTAAATATGCCCATATTTGAAAATTTAAGGACACATTTCTCAACGCTACTTGCTCACTGAAAAAGCATGGGAAGCTTGAATATTTACAGCCAGCACGTTTTATGGCTGATCAACTTGGGTATATAAATTGAGGCCCTCTCTTAGTTTTTTATTTGTATAGCATTGCTATATTGAGGGTAAGAATAGCTTAACAACACTTTGTAATTTACTTTAATGACAAAATATATGTTCATAATTTAGCTTTTGAATACTAAACTTATCTGGTATTTCTTAATTGTTTTAAGACCAAAAATCAGAGTACAACACAATAAATATACAACATTCTTTCTTTAATGTGTTATTATGTGTACTGTTCACAAATGCTTTAATGGGTGGGCCTCATAATCTAAAGAAAAATCTAATATCACACTTTGCTTATACAATTGTATGGCTAACAGTGATTTATAGTTACCTATAGATATTCTCTCCCCCACAAATACAATAGGCTCGAAATATGTCCTTAACAGATCATGGCTCAGAAGAGAAGGTGAATGAGATTTGTGGTTCTCCCAGAACAAATTAATCCCTTCAGTCAGATCGATGTCAGATCAAGATTCATACTCCCAGGGTTCCAGAGAATGATTCCTCGTTGACTGAATTTGACATTACAATTCAAATTACCACAAGTACTGATGATTATTTGTATACTGATACCGTATTTCTTGGTACCTCATTTAATAACAGGGCTATTCCTGAGTCTTCACATACATGCATATTCATTTCATCGGGATGGAGTTCAGATGCAGATGGACAATGGGTCCATGTCAGCCTGTAAGTTAATAACAGATATTTTGGAAAAGGAGATATACAAACTACTCCAGTTTATCATGTGGTTACATGCCATTTTTATCTTAATATGCATCCTATCTCTGCCAAAATTTCAACAGCAAGCTGCGAAGTGATGAACATGCAGTCCTTGCAAAATAACATGTTGATGTGGCACTGCAATCTCAAAGGTCAAACAGAAGCCATTTTTGCTTAAAATCGTTCATTTTAGTGTGAGCTTTTGTTTGTGAGCGTTAGTTTGTGTCACCGTATTTATGAATTAGATCTTTACGCATTTATGTTTTAGTTTAATACATTTGTGCACATTTCCAAATAATTTTCTGAGAAATGACAATTTAGAGAATGTATTGTAAACAGAAACTGTTGTGTTATTGCATATAGAGACGGCTACAAGTGTTTGCCCTTCTGGGCTATCCCTATTATCAACCCTTATGTGTTCGTGAAGTCTTTGCATTTATTTTTTATTTTTGCCTTTTTGTTTGTCTGTTTGCGTGTTTGTTTCTGTGTTTGTGGTTGACTGTCCTCCTTTTTATTGAAATCAGTGTAAAGTAATTGTTCGAGGAAAACACCTGAATTTGATGTGATGTACAAACAACGCGCAGTGTGATATGTTCTCGAACCTTTTCGGTAAATTTTGAGCAAATACTGAGACCTCGAGTTTGCACAAGACGTTTATTTGTGCTAGTGGCCTGCGAAAAACAAACATTATCTTATGGACTGTTACTGATACAAAAATAAGTATTGCAGTTCGATATTGATTGCCTGAATGTATTTAGAAAACTATGGACTTCAAGATGAAAGCAAATTACATATTGATAAAGCCGATATATATTTGAATATGATAGACTTCTAGTTATCGAAATGGTTCTCGTTTTGTTATAATACATTCGTAAGCAATAAACTACCACGTCCATCCAGTACTAGAAGTGATTTTAACAGGAAACACTGTAAATGTGTGAAAGTAGAGGTTGTAAATAGAACATAGACATTGCATATGCGTAAGTAAAACGTAGTCAAGAATGCAGTTATAATGAAACCGACTACGTAGCGAGTTTGAATAACGTTTACTTCATAGTGACCACAAACAGGCGCTTGGCTGCTGAATATGTGAATATAGACTCAGTGTTCACTTCTATCGACGAAACATCATGCTGTTAATTATCCTGCCTGGCGATACACCGAATAGGGGACAGTCAAAACGGAGGTCCAATCGACTCGAGTCAAACTCAGTATTGCTCAATCCGTCATACTTGAAAAGTGAACATGTTCACAAAACTTATTCCGAATGAAATAAAAGTTTCGTCCAGAGGATCAACACGAAGAGTAATGGCGTTTCATAGTGAGTGCAAGAGACTGTTTAATAGCTGAACTTTATTGACTCTTTACTTGATAGAGAATTTAGGACTTTCCGGGTGATATGGTTATAAATGTGAATATAGATTGATAGTTAAACAATGTGCACAGCTTAATTATTAATAGCAGCATTTGAATACTTGTGCTCATTATTCCATATATGTACTTAAAGTTTGGTAAGTCTAGTATATAATGTGTTTTGATAATGTGAAAAATGGTTTATGAATAAAAAATATTGTGGGCTAAGGGGAAAGGTATGTAGTAGAATTGACCCATGTAATTTTACAGTATATTAAACTTACCATAAAGGGAGGTTATATTCAACAGTTGTTCACTTGCCTTTGACATGCTACAGGTTATTATTTATATGTGCATGCATTGTTCCTTTATTTATTTAAATGGCATATGTCATTTACTGATTAAATTCCTATGATATATTTTTTTTTAATTTCCATCACCAAGTTAATTGTAATCCATTTATTTACTCCGTAATAGGTATGTGAGGGTCTTGCTATGATATTTGAAGTATAATACTCAGCGCCATTTTTCTATATTAGTATCTGATATATTAACCTTAATTTAAGGCTATAAGGACACTGTTAGTGTGTCTTTGATTTATATGGAACTCCACTTTCGAACATGTGCCTTTTAATGAGGGTGGCCTCAATATTCCCAATATAACCTTAAAATGACAAGCCTTGTATTTATCACACTTCTACATAACTATGACGCACCATGGACATATTTTGCCAGATACTGGGTAGGTATTCATTTAAGAAATCATAACCCATCTTTAGCCAAAAATGATATCCCCCATAGCGATGTTATACCCGCATTTTATAAACAGTGTTTAAAACATATAACAAGGTTATGGAAGCATGATTTTTCCTTTAAAAATATTAAAACAAAATATTTAAACAAATTATTATTAAATACTGAAAATGTAACCGTGAAAGTTATAAAGAATTTCCCTACTGTTGATTTTAAACAGGTTTTTAAAAACATATACTTACCTTGCATTGACCCAGATGTTAGAAATACTGCCTGGAAAATATGCCACGATGTAATATATGTAAATTATTATTTACCAATGAGACATATCACTAAAGATAAAACATGTATATTTTGTTCATCAATAGAAACTGTAAGTCATCTGTTCATAGAATGTAAAATGGTTCAACCATTCAATCAGATTATCCTAAAAATGTTAAAAAATACTAGTCAGTGCAATTTCACACTTAGTGAAAACGTTTTTAGATTTCTTCATTTACCAAAATTAGACAAGGACATTCATAATATCGCTCTTATTTTGCTTACGCAATAGCGACACATTATTTGGATATGTTGAAACTTTGCAAAACACGAACATAAGACATTTACACCCTATTCATTACATGTAGTTCAGAAATTTCTAAACAAAATTAAATTTAGAGTGTTCGCGGATTTGTCCAGAATGGGTGTTGTCAACTTTGGACATTTTTGGTGTGATTATTGGCACTATAAATGCTACAACCAATGAAATAACTTTTGATCCTTGTCTCGATATAGTAACATATTTTACACCAGTTTCCATTGATTGTTAATAATCCTATTACATTTAATAGCATATTCATCGTGCATATTTATTTGTAATCCAGAATCATTATCTCATATTTAGTAGTTAGTATCATTCATTTTCACACATAAATATATGAGCCGAAACACGCGAAAAAGACCCTTCTGACAAAATTTTGACATTTTATATTTGTTGATGTTTATGAGTTTCTCTTTAAACATCTGTTTATTTATGTTGATATCTTAATTAAAAATAATTTTATCTCAATTTGAAAATTAAAGACAGTATTAACCATTAATTTCAATGTTGACGTCAGCGTCTTGGACGACGTCGTTGATTAATAACAACAAAAAACATAAACAATTACCATTTTCTATAGCATGTGTATTGACTGCATGTATAAATATCATTAATATAATATTACATTTCTTTTTAGATCCATATAAAACTATAAATATGTATATATATATTATTATACAGTGTCTTCTCGCAGATCTGATTGTCGTTGAGGCATTTTATAAGGCAATCCCACATGTGACAATACACCGATAACACATTAGTCAAACTTATCAAATTGTTTTAAGTGTTATATGCCTTAAGGTTGCATGAGTATACAAGACGTGTCCTCTGTTATTGTATACGAGTGTCGTCCGGGTGGCAATTTACACCACCGGGATTTTACTGTAAAAAATAAGGAATTGACGAAAAGCAAAGTTAGTGTGTCTTCTAGACCTGAGAGGTATCCAGTGCCCGCTAGGGTCGTATTTCCCAGATTCAGGAGAAAACCTCGTTAGAGTTTCCTGATTATCAATTTAGTTCAATCGTAATTTAATTATAATTAACACTGAGATTATCGGGAGCAAATCTCGTTAGATATAGATATAGGATAGTTTGTAGTATCAACTTTTTCAAGTTAATCAGGCAGTAAACCTCGTTAGAGAATTCTGATAATTGTTTACATATTTGCTGAGGGTATATTGATTTATATAGTTTGTTAATAAAGAGCTAGAATGGATTTTGGATTCATTTGTATATTAAAACTTATTCGAGTACATTTTCGACTTTCTTGTTTTCCTGAAGTGAAACGAACCACACCCCGTGCACGAACCTGTGGAGAGTGTAGCCTCTCCTTTAGGGATACAGCACCGCCGTGTCGGGTTAACTAAGTGACCTGACGTGGCGCTGCTCAAGCCTGGCATAACTTGTCATAGACAAGTAATGCTAGTTAGTTCGTTCCATAGACATACACATACACACACTAACATCGCTGTGCCCTGTTGCCCATAAGTGACCGGACGAGGCACTGTTTATTTTGGACATAACTGGTCTTAGGCTGGTAATGCTAATTCGTACGTCACACATCCACACACTCACTCACACATTCAAAACGGCTACAGTTTTATATGTATAACCATGATAACAGTCACATAAATAATCATGTATATATATATACATATACAAAACAACATCTCTTGATGAAGTTCCATAATTTATTAAGGGTACTTCATACAGTAATACCGAGTGTCCGAGTTTTGCAAATGCCCTCACATTACGTGGTCCGAGTATTAACTTTCATACCACATCCAACCGCTTCACCAAGAAGCGAAAACGGAGTTGGCTCGAGTAGGAAATAAAAACATTAAGTTCGGCTTAAAAGGTTTGCATATTGTAAGATTAAAACATTTAATGGGTCATTTTAAACATGTTATCGCATTTGATCAGCATGTTCAGTATAACATGTTTTTAAACATGTGTTATATTGTCGAAATATCCGTTATAAAATACTGCTAATATAAGCTTTCCCATCGCCTAACAGAATTAAGGCGGGACCACGTAATGGCATTATTTAGATCCAATTCGCTTGTTACGCTGGTTATAGTACACCTACCGTTGTGTTTATGTTTAATGCAAACATAAGCTTGCGACATGTTATTAATTCAAATACTTCGCTAGTTAGAGTTTGTAAATACGCATTTAGTTATGAAACAAAGCCCTGTGTTGATATAGTGGGAAGGAAGAAACATTGATGTTAAATAAATTTAACAATAATACGATGGATGCCAGGCGAAAGGACTTGCTTGAGAAATTGTCGGCATTACACAAACAGGCATTTGTAAACGGAATAAAATATGACACAGTACGTGCGATTTTTCTTTCACCTTCCCACGAATCCTGCCATAGAAATAAAACGACAGACAGATGTGACGACAAAACTGGTAAGGCAAATGGAACTTTAAACACGCTACAGGTTGCTTTCTTTGTTATTGGGATAATAATCGCTGTGTTCGCATACTCTGCTTTTGAAGATCGAGGAGAAACTTGCGTCATCAACTTAAGAAAGAACGCATATTTCATGGCAATAAAGCGACCCCTTGTAAACTGCAGCATGTGTCGGTCTCTGGTTGAAGTACCAGTTGAGCGGAATATATCCGTAGACGATTTTAGAGAAAAGTACGCCTATACGTCTGTTCCTGTTTTAATAAAAGAAGCAACTAAAAACTGGACTGCAATGTCTACGTTCAGTTTTAACTTTTTCAAAGATCTTTTCACGACAACTAAAAACGCCTTCGATTGGTATGAGGTTGGATGTTTGGATTATATGCCGTATTCAAAAGAATTTGATACTCTAGATGCATTTTTTAACATATCAGAGAATAGGGCAAATTTGAAAACGGGCGAGGATTCATGGTATATAGGCTGGTGAGTGATGACATTTTATATTATGATTGTATATACTTGTAACCAGTTTATTTGTTGTTTAACGTCATATTTCGGCATATTTTAGACTATGCATGATGGTCGATTTGATTTTTATATATGTACCTAGGCTTCAGTAGTTTTAGAAACGATTTACATCTGTTGGAAGATTTACCTTTTGATTGCGAGATAGGGACGTGAACTTCGTGCGTATTGGTTCAAGATTATAATAAAGAATTGCTCGTTGATGCTATGTATGCCCACTTTTGAGTAAATTAAATATATGTTGCTTCTTTTTTTCTCCCCGTGTGGTTATCGGGGTAGATTACAAGCACTGAAATATCTCACAAACACATTATCACATGCAGATGGATAGAACCCCACCTCATCCCCCTCCACACAAGCACACCCGCCCCCACAATTTGTCATTGTTTATCATGCTCATTCAAGGTCGTTATCATGACACCGCGTATGCAAACGTGGAAATGTGGCTCCATCGTAAATGGAGTGTAGAATTTACAGCAACTCTGCAGTTGTGCAGATAAGAAGGTTCTAGCCCATACCGCATATTTTATCTTGATGTAAATCGAGGATGAGCCTGGCATGTTTTTTTGTGTTAGACGCCATATAACTTTGCATGTGTTGGTACGCCGTAAAACCCAATGCAGTTCAATTCAATTCTGTATTTCGAAATAGTTTAAGTTAAATGAAAGGTAACTATATGTTGGGGAGAGTGTAGCTATAAGCAACCTTTAGTATTTCTGACTTACTGTCCATAGTCTATGCTTGTTCACGAATACCATGTGTTCCAATTACAATACCTTAAAAGTTTAAGGCGGTCTTAGACGATTTTGGCAGTAAAAGAAATCAAAGTATGTCTTTCTCTGAATTGTAGAATATTTGTTAAATATAAACACACGCTTCAGAGTGTGGTTGCGATCATTTTACAAAACGGTTATTGCTGATTAAATTAAAATAAACTTACGTGTTCACAGTCAACTTTTATAAACTGACTTTCACCAAATTTGGTGTAACTGTACTACAGAATCAGATAAAGGATATGTTTGACCGTCAGCATAATAAACATGTATGGTATAAGATTTCAGCCTTTTATTATGCCAAGTAATTGAATTTCAGGATGAACTGCAAAAAGGAAATTCAGACGGTGCTACGGCGACATTACAGCAGGCCATATTTTCTGCCGACGGATTTCGAATCCAGCAGTATTGACTGGGTGTTCATGGGTTGGCCAGGACCCGGCGTACCATTACACGTAAAAACTAAAAACATAGAGCTATCCTTTGCGGCTCACATACACCTAGATATTGCAATACTAACATTTACTAAATTGTGAGTCCACTAACCTTTCAGTCTTTTTTTCTAAACCGCTAACCCTGCATAGTATATATATAATCGGTCATATAACTGTACGCTCTAGTTGTCGTTAGTTGACGGAAACTCCAGAGATATCCGATGCGTTCATTAGTAAGCGCTTTATTATCATCTTCCACTAAATCCAATCGTTTAGGTTTACTAGGGGGCAATGTGGTAAAATGGCTGCGGGCTCGAATCTGTTCTTAAGTGGTTTGTTCAATATTTCCTGTGTGTGTGATATATATATATTATTGTGTTTTGTATAACTCATGTAATATCTTAAACAGTGCACTACAAATTATGAATTTATAATTTGCCAACTGGTATCTAACCAGATGCATACACATATAATGTTGTAGTTTGATTAATAATCTTACTAAACTGTCCGAAAAATAAAGAAAAATGACGATAAATTGACCTACCTAGCCTATATGGCTGACCTTATCGAAAACATGTGTTTACCTTAAGACAACTCTTGTATTGGTTATATTATGTCCTATTATATTTAAACGTATGATTGTGTGTCAAGAAATAGCACAAACATATTCATGGTTTTGCTTGCAGCTAGACCCGGAGGAGTTACGTCCCACCTGGCAGGCCCAGATATCCGGTACTAAGACCTGGACACTGGTTCCAGTACCGGAGTGTGAATCCGTCTGCAGCCACTTGAACGTCACAGTTCATAAGGGGGATATAGGTAAAAAAAAATACCACCTCACCCATTAAACGCTCAGAGAACCAATATATACTGGGCAAAATAAAATGAAACCATAAAATGCAAGTCCTTTGCATAGGCGAGATACAAAGCCGTGCATGTTCGGGGTCAATGATAAGGTGACACAAATATATATGACCAATACTAATGCTACGAAGTCATTTGTAAGCGAAGTCGGTGATACAAATACAGCAAATATGATGGGAACATACTTTTATAGGTTATAAAAAATATTTTATTTGAGAGTAATAAACGTTTGCGAACACATTTCAGAGACAACGACAGAATAGACAAATCTTGTTAATTAATTTTGTTCAAAGTAATACGTTTGTATACTGAAATAAGTTGTTTTTAAGACATGAGAGGTAATTCTGATACTTCGCTTAGAAAATAATAAAATAATACGATTGTTTTCAAAGTCACATCCTTACCTAGCATTTATAATATCTTCAAACGATTGTATCGATATTCATATGTTTAATCTCTGTCCATTACGTGGTCCGAGTCTTAACTTTCATACCCCATACAACCCCTTCTCCAAGAAGCGGGGTATGAAATAAAACCTTAATTTCGGCTATAAACGTTTGCATATTGTAAAATGACATGTCTAATATGTAATTGTAAACAGGTTGGAGTATTTCGTTTTTAGTAAAAATGCTTGTAAACGTGTTTTATTGACGAAATAACCGTTATAAAATCCTGCTAATATTAACTTTCCCATCGCTTAATTGAATTAAGGCGGGACCACATAAAGCCATAAAATGCCGCGGTAAACATTGTTTTGTTCAATATTATTGTTATAATGTTCTATTTTGCTATAGGAAAGTCAATGAACGAGAAAGTCGAAATTCTAGTGATCTTTATTATTTTAATATTTCCTTTTTATCTTCAAATCACATATTGTCAAACAACCATAATAACTCGTAATCACAAACAATAATAATACAGTTATTTTTAATATAAACCTTCAAATGAATAGTCCAATTTTCCTTAAAACACGGATAATCGTTGTATATGGGTAAGCACTACAACTCCCTCTCTCAATCATACATCTTTAAAGTCCCTTGCATAAAATGTGCATTTCATAGAGGTTACCATGGAAACCAGGACAATATAAATGTCCATTAGATATATTGTCCTATCAAAGGCAATGTATCTACTAGTTTGTTTTGTCATAATCTCGCATTATTCGTAATTGTTGAACACATAGACAGCATATTATCAAACATACTAATAGTTCACAAATAACAGCTGACTATGATCTTTCTTGTCGTGCCCGTAATGGTTTATTCTCTTACTGCTCTGGCTTCTGCCAATTCATTGAGTACTTTCATTGTGGCTTTCTAGGCTTTTGTTTTTTTGTATTATATTTACACGAGCATATTTGTGTTTTACTTATATTGCCTATTGATGCTGCCTTGTTGGTTAGAGATTAGATCATGGCGGGGATTTCTTTATTTACACTGTCCTGTTTTAATGGGATGACAGTAGGGTAAGTGTGAGGTTTGGTGTAAACGTTTCACAATAAAATCATGAATCTTATCAGACTTAATGCATGAACTGAATAAATACTGTTAAAAAAGGGAAATTGTAAGGTTTTCGGCGGGATGCCCTCGACCCCTCTCCTAGACCTACTGACGAGGATAATCCTATTGACGAGAATAATAAAACAAAAAAATATTTTCTATGAGAAACAATAAAATCATAAAATACCACGCTAACATTATCATCTTATTCACGATATTTGTGTTCGCTATTTGTTTTCGTTTGTTAAAATACCAACATCACCTTCACCAATACATGCTGAAACAATGTAGTACATTTGCTATATACATGTAATTATATGTTCGTATTTTGCAGTTGTCATTAATGTTGGCCACTGGTACCACGCAACCAAAGTCGAGCCAGGGGAGATATGCATAACTATCGGATCATCATTCGATTAATTACTGTTTCTGGAATCGACAGAGCCTACAGATAATTACGTGAATTAATTTCGGGAAAATGTCAATGTAATAACTGGCAGGGTAGACTTGTATTCAAGATTTTATTTCATTCATATACTGAAAGGAAAAAGAAACGCAGGGTGCGTATTTCCGCTATATATTGTATGTTTAATATGATACTGCTAATCGAATGGTACAGGGCGACATTAGGCCTGTCCTTTTAGAAAGAAGGTTTAAACAGCATTGAGCACACCAATGGTTACCCCTTTAAAGTTTCATTATCGTCAGAATGCGCATTTGGCTCAAGCAGGTGAGCAAACTTAGGCTTTAAATGTTGCAATCACTTAACATTAAATACAGTACTGAAATGGCTCAATTTTTCAAAGAAGAACTTCAGCATTTATGAATTTCTTGTTACAACGTGTACTGTGATTAAAACGTCTACAACATCACAGTTGTGTCCTTTCTCTAACTATCTGCACTTTTATTTTTTACAAAACATCTTGGGATATCCTTGGAATATATATGGAATTAAGTGTGCAGTATATGCAATATATAGCGGAAATACGCACCCTGCGTTTATTTTTCCTTTCAGTATACATTCTGAATTATATAAAAGGAATATAACACATGTTTCTTCACAGACTTCTCATAAAATAGCGATGAGATTGGAGGCGATTTGGAAGGGCGATTGGATGTCACTCAAAATACAAATGAAAAACTTCATAGTATGCGTCAGTTTTATATAATATGTGTACATGTTAAATATTAATCCACATGCTGCTACCTGTAGATATGTTTGTTGTTAATGAAAATGTTGGACGACTCAGGTTTTTGTTGCTAAATCAAACATATTAGTTTAACCGTTGCTGTTCAAATAAAATCTACTTCGAGCAGCCTTAAAGTAATATATGCATTACTATTAATGATTATACATGATCAAAAACTACCCGAGTCTTCTAGTTTCTCAGACAAGTTCATAAACAATAATTAAACCGCACAGAACATAGTCCAAGTTTAGTGCATATGTACAGTGGAAACGCATTGTGGTCGTATTCGTATTTGTACTTAGGTCAAATGGCATTTACTACGTTATATTAACGTATCGTACATATAGGTATAGTCACAATAATTAGTTTACTCCAAATTGAATAGATGCTAACCCCTGGCAGTGTGATAGTAAGGAACAATTACAATTCATGGACATAATAAAATATGCAGTGTTCTTACTAAAATGTTGTATTAAATGACATAATCCTACCAAAACACTAACACCTGCTCTAAAACATGTTGTAGCATGGTGGGTGACATTTCCTTTGGTGAATGCAGAGCAATAAATCGTTTAATTTATGGTAACTAAAGGGGCGTTGATAAACCGTACTACAACTACCTTAGAGACGGTCACTATGACGTCACAGTGTTACTAAGTACACAATGCTACGCCCATCTCGGTGTTGCAATAAGCCAACTCTCTGAGACCAGACTCTATATTTTACAAGTAATTCACCCTCAACTGGACCATAGCGGTCCATTCTCTGCATTGTATACGTTTGTTTTCATGACCAGGGAATCGAATGAACACCGCATGTCCATTATCAACTGACCGGTATCACATTCGTCCTTTATCGTAGGTTTGGTACAAGCAGATATAAAGGTCAAACTAAACATGTAGCATTCAAGGACCTCAACCAATCAAAAACAGGCATAGAAACAAACAATAATTACAAAGATGAATAAAATGCCAAATATGACATCAAAAACATAAAACGGTTGACAATAGGGCTACTGTCTTGGAATGGTCAGTGGCAAAACTGATCGCTTGGGGTTTAAATAATGTTAGACTTGATCTTGCATTACCCTTTGGGTTCATTATCAGCTGATAAATATATTATAACTACAACCTCATACGATCTCGGTAGCAGGTCGTAATTACATTTGTGTTTTTTATTTCGTGACATCTGTGACTTTGTTTTATTTTTTTACATTTGTGCACTCTTTTTTTAACATTTGTCAATCACAACATATTTTTTTGCATGTGTAACCAAACGCATTACATTTGTGGCATGTGTTTACATACGTGATTTTTTTTTAATGATCCACGGGTTTTACATAAGTGACATTTTTTACGTTTGAGGTTCCTACAGGGATGCCACCAAGGCCGCTCATTTACAGACTTATTCTCTAATTACCGATAAACACCACTAAGGATCACTAAACATCACTAAGGATCACTGCGGATCGCATTAAGGATCACTAAAGACGACTATAGAATCATAGAGAACCATTAACTGAATGATACGTCTGAGGATCACTAAGGGATCACTGAAGAATTATTAATTTAATTGATTAGAAGTTACTGTTATGTTTAAAACACACACACACACACACACGTACGCACGCACACACGCACACACACACACACACACACTCATACAGACGCATGACCGACACAACGCTTTAAAACAAAATATCGTGAATGGCCTTAAAATAAAACGTCTTTCTGTATTAATACTAGTATAAACGTTAAGAAGATTTGAACGTCAATAAACATCTAACACATTCAAACTGTTTTTTTATGTTGTTTTAATGTGTATCATGGTCATTTATTAAAAGTGCTAATTTTCAAGTCCTATATAATTGTAGTCATTGTTTTGCAGTTTTGTCGTGTTGCGACCGTAAAACGCATCCACGCACATCCTATCTATATAGCTCGTTCTATTTTCATCCCGATTTCTGAGTATATACAATATTTGTCTTATCACAATTATCACCGCCCTCCTTGCAACCATTCCATTTTTTCATCCCTCCCACCCCTCACACACACACACAATGTTTTGTGTTGTTGATAGGCACATAGTGCATAGCTCTTCCCATCTCTATTATCAACCTACTCTCCATCGGAATAATACATTTTCCCTTAATTTAATGTAATTTAATGTTGTTATTTATTTATATTATTGTAGAGTACACAGGACATACTTTTACCCATAGCAACCATCACCCTCCACCCCTTCCACCTACTCACCAGCTCCTTCTCCCTAATATTTCTTTTCTCAAGCCAAGATACATTCAGCCAAGAGTTACATGTACAATCTCCAAATACGGGTACGTTTTATTCTAGACATTAAAATACACAAACTTCTGCAACGATGGCATTTATTATTATCAGTAGTAGTATTAGAATTTTTATTATTATTATTTGTTTTATTCTTTTTTGCTAAATGTTAGTTTGCCTTACCGTAATAGGTAGTTTTAATGACATTTTATTTGTCCCCCGTCGGCCGAAGGACTTTTATCACCGTCCGTCCAAAAGTCCGTTCGTCCGTCTGTGCCGAAGTTGTTTGGGCATTTGTGGCAACACTTTTTAACAAATCATTTTCAAATTAGGTAATATCCATCTTAATGAAAGAAAAATTCAGTGATAGCATATTGGTTAAATTCGATTTTGAGATCCAGGTGTCATGAAAACGTGTCGTGTTAAATAGTATTTTTCGACATATGTTATGTGGCGGTCATCTTAGATTTTGACGCGGGGATCTCAAAATCGATCTTCGGCGAGGTTTTACATTGATAACGAGACATACAATGTATGCATCGTTATCATACGTTCGTTAAAATTATGACAACTAATGTCCGGCAATTTGTACTATGCATTTCGTATCGTGGCCACCTTGGATTTTGACACTTGGATCTCAAATTTGAACTTTGGCGTGTTTTTGCGTTCATAAATATTGATTCATGGTTTGAAAATGGTAACATTAAACGTTGTGGCCAGAAAGATCTAGTAAACTGAAACATTTTTAAAAAGTTTTTCTTTTTCTGAAAATGCCACGTGCCTGCCATCTTTAATATGTAATTGTCTATCTCGAAATCGAACTAAGCCATTGTTGTGCACCTATAAGTAAATCATCACTTTTAAAAAATATACGTTTGCAAAGATTCGACAATACTTTTTGTCAATGTTTTCTTACAGAGAATTCAAGTTTTGCTGAGCCTAAATGAAGGGATAGATTTAAGACAATTATTGTCGAATCTTTGCATCCATGATGTCCTCCATGTTTGTTTTGCTTTGATGTGCGCATGTCTAAACGGAAGGCGATGGTACGATAGAGCAGGGGTCGATGCAACATCCACATCGACTGCGATGGTGCGATGGGACGATGGGACGATGGCGATGACACGATGGTACGATGGCGATGGTACGATGGTCCATCGCGTCATCGCCATCGTACCATCATACCATCGCCATCGTACCATCGTACCATCGCGCATCGACTTGTAAACGTTCGATGCACGATGTTAAGATGGACCATCGTACCATCGTACCATCGCGTTTAAAGTCAAAGACGCGATGGACCATCGTATCATCGCCATCGTACCATCGTACCATCGCCATCGTACCAACGCGTCATCGTACCATCGCCATCGTATCATCATGCCATCGACATCGTACCATCGTACGATCGCGCATCGACTTGTAAAGGACGATACGCGATGGTACGATGGCCCTAACGGAACACCGTAAACATCCTTCAATGTCACGGTGTAAAACATATACCTTATTATTATACATAAATTACGTCTTGGACTGAGTAATTGTATACTCCTCTTCTTTTCCGGTTCATAATTCACAACTTGCTATTCACATAATTACAGCAGTATGTTGTTATGGCCCTGAGGTCATCCATACATCATTAAAAAGAAACGTGTCTGTTTATAAATAAAAAATATAAAATATACTGTAACAGCGAAAGGTCTATTTATTATATCTAAGTATGTCTCACGTAAACGCATCAAAGCAAGTACTGCATACATTATAATTTCAAATGCGTGTTAAACTGTTTTTTATGAATATTTAAGTTGATAATTTATACAAAATAGTTCTTCGTAATATCCTGTACTTCGCATTGTTTTTTTGAAAAATCCGTTTTGGCGGTTTCATTATAGATGTTCATTGCATTGAATTGGATTTTACGTCACATCAACACAAGAAGGTTATATAGCGCCAAAAAGGTATGAACTTGCCAGGATCATTTTCAATTTACATCGGGATAAAGTATGGAGAATGGTCACAGCATCTTCTAACCTGAGGGACTGCAGACTTGCTGCAAATTCTATAGTAGACACTGCATTTACGATAGAACCACGTTCTCATGTGCATGGCAAAATATGACAAAGTTAACATGAAGCGGGAAGAGGTGTACTTCCCTGCTGCCAGTAGTGGGATTTGCAATGGTCTTATTCTACATCCGGTAACCGTACGGGGCAACATCCGTCTTAGCGATTTCATTGTTGATTCTCTACCGTCATTTTGCAATGTTTTAACCCTAATTTAAGACAGCCATTGTTTTCTTTTTTCTGGGAGGTAGATTCAAAAGGTTGTCTACCTTACTTCAGAATCCTGTTCCTAATTGTATATTTATCGTTAAACTTTTATTTTAGTAACTTAAAGGTAATTGTTTCCCTAAAATATCGGAAATTCCAATCATAGTTTATCAATAATTTCAACGTTACCGACAGATCATGATTAAAAGTGACCTTGGGTCATTAATATATTGGAAATCAAATTAATTGTACCGGTACAATGAACATCTGATATCAAGTTTATGTACACTCAAGTGATATGAAAACGCCACACGGGAATTTCCGCTATATATTGTATATACTGCACACTTAATTGCACATAATATTCCAAAGGAATCCCAAGATGTTTTTTTAAAAAAACGTTGCAGTTAACTAGAGAAAGGACACAACTGTGATGTTGTAGACGTTTTAAACACACTACACTTTGTAACAAGAACTTCATCAATGCTGAAGTTGCTCTTCGAAAAATTGAGCTAGTTCAGTACTGTATTTAACGTAAATAGTTTGTAAAATTTTGCATTCATAGTTTGCTCACATGATTGAGCCAAACGCTTACTCTGTGAATAATGAAACGTTGCAGGAATACTAGTTGCTGTATTATTTGTTGTTTTAGTACTTTTTCAAAAAGGAAAGGTCTTACGTAGCCATGTACCATTCGATTAAAAACAGCATATTGTACATACAATATATAGCGGAAATTCCCGTGTTGCGTTTTCATATCACTTGAGTGTATTAATGTATTGTAAGTTCGTCTATGTCGCTGTATTTTATATGCATACTGTGTTGTACGATAATGTATGATACCGCCAAATAAACGTGTTTAAACTAACAATGTGCATGGTGCATTAAAGAACAAAGACATTTGCGTAATTATTGTATATATATATAAATATATATATATTAGCTATATATATATATTTATATTATTATATTAACTGAATATATATATATACTGTGATTTCTGTGTATCTCGTCATAGCTAGACGCCCTGCCGTAGTTCGCCCAAATGTTGTCTGTCCTTGGTAGTTCACAAATATTTCTCCCTATATATAATTCTGCTTTGTTAACGTGAATCTTTTACGAGATCCCAAATTTCGAAAGTTGCCGTAGTGAGTTCAAATTATCTCCCTTTAATATATTTACTGAATTTACAGTATCCCGAAGATCCGGCACCTTTCATTGTCATTGTCTCAATATAGCTGCGGTGTGTGGTTGAATGATTAAATGATGCCCACAAATATGAGCTATAATTGTATGTATGTATGTATGCGTCTATATGTTAAATGTACCTCCAGACGAGTGGGTCATGATGTAGAGATACAGTTTATCAGCGTGTGTTGCAGCTATCCTTTTTAATGAAGTGAATGCATACGCTTGATTTCTGCTATCTCGTCATAGCTAGGCGCCCTGTCGTACTGTTATTAAAGAGATTGCAAAATTGTTCATCCTAAGTTTTCTCAACGCGTGTTCAATAATGAATCATTGAAGAGAAAACATTTGGTTTGTTATGCGTTGTTTTACGAGGGTCATTCAAAAAGTTCTGTCACTAACGCGTTTTAACAATTATGTGCTCGTTGTTAGTGTTGGTCTTTGATACCAAATTAACGAGAGTTTCAATACCATTCCATTGATGGTAAAATGAATGCTGAATATTTTGTATGACGAAAGTTATAGAACATTTAATACACATCACTTATACACACTGAGGCATTTTCGTCCTGAGTTTTTTCAGGTTTGTTAACTGTTACTTTTTTAAATGCCTGTTTTTCTTTAAGTACTTGTCGAAGACCTTTGAAATTTCTCGTACATTACCAGTTCTATCTGTGCATTAC
The DNA here is from genome assembly GCA_037043455.1 of Cyrtodaria siliqua. Taxonomy (NCBI): domain Eukaryota; kingdom Metazoa; phylum Mollusca; class Bivalvia; order Adapedonta; family Hiatellidae; genus Cyrtodaria; species Cyrtodaria siliqua. Next base: position 53,748 of record JAWPHD010001504.1, on the reverse strand, counting down.
AAGATTTAGAATTTTAGCATGGTAGATGTAAAGGCATTGTCTTAAAAATTAACATTTTAAGCTAACGTGTAAAATTAATTTAATGATAAATGGACATTAAATGGAAGGGCAATCTTCTGAAATAGCGTTTTTGGATGATCAATATTTTCTCTAAACACTGTACAAAATTCTACAATAATGTGTTGAATATGAAATTTAAACACTGAAGGACTATGATTTGTAGACAAATATGAAAACATATTAATACTATGAGAATAATTACGACATTTAAAAGATATTATATCATTTCCGTAAACAAAATTAAGAAAATCAGTGTTATTTCTGCTAAAATTAAGGGATATGCATTCACTCATATCTGATTTGCAGCAAGACCTTTCCGAATTCTCGACAACCATTTTCAGGGATTATGGGTGAATAACAACAGATGGCGTACAAGAAAATTTAAAAGCATAGACTTATTCAAATAATTTTTACAACGTTTTATAACAAGGACCTTTCAGAGATGCCAGTATCCAAAAGGTGTGGTAGGGGGAGGTAATTCAGGGGTATAAATAACCGGACATTTTTCATTTTGTTGTGGAATTTAAGACAGCGAACTCAGTAGTACTATAAATACATTACTTTATCTCAGTGTAATATCCAGTTCAAAGGCTATATGCCTAGTGACAGAACTTTTTGAAGCACCCTCGTAGTATTGTTATTTTCAAAAGGTAATGTCTAAGTTAGTACTGTACCATTCGATTAACCACTGGTTCTGACGTTACACCGGATATTGGCCCATAATCGAGCCAAAATAGAGCAAGATCACTACACAAACGGTAAGTTAAATACCGATTTCAAGTATTCTGTTAATAATATGCTATAAACAGGTGATTTTGTAGACTGCCAACTAAATTTTGAAGACCTTCGTATACTTCCTATGACCCATGTAATAGATGAACAGTACAGAATCAGCTTTTAAAAGTGAAATGCTCGCTGAAAACTTGCCTGTCCTCGCTCGTTTCAGTCAATTATTGAGGATTTTAAACCTCTATCGAAAAATGTGAATCGAGCGATTGTTTACAAATACTATACATGCTATAAGGAGCATATGTTCCAAGTTCCAGCAAATTTGATTAATAAATTGCTGAAATATGGACTCAAATATATACTGCCAGGTGTACTGGGGATTGATTTCTTCAGTGGCTCGTGTACGGGGGTATTACTTGTTACTGTACTGAGTATTGCTTACTACTGTACTGAGTATTGCTCATAAAGCATATGCATTTCAAGTCCTTTTAGCTTAGTCAAAATGTTGTCATGGTCATGTAAGTTATTTTACATATTCGTATGGGTCAGTCGGGGGTGCAGGTTATCAAAAGGGGCCAGCATATTGATTGCCCTCCAATAATTTTGACTTTTACTTCATAATTGCATGAGAAAACATGGTACCGTAGGTGCCAATTCGGTTTATTTTAAATAATGATAAGTTTCAATTGATCCGTGAAGTGTTGACTACCCCGGTTCTATTTTCTTTTTGGTAATTTCTTTTTTGGACTTTTTCTTTTGTACTGTTTTCCTTCCTTGTAAAAATCCATGTTTAGCGATATCAATGTTTTAAGTTTATTGAGACTTTACTCTAAGAATTCATGGTCAAATCCATTTTCCATCAAGTCTTCATCACTATGCTTTTCTTTTATATCTGTCTTATTACCAGCTGTAGATATCAGGTGATGTATATTCGAAGATGGTTTGTACAGCTTAGTTCCCGATTTTGTTGCGACTACCACACATTTAGTTGCTTCGTCATACGTATAATGTGTTTGCTCAGCAAGTGATTCCAAAGTGTCGGCCTTTACTACCCCAGTCTCGGCCTTTACTACCCCAGTCTCGAAAATCGCCTTTGTCAGTTCGCTTTTTCGCATTGTTTTGATTTCATTGTACACCTGTTTTTGCAGAAGAGTTAAAGGTTTGCCGTCACACGCCCGATAGGTAAGTACTACCCATTGTCCATCATACGAAACAACAGGTGTGTACAATCCTTTTTGAAATAGTTCTCGGAGAACATCTTCAATCATACTTCGCATTGCACTATCTTTCATGCTGTACCCTTTTAAAGCGTATGCAATAGGGAATGCATTCGGTATCTCCGGTTTTTCGAATTCTGTCTAAGTCTGCTAATAGAAACACAAGCACTTCACTAGCCTTTTGACAACAAAGTTTATTGCTGGTCTTAATCGCATCACCCTTACGAATAAATGCTTTCTGTACGTCTTTAAGTAAGACATTTTTTTGTGAATAGTCACGACTTTCATGATATATTCGGCCGGCAAATTCAGTTGAATGTGTACAGGGTTTGGCTGTTTTTGATTTCACTTCTGCGATTAATTTCACTCGCGACCTTCTGAACTCGTTTATTTTTTACTTCAACTCAGGAACGCCAGCGTCTAACTTTCTTGGAATCTGAGTTGCATCCAATTTCTGTAGTTGATTATCAAACTCAACGGAATGTATAGCCGTAGATTCCTGACCGTACGATACAAAGTACAGATAATTAACATCTAGGCATTTCATTTCACTCAAAACTTGTGGAACATAGTAATGTGGTAGTGTATATTGGATTGGAGTGGTATATAACTTTCCAGGAATTGGACATTTAATTTCCACAGCTGCCACTATTTGTGACTCATCACCAGGCTTTCTAATGCTTCTATCTGGGCTGACAACAAGATACGGTTTCCCATTTTCTTTCATAACGTAGCAGCCTTCTTCATATGATGAGGTATCATGCGTAAACGATGGTATACATGTAGCGGCCAATGTTGCGATAGCGTTTATTTCATTCTTTGTACCGTAATCAAATTTTCTTTGTAAATCTTCTGAAACCGGTTCAGCTTCCTTTCTCCCATATGCTCTTTTTGCTGCTTCAGTCCTTCCAATCCAATGGCTTTGTTTATGGTACTACCAGTCACCAGGCATGAGCTGCGTACTTTAAACCAAGTGTCAGATCGTTGTTTTATCAGATGTGTATCTGTATTCATGTCTTGTCAGTTTTGTCTCCAAGACAAACATAATTGTCTTGATTGATGAGATTTACTTCACCTGCCGTTGTAAAACAGTTTCTCCTAATTGGTATACTATTATTTGCAGCTGCATATTCACACAATTTCTCATTAGTGTTCAACATATCTTCAATGCAGTTCTCTATCTGATATACGTGTGTTCGCAAACTACTGATTACTAGTGCGTTTTTGCTGGACCTCCAGTCACCTTCAACCTGTTCTTGAAGCCTTCTTAATGCTACTTCTTTCTTCACTTTAAGAAGTCGTAAATCTTTGATCCTGTTACTTAATAATGTTACTGAATGCTGACAATTGTCTGTAATATAAGCATTTTCATTGTTGTAAGTGTCCCATTTCAATTTTGCTTTCAATTCTGTTTGTGTATGCGGTAAAAATTGACAATTCATTTTCTATCCGTTTCTTTCTTTATTCATATGTTGGATCATCTTCATAGCCCCATAAATTTACTTCACCAATGGAACTTGGGTTGATTTTCTTCCCATCGACACATATTTTGTATGTTAACAATTGTTCTGGATCAAATTTAACGACCTCGCCTATCATTTCTGTTATTATACCAGGTTTCTCAATCGGTACCATTTTATTTCCGTCCTTCAGAAATTTGCGATCTGGAATCACAAAGTTAACTTTGGAATCTGCGGATGAATAATTTCCCGCTAAAGCCTCAGACTCGGTAAGCTGACCTTTATTTTTAGGTCCGCCCATGAACCGTAGAAATCGACCACGGAAAAGTTTGAATCCCGTACTCCAGAACAGCTTGCACTCTTCACTGTATCTCATGAAATATGTCGATTGTAACGAATACCATCTCACAACATCGAGAAATAATAACAAGAGGGCCACGATGGCCCTATATCGCTCACCTGAGTACTGTCCCATTATTGAACTTCTCGAAGAATTATAGTCATATACAATCTGTGCAAGTTTGATTGAGAGTGCTCAAGAACTGGGCCGTCCAGTCCTAGAACTACTCCTTATATGCTGAGCGTCAAGCAAGGGAGCTACTAGTACCATTTTTATGAAGTCTGACCGGGGATTGAACCCAGGACCTGCCGCATGCAAGGCGGATGCTCTACCACTAGACCATGACACGGTAGTGAGGACGATTGTATGCTGTGCTTATATTTGTATGTTTCTTTTTGGGACATGCCATCTCGGAAAATAGTTGGATTTTTATCAATAAATCAACAATATATTGTGTGTACCGGAATATGCATTTAATGACATATTAATCGTTTTTAGTTACAGGTACATGTTTTACAAATGAATATGCTGTATGTAATACAGCAGTGAAATGCAAACATATATTAAATAAATATAAAACAATGACAGACATGTAATACATCATATTTCTATTAAACTGAACGAGTTGAGTTTTACCGAGAATCAACATAAAGATCATTTGGCACTGAAATAAGAAATAAATACACCAGTATCATTCTCCATTTATATAGAGATGAAAAAGATGAGCAGAGTTGCTGCAAATTCAGACTGTTAATCACTAAGTATGATTTGTTATAAATAGTTTATCCGTAATAGACAAATAGGCAAGTGACGTTTTTAGAATGAAATATACACATGGGCACTGACATCCTTAAACCTTACAAATAACAATGATTGCATGTAGCCAACAGTGATGAAATTGCTTCTTTAATCATTCTTAATGATCAATGAATTGCAAGACTGATACAAAACTTATGTTGGTTGGTATAAAGTTCAGCAATCCATTTCCAACTACTTTTCTAGTCACTTATTAGTATACAAATGTACATTTTAATGAAACAACTCTCGGAACATGTCACTCTTATTTACAAGTATGAACCATATTCAATGAAAGTTGTGTACTGTATTCTCTCTAGCTTATTTCATAACAACTTGTATAGTGAAACAACTCTTGGGAACATGTCACTCTTATTTACAAGTATGAACCATATTCAATGAAAGTTGTACGCTGTATTCTCTCATTTTGTAACAACAACTTGTATCTGAAAATCAGTCATTTTTATGACTTTGTATGCACTATATTCAAAGCACACTAATCTTTAATCTCAATACCACACTATAATTATTTGAGTAAAAAAACAGTTTTAAAATTGTTTGTTCTGAACAAATGTATTTAGTAGTTGCACAATCATGATGTCAAAGAAGGTAGCAGAGAATATATTGCCCATATGTATATCAATATATTGTATGAAAGTATTTGCTCTTGTGATATACGGAAAACTATCCTCTATTTACATCAAAATACTATCGTTGAACGAATCTAGAACCTTCCCATCCCAGAACTGCAGAGTTACTGCAAATTCTGACTGTTTATCTTCACTTAGAGGCCTCTGATGACACACAGGAGAAACAATGATCTTATTCATGGAGGACAAACATAAACATACTAGAATAAGAAAGATAAAAAAAAAAACACGTTTTTGTTTTTTAAACAATGATAGTATACAGTGACAGAAAATGGGTTGGTTATTGTCAAAACATGTTTTATACACTAAATATATTGATGCCTTTTTTAAGATGGCATCGTTTAAATCTAGACAGATAGCATATTTAATGTTAACCCTTAACCTGCTAAGCACGACTATACTAGCCTTTGCGTTGTAAACGCAGATTAGCCTGCGAGTAACTCGCAGGCTGATCAGGGTTTACAATGTCTGGCTGCTGATCAGTCATTTCCCCAAAACATCCCTTTATCGAAGCTTGTTATGTACCAATCAAACAGTCTTAATTCAAAGAAAGAATAGTCCATTATAAATATGTAGCGGGTTAAGGGTTAATGCAAGCAGCAATGACACGAATATTTAAAATGATGAATACAATATGAATTATCATTAACAAATATACATAAACATATATGTATATACATTATACAAGATTCTGTACTATTAAATAATTAAAATATGATAGTTCTTGGAAAAAAAAAGTGCTGAAATGCTAGTTTCTTTTAAAAACGTGTCCAACATCATGTGGCTCTTATCGAAAAGAAATACAAGAACAATATATTGGAACAATTGATAACATAGTAATAGATTTTTCTTTCGTTTACGCATGTCTCTAAGAAAAAAATTCACTGATAGTTTTATACACTAGAAAGATTGATGCATTTTTAAGTCAGCATACAGACATTATAATCGTTTAAACCTAGACAGATATCATATTTATTATTAATACAAGCAACAAAGACACATATAATTAAAACGATGAATACAATATGAATTATCATTAAAAAATGTAAATAACATATTATGTGTATATACATTATACAAGATTCTGTACTATTAAATATTGACAATATGATAGTACCTGGAGAAAAAAAAACGTGCTGAAATGCTATAGTTTCTTTTAAAAACATTATTGAAAAGAAATACAAGAACAATGTATTGGGACAAGATAACATAGCAATTTATTCTTCTTTCATTGACACATGTCTCTACTAAGAAAAAAAATCACTGATTGATCGGACGTTTACACATATTACAAAGAATAGAATCGGATTTTACGGCGCACCAACACATAAAAGGTTATATGGCGCCTAACAGGAATGAACATGCCAGGCTTATCCTCCATTTACATCAAGATAACATATGGAGAATAGGTCTTGCAGAACTGCAGAGTTGCTGCAAATTCTATAGTAGACACTCCATTTACGATGGAGCCACGTTTCCATACGCGGTGTCACGATGAAAACCTTGAATGAGCATGATAAAAAAATGACAAAATGAACATGAAGGTGGGGTCCTATATCCCTCTGTCTCTAGCTAGATTAGCAGTGGATGTATTCAAACCCGGCAACCACACGGGGGATATTACAAAGAAAGTGGAGTTTAGTTATACAGTATTCCAAATTACTTGAAGCAATAACAATGGTAGTATACAGTTACATAAAATGGTTTGATTATTTTCCACACAAATTTCATACATCATATTTATTTAAGTCAGCACACGACATATAAAATAAAATACAAACATGTTATTTATCAAAGGCTAATGTAATAAATGAAAAACATATTAGAATAAATTATACAACAGCAATACAAATAGCAAGGTGAAATAATATTAACATAAGAAATATTTAAAACCATATGAATACAAATGCGAATTATTAAATTGTGAATAATTTGTTTTTCAATATATGAAAATTAAAATTTGACTTTATACAAAGTATTAATGCATTTTAACAGACTTTAAACATCAAGAAAAGTCCATGGTATGGTTTAAAAATAACAAGGAAATATTTGTTATTCAATAAACTTCTATTAAAAATGAGTTTTTAAGTTCACTTAATTGTATTATATACACTAGGAAATATTTACAAGCAGTTTTTATTTACATATAAGTATGTTACATGATAAATGTGTCCATGAGACACACAGATATTCCCGTTGCAATGCAGTGACGTAAATGTAAGTTTACTTTTGGGAAGTACATTATCGTGAAGACCTTTTAAAATTCCAAAACAAAATGTGCAAAACTACAGGTGTTATGACACATATTACATGTTTCTAATAGCCACCTCACCAATCTACATGTACTATCTATCAGCCTAAAACAGACAAGCCTAAAGCTGTTTTACCCCCTCGCCCACCAAACCCCCTCGCCCTTTGGTGCAGTGATCATACTATCGTAGCTACCCAAACCTGCACAAAAGCCACATGTCTGGTAACAGCTTCTTATCAGAAACTGTTGCCAGACATTTGAATTGTCTGGGTATATTCCGAATAAGTACAAGAAAATTTTGATGCTGAGTATCCATTTGTCTGTAGTATTTAGAACGAAAACTATCGGCAATAGCAGGTGCTCGGGTTTGGAGATTATCGAAGGTTGTAGTGTATACATGTACCAATAATTTACGAAGTAAAATTAATGTAAAACACTTGTCATAAATTACAGATTTAATAATGTTAATAAAACGAAATAGTATAGGTGATATAAATATAAGCAAGGTTTTGGTGATGAAAGCCTCCCATTATCAGACTATTAGAATTACTTTACAAATAGATGCATGTATGGATTTAATTATTTTCTAGTATGTAAGTTTAATTATATCTTTGATGTTAATTAAGAAGTATGCAAATCCATTTGTATTTTTACATCTCTATATATAATACAGCAATTATAGCAGAATTGTTATTATGTCTTTGACAGAATGTACTATATGGTAAGGTATAATATATCAACAAGGTAAGGGACAACATTTTGTAATGTTGTACAATGTTTTACCCGAACAACATTTAAATGTATACATGCGATAAGCGTTATCATAAATGATATAAATATATCACCTACATTGTTTGTCTTCATACATGTACATCAATTTTAGGTTTGATAATATTGGTACCAGAGCACCTGTTATTTTCAATAGTTCCCGTTATCGTACGGAATGTACAGTATGGTACGGCTTTATCCCCGACCAATATATTTGGTGAAATAGCATAGCATTGTTTTTTATGCTTGTACAAATCTCATTGAAGGAGTGAAATATCAATCCATCTCAATTACGATATTCTGAGAGTTTTTTATATGAATTGAATTGGGTTTAAAAATGCACCAATACATGAAAGGTTATATAGCGCCTATCAGGAATGAACATGCTTGGCTCATCCAGCATTTATATTGAGATAAATATGCAGAAGTTTTTTACTACATCTGTGTTGATTCATAACTAGCATAATAAACATTTAGGTAGTAAATATACATAAATATAGGCTCTGTTCTAAAAACAGCTCTCTTTATTAAGCTGCTAATTGGCTGGTTCTGAGGCATCAATGTGTTAATTTTTAAAATGGAAGTTATCGCTGTAGGCTGGTTCCCGAGTAATCAATTACCAATAGATGAATAGACACGTATTTGGGAGAATCGTAGTTTTGGTAAACACTCGATATAAAAACAAAGTGGTTTTTCGAAAGTTACAGAATTTGTAACGCTCTTCTTATAGTGTTAAATCAGCATTTATATTGCAAGCGCAATGTTATTATCATGTCAGTTCATTTGCTCAATTTAGTAAAGAAGGAAAATAAAAATTATTCTTCATTAATTACTTCTCCTTCCAGTGGCACTTATCAAACATAATGACAAATATATTCGTTGGCTTCGGCCGACGGATAATAAAACAATTTTGTGCTCTTATAGATGGATTTGGGTTTTGTGCTCAATGATTTGCAGGTATACTAGGGGTATTTTGTCTTTCAACACAGCAGTACACAATCTTGTGGTCTGACCAGTATGTTTCTATGACTCCTGTAAAAACTTGACAATTTGTGAAGACAAGGTCAATCATTGTTCCATAATCTGTAGTATGCTGCTTCAGCTTTTGAGTACAGGAACAATAGTCATTCATGAAAGAAAGAAACTGTCCATTTTCAATATTGCCATCAATATTAAAATCTCCAATAATGACGGTTTTCACGCTTTTCACTATAAGTGGCACTAAGTTTTCAAACAAACAAGATTTCAATTTGCCCACTTTGAACTTGGGTGATTTATACAAGACAACGAGTTGGTATTCGTCTTTACTATTTTCTTCACAAATTCGCACATATATGAATTCCAAGTCATCAGAACTGTACTTTTCTTGTTGAACAACATTTATATTTTGCTTGAGGTACATTACCAAACCATGATATGGTCGTGATAGAAGTGTGTTTTGGTCATTTCTGAGAACATTAAACCCAGGTATGCTAAAATTTGTGTCTAAATCTCTGTCACAAAGTCTAGATTCTGCTATGCCAATTACATCTGCTGACAACAAATTTGGTTCATATCTTACATCTTCAAAATGTTTATACAGTGATCTACTATTGCTGAATGCAACTTTGAAAGATGAATCTATTTCATATAGTGGATTGTAACACAGTTCTAATTTAGCTGAATCTCTTAGGCGTCTAATCTCCACATTAACTTTTTCATCAACTGTGAGTGCCTGTTCATTAAAGTTCAGTATATGAAGATTTTCTAAAGTCCGTACTCTGCTCAAAGCAACATAATGAATATGAGGAATCTTTCTTATCCTTGTTTGGGACAAATCAACAACAATTTCATCAACAGTGCATCCTTGGGCTTTATGAATGGTTTTGCCAGCAGAAGGTTTGAGAGGAAACTGTATTCTTCGAAAGGTTTTGAAGTTGTAGAGGAAGGTTCTCTCAATGTCAAATATTGGTGTCCATATTGCTTGTATTGCATCAGTATAATACCCTTTCTCTGAAAACTTTTTCCTGGTAGCAGAACCAATTTTTGAATCATGAAACTGGACCCAGATTATGCTTGGTCGACTAGTTTCAAGCATTTTGTATTCAATATGTTTAACTTCACAGGTCGATCCATTTGTCAATCCATCTTCAACGTTTACATTTACTGAAATGTCATATATCATGCCAACAGCAACAGTGAGATTTTTCATCAAATTTGCAGTTTTACTTGCATCATCAGGAATAGCATTTATGAGCTTTTTTTGCTTTTCATTGGAAATATTTCCTAAAACGAGTGTATCATTGCATGGTACTGTAATCTTCTGTCCTGCTAGTTGATCCATGAAAGCTTTATTGTAAGCATCTACAAATTTGTTTTCTGTGAAGAGATGTGGTGCATTAGATGGATATCTATCATCACTTGTATTGATTTCACGATTTTTCAATTCTTGTCTATCCTGATCTGTCAGTGCATTGTGACGAAGTCTGTTAAGAAGCTGTGCAAAATACATGTCATCTTTTTGTCGCATAATCTCAACAAGTTCAAACATTCGAAAATGTTCTTGCCATAGATTCGGTGCTAATGATAATGCTCCACGTTTAAGATCAGTGAAAATCCATGAATCTCCAACAGGCATAAGTTGGTAGAGGTCTCCAACAGCAATAATGCTAACACCGCCAAATGTACGCTTAGTACCTGTCAGCTCTTGCAATCTCTGGTCTATGAAGTTCAGTAATCCATTTCCAACCATTGAGATTTCATCAATTATGACGACAGAAAGGTTTCTATACTTCATTCGGAATGTGTTCAGTTCATCACAACTCAAATTATGATTGCTTTGCATATATTTCTTATGAAAGGCTGAAGCAATGGTTACACCATTTATGTTGAAAGCCGCTTTGCCAGTAAATGCACACAAAAGTATCCTAGTGTCGTCTGGGTTTTCACCTTCCTTTAAATTCAAAATTCGATACAATGTTTGATATAAAGCTTTAATTAATACTGATTTGCCTACTCCAGCACCACCTGACAAGAATGTAAATAAGGGGTCAGTCTTTGTCTTTATCCAATGAACAATGTGATTGTGAAATTCACGCTGTTTGCAATTCAAGTTTCTTAGAAGTTCCCGATAATGTTCATCAGACAAAATAACTCCACTTTCATCTACATTAGGAAGTGCGCATGATGTTCCTAGTTCAATACCAATGTCATAATTTCTGTGTTCTATCACTCTATCAGGATTGAAATAAACAAATGCATCAGATTCAACAGATCCTTCATCTTCAGCATCTGCATTTTCTTGTTGTGCACTCGGTGCTACTTCATCAAAAGCGTCATATTGATCATCCATTGCCTGTTGCAGTGCTACTTCAAGTTCTTCAGCATTCTGTTCGTATTCTTTGCATTTATGATCAACAAAACGCTTCATTTCAAGATAACGTTCCTTAAATGTCTCAGATTTGTCTGACAGTTTTTTTTCATCTCTCCATGGCAAGAAAAGAAGCAGTTTCTCTCTGAAATGATTCTCTTCATCATGTTTTGCATTAAACCGAACATATCTGATAATCCTTTTATTGGTTCTTTTTCTGATTGTAATGCCATTTTTCAAAACCACTACTGTATCATCTTGGCCAAATTCATTTTCTTGATGTTCTGGTTTATCTTCAAAAGCATCGTCATTTATTTCTTCCACTTTTTCAAATTCTTTTGGATACACCACTTCTAGCTGTGAAACATAGTCAGCCAAACACCAGTTTTCTAACTGTTTTGGTCTTCTTGAATATCTTTGTATTATATTGTCTGATACGATATTGGTTGAATCTGCTGGTAATTCATCCAGAATATCCTTGGACTTAATAAGTCTAATACGTTCTTCTGCTTGTGAGGTATTGATGAAGACAACCTCTCTAGAACTCTTTGTAAGTGGTATTTGAAGGACAAGGTAAACGGCTTCTTGAGCACCAACCTCAACACTATTAGAAAATACATTTCCGATATGGCGTACTTGTCTTTTCAGGTCTAAGTTACCGTTTCTAGCTTCTTTTGCGGCAGAATCTAATAATGAGCTCATGCCTCTCTGGGATTTGCTTATGTAAGATACAATGTACATAGCACATGCATATGGATCTAACACAAACTGCATATCAAGGTTTGCTTTCCAAGCACATAAAATTGTTTGATTGTACAAATTCACGCTCATTTGTTTTGGTTCTCTTTTCAAAAAGACTTTGGGACCATTCAGTGAACTACGAATGCATTTAATATACTCTTCCTCGCACAATTTGACAAATGACACTAAAAATTCATTGAACGAAATATTATCGTAGTCATCTTTGTTTTCGTTCCATGTTTTCTGAAGTTCTGCATATGTTTTTTTGTACTTGTCTGCTTCAGAATCTAGAGGCTCAAGAATCATTGTTTTATTCAATGGAGGCAGAGGATATCCAAAGCGACATTCCTTATCTTTGTTTTTCTTACAAGTCTTTGTATGTTTGTGAGTCTGCAATGCAATCAAGTCTGCTATGTCGTTTTCTCCAGTGGAACAAGTAAGAAACTTATCAACATATTCAACAATTACATCATTGGAATCATGACCATACTTTTTGGAGCTTTTTCTATCCAGACTAGCATGTGTATGTGGGGAGAACCTCGTTGCTGGAATTCAACACGATAAAAGAAATCAACAAATTTCCCAATTGGCTCGTGCCAACTTTTGAGCACAGTCCCAATAAATTGCTGAACTCTATGGTCAAAATACCTTGTACATGTAACCGGATCCTTTTGCACCAATTTCACCTTTTGTTCCCATGTCATTTTAGAAATCTGGTCATCTGTATATTCAACATTGTCATTCAACTTTCCTAACATTTTCAACAAATCAGTCCATTTCGAGTCAGCAGATGACAGAGACATAAACCATGTTGGTAACCCTAGTTGTCGGATCATTGCAAACACATCTTTTTTTCTCGTTTCTAGATATGCTGGTGAGTTTCTCAATTGCCTAAATATATAGTAACCTTCATCTTTTCTAATAAACTGTTCAGTAATGTGAGGATCACGAGCTTCAGCTGCTGTAATTGTTTTACCTTCTGTTTTACATCTTCGGAGAGCTAGCTGAACCTTATCACTTATTTGTTTTAATTGTATTTTTTTCAATTTGAAAAATACATTTGGAACACTTTGGGCAGCCCGTCTATCTATACTTCTTAGTTCCCATTTTGCAACATCACTGTAATGTACAGGTACTAGTCTCTCATTGTTCTCAGTTCTCCTTTGTCCACAAAAGATAGTTGGAAAACAAAGATATTCTGAATCTACATCTTGATAAAGGCTTAATGGATGCTGACCTTCACCAGGTGCGAAAGTGTATATTTGATTTGATTTGTTTTGTTCATTTTCATCATTCAACAACGTATCTATATTACCAACATTTTCAACTGCTGCATCTTCAGTGTCTGAATCTACTTCCAATGATGAAGATTTGTCTTGGAAATTCACAATCTGTTCAGTAATGTTATTAGATGCCTCATTGACATTTTCTCTGCGTACCCCAGTTCCAGAAACAAATTCCTTTACAACATCTTCCGCACTTTCAGTAACCTGCTTTATCCAGTTTTGGTCTATATCAACATTTGAATCTTTGTACAAAGCGCTATGCTTCATCAACCAATGAAGAGCAACAAGAACACGCAATGGTCTTACATTTTCTGTAAATGCACAAGACTGGAAAGAAATTTTTCGTTTCAACTTCACAGCTATAGTTACATTTTCATCGAGCGGTCTCGGTAAAGCAGTGACAGTAGGCTGAATATCAACTGGTACATTAACAACATTCCCTTTCAAAGAGTACTGACCTCCTCTTGGCAATTCTCTAATTTGCATGAATGGAATTCTTAGTGAAATCAATCTTTCCTCAAGTGGAAACAATTTCAACTCATTTGGCTTTACAGGCCATTTCATTCCATTTGCTCGACTTAACCTAGGAGTTTTGTTTTCACGTAACGATGAATTGCATGTATGACAAACCCATTCTTTTCCATTAACTGATGTAAACCCTGTGAGATATGCTTCCTTCATTGCAGTGTGTAGATTATCAGTGCTGACTACACTTTCTTTAAACCAAGTCTGGTGACAACAAGAGCATACATAGAGAGGACCAACCGCAATTTTATCATGAAACAGTTCAATGCACTCTTCAATAATTCTGCCATATTTACGTTTCTTTACAGCACTGACTTCTTCATTTCTAAAATCATCAGTCTTCCGTTTCATTGATTTTCTATGTTTGTCCCTATTTACTTCAGGCATTTTGTTTCTTTGGCATGACCTCCATTGTTCTTTCAGTACACGTTCTCGTTCTAACACTACTGGCCTTTTCCTTGCATTTTTCTTTGAAATAAGCTCCTTCTTTCTTTCTTCATCTCTGAAATTTTGATTTCCCCTGGCTGTACGTTTGGTTTCTCTTTCTTTTTCTTTGAACTGTATATCTTTTCTAGCTAAACGTTTGCTTTTGACTTCATGCTGTATTTCCTTTTCTCTAAATTGTACATCTTGTCTAGCTGAACGTTTGCTTTGTTTTTCTTTTTTTCTGAACTGTTCATCTTGTCTAGCCGAGTGTTTGGTTCTGAGATCATGTTGTTTTTCTTTTTCTCTAAATTGTACATTTTGCCTAGCTGAACGTTTGCTTTGTTTTTCTTTTTCTCTGAACTGTTCATCTTGTCTAGCCGAGTGTTTGTTTCTGAGTTCATGTTGTTTTTCCTTTTCTCTAAATTGTACATTTTGCCTAGCTGAACGTTTGCTTTGTTTTTCTTTTTCTTTGAACTGTTCATCTTGTCTAGCTAAACGTTTGGTTCCGAGTTCACGTTGTTTTTCTTTTTCTCTATACAGGTCATTTTCTCTGGCTAGCTGTTTACTTTTAAGCTCTTTCTCTCTGTACAGTTTATTTTCCCTTTTTAACTTCATATAGTTTTTCATATACAACTTTCTATCTGTTGCTTTCAACAGGGAGACATTTTCTGTCTTCTTAAGCATTTTCCTTTGAGATTTACAGTTTCCTTCATTGAAAGGATCTTGTTCTTTATAGCTGGTTCTCTTTCTTATTTCAATGTTACTTTTCAAACTTTTGCTTTCAGCCATTCTTGGATTACCTCTCCTGGTAGCACTTAATTCTGTCCTTTTAACTGGGATCCGTGAACATGCAATTTCCCTTTCAGTTGACTTTTCCACAGATTTGCATAACTGATCTTTGAAATACTGATCTATTAAACTTGTAGTATTTTCGACAGAGTAACAACTTTTTGCAATCTCTTCCCGTTCTACAAAAGACAACGGCATTACATCAAATTGGAAAGACAAGTCAATTAGCATGCTTTCATAACACGCATACATAAAAGCAATTAAGTCTACAAGCTTCTCAAAAGAAATCAACAATGCCGTCCCATCTGGTGCAGACAAACCATCACTTCCATGCGAATGAGAATCAAAGAAATAAAACAAATCTTCATGGACAAACACTGCAGAGCATATTGAACCTATTATTATAAGGACAGATGACACCTGTTCTAAAACTGTCTGTAAAGTATTGTGCAGGGTTGGTAGATCATTATTTTCAAACCGAGTAATTGCACATCCACTGATGATATCACCTTTTCTAATATGAATTTGCTTAGAAAATATTTCTACACAAGGAGGAACATCCTCGAAACACAATAAATTGTTGACATATCTTTTGCTTATTTTCAAATCTGTTATTATTTGTAAATAAAGATTATCTCCAAATTTCAGAACATCATCAAGAGCTGTAGAGCTATGAAGATTTGAATATTTTGCAAATAAAAGTGCTGTAAGAGCATTTGCTGTACATTGACTTCCCCGAGAAATTTCTGAAAATATGTCATCTCCTTGATTGAAAGACCCTTGTAAAATCGATACACTGTTAAACGTTTCTGTTCTTTGAGCAACAACTTGCTGAGTGGTACTTTGAGCGACAACGTCTTCACTGGTTCTTTGAGCAATGTTTTGAGAGGTACTTTGAGCAATGTTTTGATTGGTACTTTGTAAGTTTTTTTCAACATTTTCTTTGTCAGCAAAAATGCTGATGGCTTTGGTCTTTTTGGATGGAAGATTAACCATTTTTTCTGTCTTTTTGGATGGAAGATTAACCGTCTTTTTAGAGGGAAGATTAACCCTTCTTTCCCCATCACTCTTCGCCAATGACTTTTTCCAGTTCTTTCGTCTAGGCATTATGAATCTGAAATAGAAATGTCTGTTAAAAACGAATGTCTGCTTGCTACAACTTTTTTTAGATGTCATACCAATATGACCTTGACCCACAAACAAACTAACTATTTGACAAAGATAGTTACAATCAATTTCATTGGGTTAGTATGGTTATGTTAATAGCATTTCTAATGTGTGAGGTCAAATTTAACAAGGTCAATCGAAAATGTGTATTTCCATATAAGATGACGGCGACCTTGACCTATTGACACAACTAAAACTATCACTAAAGGTGATTAATACTCCTGCAACACTGCTTTCAATTGGAAACATTGAATCTCTAAAGAGACAAACTTGACTCATTTAACCTCCGACTTTTACGCAAGTATCATAGATAATAAACACAATGAAAGAAACTGGGGGGGGGGGGGATTGTAATAAAAATAGGTCTCCCCTTCAAAATCTATGAACCAATCTGGCTGAAAGATACGCTTTGATATGGTAAACATTTGTGCCAAGTTATTTCAAAATCCCTTAAGCAGTTCAAGAGATATGGGGTGGACACAAATATAGTGCCTACGACTAGGTCTCCCCTTCAAAATCTATGAACCAATCTGGCTGAAAGATACGCTTTGATATGGTGAACATTTGTGCCAAGTTATTTCAAAATCCCTCAAGCAGTTCAAGAGAAATGGGGAGGACACAAATATAGTGCCTACGACCTTCAACCTCTAAGTGTGACCTTGACCGGACGTGACTGGAAGTTGCACTCTGCAAGTCGTCTCGATATGTTGAACATTTGTGCCAAGTTATTTCAAAATCCCTCAAGCGGTTAAGAGATATAAAGACGAACATGAAATATACTGCACGATCTTCGACCTCATAGTGTGACCTTGACCTCGAATGAACGTGGCTGAAGTTGTGCTCTGCACGTCATTTCGATATGGGAACATTTTTGCGAAGTTATTTCAAAATCCACCCAACGGTTCAAGAGATATGGAGCGGACACGAAATATAGTGCATATGACCTTACACCTCTAAGTGTGATCTTGACCTTCAACAGACATGGCTGGAAGTTGCACTCTGCATGTTGTCTTGATATGGTGAACATTTATACAAAGTCATTTCAAAATCCCTCTAGCGGTTCAAGAGATATTAAGCGGAAACAAAATATAGAGCATATGACCTTAGACCTCTAAGTGTGACCATGACCGGACTTGGCTGGAAGTTGCGCTCTGCACATAATCTCGATATGGTGAATATTTGTGCAAAATCCCTCGAGCGGTTCAAGAGATATGGAGCGGACACAAAATATAGTGCATATGACCGTCGACCTCTAAGTGTGACCTTCAACAGACGTGGAAGTTGCGCTCTGCATGTCGTCTCGATATGGTGAACATTTGTGCAAAGTTATTTCAAAATCCCTCAAACGATTCAAGAGAAAGATAGATTACATGACCTGCGATCTTTACGTGACCTTGATTGGACTTGGCTGAAAGTTGCGCTCTGCACATCATCTCGATATGGTGAACATTTGTGCCAAGTAATTACAAAATCCTTCAAGCCGTTCAAGAGATATGAAGAGGACAAAAAATATAGTGTATATGACTTTCGACCTCTGTGTCCTTGACCTTAAAGACATGGCTGTAATTGCGCTCTGCATGTTGTCTCAATATGGTGAACATTTGTGCAGTTATTCCAAAATCCCTCAAATGGTTTAAGAGATATGGAGAGGACACGACTTGTGACGAACAGAGATCCAGACAGACATCCAAGCTAAAAACAAAGTCTCCCATTGTATGGCGTTACCGGCGAGATCTGGCTCGTTATCTAACTTGACGGAGACATTCTGCCGGTGAAGACTGGATTATAAATACATAAGTTATTGATCGGAAACCGGCAATTACGTCAATAAACAATCAAAGGGTCGTAACTCCGGCGTTACCAGCGGGATCTGGCTGATTATCAAATCTGACAAATCATTCTGTCAATAAACACTGTCAGCAAGTTTGGTGAAGATTGGATAATAAATACAGGCCTTTTTCTGCCCATTTTGGGAAAAAGACTCTGGACAAATTGGAAAAATTTACGCCGTTAATATTTTGCAATAAACATTGAAACTACAACCGTGTTCTTTATTTCTATATAACACATAGACATTCAACTACAACTGACTACTAAAATACAAAATTCCTCAAAATTAATCCAAAAACTATAACAGTGTTCACTGTTAATCATCAACTTTAATTAAACATCATTCCCGATTAGCTTGCAATTATTCACAAAACGTTGTAGTTCCACGTTCCGTTATTATAAACAACCCCAAAACGAACGCATCCTGTGATTGGGAAATATATTAGACCAAACCGCGTGACGTCATGAGTGTTGATATTTATTATTTCCGGTTTCAATTTGAGAGCGTCCTGGTAATATTTCAGCTGTTTTTCTTACGTTTCACGCACGTACTGTAAATTTGATTTTCTTAAATTCGTCCTCGTCCAGTGGACTAGGAAGGGGAATTTTATTTCAGAATTGGGAAAAAAACTACATTTGGCATTGGGAACGGGTCCGATAGTCGACCCGTGAGAATAGTAGAAAAAGGCCTGAAATACTTCAGTTTTTGAGCGGAAACATAAAATGGGACAAACCAACACCAACCACACAGTGACTCCTAACCTTCTCTCAAACTGTGTTTGCATGAGTATAAAAACAAATGGATTCCCCTTCCTACCCAGGGCAATGTATTTATGAATTTTCATAGGTGTTGCTGTAATGGTTTCCAAGTTATCGTCAGGAATGCATATGTCCGATAAAGTCATGTTGACCTTGACCTTTGACCCCAAAAACAATTGGGATCCTCCTCTCACCTATATGCGTTCTGAGTTTAATATCATCCGGAATGTACATTTCAATATAAGGCCATGGTGACCTTAACCTTTGACCTAATGACCATCACCCCCTTCCCCCACCCCTAAAAATAGGGATCTTCTCACCTAGGGCAATGTATTAAAGAAGTTTCGTTTAGGTATTACAGTTTCATTGCTAAAGTGTAGTAATTCAATACTGGGCAAAATGTGGTGTAGTTAAGTTTTTGAAAATAATTACCTTTTTCAATGTATAACAAAAAAGTTGTTCACTGTTTTTTTATAATGTATACAGAGATAAATCATAGGAAACAAGTTATAAAGAAACATCTTTGAATTCTCTTATTGCTAGCTTTCTTCCAAAAAATTTTCAATAAATTTAATAAAATTTGTAACATAAGTGGTCAACTTGAAAACATATACTCCTTTTCGAGGAAATAAATCAGCATGTACCAGTTCAATTGTCAAAACAAAAGATAAAAGCATCATATGAATATATCCATATTAAAGGAAATGTAGTGACACAGCCAAATGATCTCTTTTATTGAGAGATCTGGAAAACTTGCAAAAAGGTGAAAGAATTATCAAAATCGGATGATAAACAAAAAAGATATGACCATTTGAAGGTTGTTCTAAAATTGATATGGGAGCCGCCATTTTGAAAACTATGATGTCATAGTTCCATATGACCAGATATGAAATATTGATAAATATCATTTCAAATCACTGCAAACTAGTCATATAAAGCACTATTGCCATTTGTTAATAGTTATACATATTCTTCATACAGTTACTTTGTTTTCGTTATGAGTAAATGTTCATATTTATCAAGATTCCATATATGGTCACTTAGAACTGTGATGTCATAGCTCTAAAAATGGCGGCTTCCTTTCGATTCAACAGAACCTACAAACAATCATATATAGTTTGTTTATCATCCGATATTGATAATTCTTTAACCCTTTTTCAAGATTTTCAGAACTCTCAATAATAAAGATTGTTTGGCTGTGTCGTTATATGCCCTTTAAGATTTCAATTTTTTGTCTGTTAGAAAAATACCGATGAAATGTAGATGAGATTCGTTACAGGTCCTGTCCGCCCAAAGTATCGAAAATAATGCTTTTCCAAGAACACACAGATATTGTGCTAACTGCATACCGAGTCAAATTTACCTGTATTTTTCAACTGTTGATTGACGCTGTCACAGAGATAAGCCCATAGAGGTTACTTAATAAATGAAAAATAAAATAAGCCTTCATGTTATCACGACTGTGTAATTAACACGACAATTGAATTGAATGTTGTTTAACGCCTCATCAACACAGTATATGTTATTTAGGGCCACCCCATAGAGAGGGGAAGGATACATAGGAATCCGGGAACCTGCCCTACTCTTATTATCGAATAGATTCCTATGGTTCTTTAACGTGCTCGGAGGATAGACCGATACACGGGACTGGCCGGTTAACGTCCCCATCCGACGGACGAGGCTAAGGAAAAGTATCTTGCTCAAGAACACACCGACGGAACTCAGTGGCAATTGAACCCGGGGCCTCCGGTTACAAATCCGCCACGCTACCGACTGCGCCATGCCAGCCCTCTAATTAACACGACAAACCATAACAAAGCGACGCAGGTTGAAAGAAAACAAATATTGCATAAAATCTATCAAATAACAGTTAACACAACACGGATATGCACAATATTAATCCTATTAAACATCTTTAATACATAGAATTAACTCGCTTTTATGGAGTTTCTATGCAAGTATTAAGAGAACAGTAGAAACATGCATCGCTACATGTACAAAATGTTAAATCTCGGCTATTTGATTACTCCGGTTAATCGCATACATGTTCTTAACAAATGGTCTAGGCAAATAACCGAAATCAACTGTAATACATTCGCGAGTTGAAAAAAAATTTAATTGTAAATAATTACGTTTTGTGCTGGTCACGGGACATCCAAGTTAGGGTGCCACGTGATATTTTGGTTACTTCATTGGTTAAGATAGGAAGTTTCCTATCTGTTTATTAATATGTCTGTGGCCTTCATTATCAGTCCTGTCTGGCTACCGTAGTGGCCCCTGGGAATTCACCCAACCAGCATAGCACTGAAAATCACTAGAACCTAACAATTAATCAACTGGGACATGGTTTAGAATGAATGTTTGCCAAATTGGTATAAGAGGGTACAATCAAGAACAAACTACCAAAACGCATTCTTATCAATATGAAAGCAGACAATTGCAAATGCGAACCGTTCAGTTACATTACAATTTAACCACCATACCCCACCCACTTTGATCAACACGCCCATTTCCTTCAATGACCAACACGAATTTCTCCAATAAAGTATTTTCTAAAATGGTTTTGTAAAGATTTATTACAAGGTCAGGGTTAGATATTATATACAATCATTGATAGGATAAATAACAAACAAGCAATAATTATATGTCGTCTTTTTCATAATTTTCTCGTTCTTCCGATCTTCGTGAGTTCGTCCTTTTTCATTTTGTCGACAGTCGTCTTTAGAATAAACAACAAGATTTGCCGAACTGCGATACCAAAAAGGCAGGATACTCATCTTCATGACACAATTAAGTATATAACAGGAAATTATTCAAATTATAGCAGAAAACCCAAAATTTATCCGTGTGTTTCCTAACACAGAACTTACCATGCGTAAATTTGCAAAGATGGCGTTCTGCGCATGCGCAGGGCATATTTACCGAAATCGACCGCAATGAACCAAAACTAATAAAAACAAAAGAAAATGGATATTGAAATGCAGGACTGTGTACTTTTTGAAAGAATGCTTTAACCATCAAAAAAAAATGTGACTGAAAGTTCTGTCATTAGGTTTAGACACTTCCATGGCTAGATATTATAAAGTGTTTCAGTGTAAATATTTAGCAATGATTTTTCAAATAGTAAAACAAGTCAATCATTTATTATTTCATGCATAAATGAAGGCCTTAAAACATATCTTCAATTTGACATTTTGACTTCCTATTTTATCTGAAGTGAACAAAATCAGAATCCCAAAATGTATAAATGGACTGTAAGCGTGTTAAGAATTTTGATAACCTGCTTGTTTATTTAGACATTTATGAACATGATGAAGGAACCTAGATTTCATAGATTTGTATATTCTGTCATTAAGTTTAAACACTTCCATGGCTATAGATATTATAAAACGTTTCAGTATCAATATTTAACAATGATTTTGTAAAAAGTAAAACAAGTCAATCATTTAAACTTGGTAGAGGACCCAAAGCTTATGGTGCCTGCAAAATATTAAACCTCTGGCTCTTGCAGTTTCAGAGAAGAAGATTTTTAAGTTTTTCCCTATATAAGTATTATGTAGAATATAATTATAACCCCTGGGGCGCTGCCAAATTTGACCCAAGGGTCACCATTTGAACAAACTTGCTAGAGGACCATAAGCTGATGATACATGTAATATATTAGAGCTCTGTGCCTTGTGGCTTCAGAGAAGATTTTTGAAGTTTTTTCCTAAACAAGTGAACCCCCGCAGCGGGGCCAAATTTAATCCCTGGTTCATCATTCGTACAAACTTGGCAGAGCATCTTCAGCTGATGGTAAATACAAGATATTAAACCCCTGCCTGACTTGCAGTTTAACAGAGAAGAATGTTTAAGACACCATTTGAAAAAACTTGGTAAAGGACCATAAGCTTATAGTAAATGCAAAATATCAAACCTCTGGCTCTTGCAGTTTCCAAGAAGAAGATTTAAAAAAAAAAAATCCTATATAAGTCTATGTAAAACTGTGAACCCCGGGGCGGGGACAAATTTGACCCCAGGGTCACCATTTGAACAAACTTAGTAGAGGACCATAAGCTGATGCTACATGTAATACATGAGATCTCTGTGCCTTGTGGTTTCAGAGAAGAAGATTTTTTTCAGTTTTTCCCTATAAAAGCCTATGTAAAACTGTGACCACCGAAACGAGGCCAAATGTGACCCCTGGGTCACCATTTGAACAAACTTGGTAGAGGACCATAAGCTTATAGCAAATGCAAAATATTAAACCTCTGGCTCTTGCAGTTTCAGAGAAGAAGATTTTTTAAGTTTTTCCCTATACATGTCTATGTAAAACATGTGACCCTTGGGGTGGGGCCAAATGTGACTCCACGGTCACCATTTGAACAAACTTGGTAAAGGACCATAAGCTTATAGTAAATGCAAAATATCAAACCTCTGGCTCTTGCAGTTTCCGAGAAGAAGATTTTTTAAAAAAAAATCCTATATAAGTCTATGTAAAACTGTGACTCCCGGGGCGTGGACAAATTTGACCCCAGGGTCACCATTCGAACAAACTTAGTAGAGGACCATAAGCTGATGCTACATGTAATACATGAGACCTCTGTGCCTTGTGGTTTCAGTAAAGAAGATTTTTTAAAGTTTTTTCCTATATGTCTATACGAAAAACATGCAAAATCTCAATATACAAACTTTGCACCCCACGGGGAATGGCCATTTTTTACCCCGGGGACTTCATTTGAACAAACTTGATAGTCTAGACGTTGGCGACCATTTTAAAAGAAAAACTGTTGAAATCTGTCCAGCGGTTCTTGAGAAGAAGATTTTTTAAGGTTTCAATTATATATGGTAATGGCGGCCATCTTGGATGTCGCGCTGACCTAATTTTAACAAATCTAAAAAACATTCATCTAAGGATCATCTATGTGAAGTTTGGTCAAAATTGGCCATGCTGTTTCTGAGGAGAAGTCGTTTGAAGCAAAAGTTAACGACGGACGACGGACGACAGACGACGGACGACGGACGACGGACGAAGAGTGATCCCAATAGCTCACCTTTGAGCCTTCGGCTCAGGTGAGCTAAAAAGGCGATGTTGTCCATGGGAAATGTATTGTCGCTGACCAGTTTATTGAACGCTTTATAGTCGTCCCATTTCCCACACTCTTTCAGCGATTTGATTACACTTGGCATTAGTGCTACCATTTCACTCAAATCATCGTTGTCCGCTTCTAAATCTATTTCAAAAATTATATTTTCGGATATTATGGCTTCTCCGCCGTCGAAGTTCTCGTTCTGCCTTAGTACTTTTTTTAAGGGACTTTCCTTGGGCAATACGTCTCTCTTTGAAACGTGTATCTTTTCGTTGTTTTCATCTACAGTGATCGTTCTGCCTTGTTCTCTGCACAAATCAGGAGATATTTTATATACTACAATTTTCGTTTGTTGTTCATCAATTCTTCTAAATTTAATTTGTTCGTAGGGATGATTGTCAATTAGGTGGCTAATGATGTCTTTGAACTTTTCTGTAGATATATCGTAGTAGAAACAGGCATACATGTTGGTGAATCTGAAAACAAAAAAGTGCATGTATATCTAATGCACGACAGGAACCCATATCAATCGAATTTACTATTACTATGGTATAGTATACTGTATGTATGTTAAATTAAAAAATTGGCCGATGTGTGGAAAACATGCATTTCATAACGAAAACAATTAGCATGATTAATAGGGCTTGCAGCAGTCACAATCACGTAATTCCCAAGCCATCATGTGTAGTTATTTAGAAAAAAATCCCTGTTATATTGACGTGGATCTGATATGTGCACTTTAAAGGTAATTTATGGCTGTAAACCACTCATACCCATTGGTTTGTCATACGGGATCGATCAAGCTATGGATAATTTATATTTTATTTAATGAAAGTTAAGTTATATGCTAGAAATCATCAAAAACAGTGATGGCTCTTAACCCAATACCCTGTACACTAAATGTTGATACAACGCAATACTCAGTACAGGAGCAAGCAATACTCCGTACACGAGATGGCATTGTTAAAGGCTTAGAACATACCTAATAAGCAACACGAGTGGTTGAAAATTACAGGAAATGTTCTTTATAGTATTTGTAAACAATCGCTCGATTCACATTTTTAGATACAGGTTTAAACTCCTCAATAATTGACTGAAACGAGCGTCAAGCGGCATTTTTTCAGCGAGCATTTCACGTTTAGATACTGATTATTTACTGTTCATCTATTATATGGGTCATGGTAAGTATACGACGGTCTTTACAATTTAGTTGGCAGTCTAGAGCAGCACATGCATGTATCAAACTATTAACAGAATACTTGAAATCGGTGTTTAACCTACCATTTGTGGAGCAATTTTCTATGATATGTGAGCCATTTTGGCTCGATTATGGGCCAATATTCGGTGTCACGTCAGACTCAGTGTTAACTGTAGCATATTATACATACAAAACTATCCGAGTTGAGTTTCTTTGTATGTATATATATATATAAGAATGAGAAAATACATACATCTACAAAATACCTTTCAAAAAGCACTGGATCAACGAGAGGATACAAAATATTAGAATAAATTAATAGATGAGGAAAACAACATTTCTACAGTGCTGCAGTTTATAAAAACATATCATATCCATTATCATAATGATATTAAACCATTATAATAAAAGCATATTACCCATTTTACTTAGAAAGTTTTTTGGTGAAGAATGCAAGCACTTTGGTAATACGGACCTTCAGTGAAGTATTTTCATTTACTGGGACTGCGTGTCTTGTAGTTTGACTGTCAGTGAAGTGTTTCATTTACTGGGATAAAACTTGTCTTCACTCAACAACGGGTATCTATGTCATTGTGAATTTAAAGTATGTGGTAGACAAACTAAGTTAGATACACTTTATTCAAAATGCTTTAAGAAATATAAATAATTCATAAATATCAATCACATTATTTATAGGTGAAATATAAGCACTCGTACACAACACTATATTTTACTTTTTAAATTACTTCATTGTTTTTGTTTTCACATTATTTAAATATGTATCTCACTGAGTTAACAGAACTCCGGGTATGACAACACGATCCTCATATTATCATATGTATATAAATATACATGAACCTTTTCTTATTTCATATATCAATTTAAATATTGCTTTATCTATGTAATGAAATTATAAGATGCTGACTTTAGTTAGCCAAGTTAGGCTGGATGTATCCAATTTTGCTCAATGTTGCCCATATGCTTTATATATGTACATTTTATATTACCTTTATGCCCTATATAATTATGTAATATATTGTAAAATATTTATTTGTCACTGAAATAAATAAATATACATACATGCAAGTTTTATTTTTAGATCCAAAATAGAAATGAAATAGATCAATGCTGCTAAGTTAATTGCTAGTAGGTAATTACTGATGTGTGCGCAATGAGACATAAAGTGTCGTATTTAACAGGAGTGTATAGTTTCGGGAAACAAGCTTTTCCGCTGTTATTAGAGTACGTAGAAATAAACGGCTTCTGATTGAATGATTATGTAAAAATACACTGACATTTTCTAACTTCATGACTTCATGACTTCTAACTTCATGACTTATTAGTTTCTAACTTCATGACTTCTAACTTCATCACTTCTTCCTTCATGACTTCTAACATCACGACTTCTAACTTCACGGTTTTTTAACATGTTGCATCAATGACAAATACTATAATACAGGGTCTATGTACTGCCTTAAACGACTGCCTCATTGATCTCAGTATCAGTATTTACTTATTATTTGTTATTGACAAAAACACTTTTTAACCTTTATTTGTCTGGGTTGAAGATGCACTTTTAAAGAAACAAAATTGAATAAATTGGATGCTGTTTAACGGATTATTAAATTTTATATGTTATTAAGACCCACCTCATAGAGAAGGGAGCTATATGTAGGAATCTGGGAACCTGAAATAATATTAATAACAAATAGATTACTATAGTTCTTTAACTTGAAGGATAGACTCCGATACACAGGGCCACCCAATTTACGCCCATATCAGACGTACAAGGCTACCTCTGTCTTCAAGAGGGAAAGTGTCTTGCCAAATAACACACACTGACGAAAATCAATTACGCCGTCGAGGCTTGAACCCGGGTTCTCTGGATTTCAAGTCCAATGGGCCACAGGTTGTATGCGCCCAAGGAGGCTGACTGAGATAAAATGCATACATCTAAAATGCTAAAACTTCATTATGTCAGTAA
Organism: Cyrtodaria siliqua; assembly: GCA_037043455.1. Classification (NCBI taxonomy): domain Eukaryota; kingdom Metazoa; phylum Mollusca; class Bivalvia; order Adapedonta; family Hiatellidae; genus Cyrtodaria; species Cyrtodaria siliqua. The sequence continues at coordinate 26,355 of JAWPHD010001504.1, read as the reverse complement.
TACGGTTATATCCAAAAAACTGGGGTTCACAACTGTCATTATTTTCTAGCAAATATGTGTTTGTTTGCGTTGTTCAAAGGAGAATACTCCCTCCGCCAGTGTACCAAAAGAAGCATCTCTCAACTGCAAGGTATTCTGTATGAACTGTCACGAGTTGCAACATGTCTGTAAGCCTTATATATGCCCATACCATTGCTACATTTTGATTGGTAATATCCATTAACGGCAAAGACTAAGGGATAATAAAATACTTTTTTTTTTAAAGCAACAACACAAAGAAAAGAAAACTATGTCTTGTATACCGGTTTGACTACAATAATATGGTTTGTTGATAGTACTTTGTGCAAATTAGGGGGGTACAGTTTAAAACAAACAACTCAAAATGTCCTTAGGTTTTTTGATCGTATCATATATATTTGTTTACTCTTTGGCTGCAACTGCTTTGATTATTCTGTAAAATTATGGACATTTTCTGAGGTGTTTCTAATTAGTATGTTTAACATTATCGTTTATTATTTTTCTTGGTGTTGACTTTATTGTTAAAGATTTCCTTTTTGATGGGATATGCTTTTGTTTACACTGTCTTGTCAATAAGGGTTAATAGCGAGGTTGTGTATACGTAAAATCAATTTAAGTTAACCAATAGACCGTGTTGCCTACTAACAGTCCCAAGTTGGTTAACCTGTGTTCATCACTCTTTATTTTGTATATTGTCTCATTCATTGACTATTTAATTTGATTTGTTTGATTTAGTTTGTTGTACAGTGGAAGCCTACGATACAGTTGCGTTTGAGTACTTTGGTTTATATATGACTATTTCTCAGTTTAGGTATGTATAGATGCTAACAAAGCTACAATAGTCAATTTATTTTATCCACCGCTTCTTGTGAATAGCCAGTTGGTCCATAAATTGTTTTGCCATGACAATGCAGCAGTCTCCATTGTGGATTTTTTGGTGGATTTGTAAAACATGCGACTTGCAAACATCGTTAAACTAGACATTTAGTTACGATAACAGTTTTATTTGTTTTAATTAATTGAGGGCTTTATAATGTAATACCTCATAAAAAAACATTCTTGATAAATATTGTTTTGCTTAAACTTAACAATGAAGTGATTTTATAAACAAAAAAGTATACAACAGTAATAAACAAGAGGCCAAAGGGCCTTGACCCGGCCTCTCCTTAAAGTGCTCAAGAAACAACTACAACAGCAATTTCCGAATATCATTCTATGTAACTCTATGTAAAACTGTGACTAGGATCAATGTTTACCCAAGTATCACCATTTGAACGAACTAGTTAACGGACCATTAGTTTATACTATATGCAGAATATTAGACACTTAGCTCATGTAGATTCGAAGATTTTTAAAAGCTTTTCTTTAATGGATTTTCTCACAGATCACCTGACAAAACTTGAGTCAAGGGTCACCGTTTGAACATACCTCATACAGAATCATAAGCTTATGCGACATGCAAAATATTAGACGTCTAGCTGTGGTAGTTTCAAAGAAGATTGTTTTTAAAGATGTTTTTATATAGCTCTGTGTAAATATGTGACGCCTGGGGTGTGGCCAAATATTTTAGCACATTTGGTAGAAGGCTATAATCATATACTACATGAGGGCTGGCGTGGCGCAGTCGGTAGCGCGGCGGATTTGTGACCGGAGGCCCCGGGTTCAATCCTCCGTGGTGCCACTGAGTTCCGTTGGTGTGTTCTTGGGCAAGACACTTTTCCTTAGCCTCGTCCGTCGGATGGGGACGTAAACCGGGCGGTCCCGTGTATCGGTCTATCAGCCGAGCACGTTAAAGAACCATAGGAATCTATTCGATAATAAGAGTAGGGCAGGTTCCCGGATTCCTATGTATCCTTCCCCTCTCTCTGGGGCGGCTCTAAATAACCTGTATTGTGTTGATGAGCCGTTAAACAACATTCAATTCATATACTACATGCAAAATATTAGACATCTAGATCTTGTAGTTCCAAAAAATATTTGTTTTCAAAGAATGTCCTATATTACGTAAATATATGGCCCCTGGGGCGGTGCCAAATATGACCCCAGGGTCATCATTTTCATTTTTCTTGTATCAGTCAATAAGCTTATGCCTCATGCAAAATATTAGATTTTTGTTTAAAAGGGGGAGAAAACTCTTCTAACAGGAAACAGCTACCTTGTTGGCACTGCTATCACGGATTGTTCGTTCTCTATAATGCACTCCATAACATGGTACCAGTAAGAATTTGCCACCTGAGATGGTAGCGAACAATTGGCTTGCTCATGGTCTATATGTCAGCGTCTGATTTTTCAGTATGGCCGAATGAACGTTTTCAGCGCACCTAATGGCGAGTAACCGAGTATTCGATATATCTCGGATGGACAACAAACTAAGGTCTTTCACATATAAACGCTACGCACACGAGAGTATACTAGGTAAATACAAAATCGTTGTAAGGTGAAATTTAAAGACGAGAGTTTGCCTAGTTAAAACATGAACAGACGGACGTTTGATTACTAACAACGTTGTAAAAAATGTATGTATGCAAATTTTCACGCTATTGTAATTATAATTAGAACATACATGTATTTGATTTCAATAACCAGATATGCAAATATGTCAAGAAATTCATTTTCCATAAGCGATGCTAATGTACTGAATACCAATTCTGGAATTTAATGTGAACTGAAATATTCTTCCTCGTTGCACGATTTCGTTTTGCAAACAATGCTTTAAGCACTTTTTTTCCTTTGACTCCAAGTGAAAACATGTTGACATGCTTGTGCAAACTTTTGTATTTCCTTAACCTGCGATTCTCACCACGTCATTTGACATCAAATGCATACGTCACTTCAAGGAAAATACGGCAGTTGTGAAATGTGTATTAGTTTTAAAATAATGACCTCGAGTTATTATCAATCCAGTATCAATTTAGCTTCAAACCTGCATACATATTAAACAAGGTAATACAATTGGGAGTTTAATATAATCAAGAATTAGTAATATGACACAATTTGTTTGTACGATTGAAATATTTATTTTTAATAATGTTTTGCTAAATATGCAAGTTATGACGAAACACAGGCAAGGCCAGACAGTAATTTAACGTTCTTGTTTAGCGTTCGTGTCCCATTGTCAACGTAAGTTACAGCTACTTAACTTTAACTTTGTGTGTTTTGTCTCACCGGAGTTAACAATGGCGTTAATCAACTGATTTATAGAGGGAAAATCACTGCAAAGGTATGAAAAAGCAGTGTACTAAAATGTTATAATGCATTATATGTTCAGTAAAGAAATTTGCATTTCTTTGCTTTAAATGATATTGTAGCATGGTCACAGACAATTCTCTTTGTTCAGACACAGGTGTAAATCGTTTAATTGAAAATAAGACCTGTCAGAATAACTGTGAGAATAACAGTGAGAATAACAGTTAGAATAATTGAAATAGAGCTGAAATGGACATGCTACAAAACAAATAGAGTATGGTTTCAGCTCGTTGGTTAATTTAAACACCTCGATGGGAAACGCCCATCTCGATGTTTAAATGAACCAACTCAATGAAACCATACTCTATCTATTACTTTAAACAATATGCCATATATGGTAATTTATAACTATACGTCATAGTGTTCAATATGGCGACTCCCGTATTCTTTTAGAACAACCTTCAAATGGTCATATCTTCTTTGTTTATTATCCGATATTTATAATTGTATAACATTTTTTTCAAATTTTCAGAACTCTCAATATAATAGCGTGTTTGGCTGTTTCGCTACGTTCCCTTAAACTATCAAGTTTGTGTTTTTTCCTCCCGATGATCACTGAAGATAACATTGTATAAGATAGTATAGTACTTTGAAATCTATATTACCATTTCGGCCTCGGGCATTAGTTCACACGATCCTTTCATGCACCTTGGGCAAATAATTTTACTATTGACCGGCAAGCCATTCAGTAACTGTATACTATATTCCCGACGGTAACCCGACAGTCAGCATATGCCTTGTATTAAATCAACAGTTATCTTACTCCCTAAGGTAAGCAAACACGTCCAATAATCTATTCCCTATGGTAACCCGACCGCAAGCACAATCCTTCCTGTGTTATCCAACATTTGTAGCATGGTCGGTGACATTTCCTTTGATGAATGCAGAGCATTAAATCGTTTAATTTAGGGTAACTAAAGGGACGTGGCTTTACCGTACTACAGCTACCGGATATTGGAATTTAGAGTACGGTCACTATGACGTCACAGTGTTACCAAGTACACCATGCTACAAAAAAGATAGAGTCTGTCTCAGCTCGTTGGTTATTTAAACACCTCGATGGGCTACGCCCACCCCGGTGTTTAAATAAGCCAACTCGCTGAGACCAGACTCTATCTATTACGTAACCATAATATCTATTGTAACATGTTCAAATATTGGTTAATGTGGTAATATGTAACGGGGATCCCTTGGGAGCAACAAACACAAACAAGAGATAAAAGTAGCAGACTCGTTTTCATTGAGTCTGTTCATGAGAGGTAATGTAAAGTGTAACACCTCCCACGCCTCCTAGCACCGGCTTAAGCGATATACTATTTTAAAGCCACAAGGATTGAGCTTGATAATCCTAAAGGACCAGTAATTTATAACACTACTGATTTTTAGTCGGGGCGACTTCATACGGCCGTCACACAGCACTAAACAAACGCTAGTATAAATGTCAACAAACACAAACAATAGATAAAAGTAGTGGACTCGGTTCATGAGGCAACAATCACATTCCCTATTGTACCCAGACACTTGCAATAATGCCAATTCCTTTACATATGATAACCCGACAGTAACCATAGTTCCTCTAGTGTCCTGACAAGAACAATTTTCTTCATCGTAACCGGCTCATTTTTTCATTGAAACTATATTCCATAAGGTTACGATTACGCATACATTTTTTAATACTTGAAACATAAACACCAACAAATATGCTTACCATTTCTAAGAGCTGGCAGTTATAATATTACCTGCACGAACCCTACACTATTCGTATTCCATATGCTAACCTAATAGTCGTTTATTGTGTCATCAAATTCCCTTCATTGTAATCAATGCATATTTACCCCGACTGTAATTCCGATCCTTCTGTATAACAACAGTATACCGCTTCTGTTCCTTATGGATAAATGGTTAACCGAGCAAAAGCATTTTCCTGCAGTCTACCATAAGCAATTATAATCGAGTTACCAGTGGTAGTATGTTGTGCCTGGCTACAGAAGGAAAAGGTTCAACATTTTTGAAAATGTAGCTATGACTGGAACACCGAGGTCATAAAACACGTTGTTGGCACAATTTCCATATGACCACACTTTCGAGCGTTTTGGACAGCTCCTAGGCGGTAGCCCTATTGCCAATCCTTTTATAGTTATGATGTCATTTACCTTTTTATTTCCTGTTCGAGTTTTATATTTACTTCTGATGTTCCATTGGTGAGTCAGCGCTGTCGACTGAATGCCGTTATGAACGACATTCGTTGTTGGACGTGGAAGGCAATATCCGATGAAGGTATATTTGACAAAACAAATGACATCCCAAATTTCTGAGTGATATGTATTGCATGTATAGAACACTTATATATTTCATTAATTGTATGGCTTTTATATCCAATAATTTATTTAGATTACTATAGGGAATATGTGTATAATCAATTGTTAGATTGATTTATGAGCATTTATTATAATGTGTTTGGATAGCACAGTAAATTGATTGAAGTGTTGCAAGGCGTAAGATTACCATAGGGAACATCGCGTTTGCATGGTTAGCGAGATAACATATTTACATATACATACGTGTCTGGTTACCACAGAGAATAAGTTCTAGAGTGTTCTTTGACTACAGACTACTGTTCTTATATAACGAAACATAAATGTTTTCAATAATATCAGTTGAAATCGATTCCTGTTTAATAAGATGTTTTGAAATGTTACGGTTTCTCGTTTTTAATACATTTCTTAATGATTGTCTATTGAAAAAAGGTATCATCTCCATTATTAAGAGCCGATCTTTTACTATCAAACGCAAAAGTAACGGAACTCACTAAAACTTGCAATCTGAATTAATGAAGCTAAATAGATCGCAACATGAAAATCCCTAGCGGGTACACTGTCCCACCCACCAATCCATAACAAGAAGCTCATTTTTTCCAGCTCTATGAATTAATACTGATATTCGCTTTTGAATCCAGCACTAGACTGGAAAGTAGGTCGACTGTGCCCTCCATTCCCTTTGGTTTCTCATGGATTTCGCCGTCGAGTGTCTGCAAAACATATTTCGCTCTGATACCGCTTAATTAAAGTGAAGTTGTGTTGGGAATAAACATTCAAAAATAAAGCAAAACTACAAATTATTGTTCGAATGGCTGGACATAATGGAGATGATAAGATAGGGAATTTCATTGTATATAGTTATGACTAAGGAACATACATCACTGAGCTTGGAGGGAGATATTCAATTTTCATGGGTGGGATATAGAAGTGCATGGCGGTGTTTCTGATTCTGATGTGAAAATGGTAGGGATGATTTGTTATCTGGAACACAAGAATAGTCACAGATACAAACATCCCATCTCTGAGTTCATATCCTCTATATTTTAAAATTTCTGTCAGTTGGGTTTAACAAAAATTTGAAACTAGGAATATGAAATACTTTGTTACGAATATATTTTTACCAATACAATTGTTTAATACATGTATCAGTTAACTTCTGTGCCAAATATTGAATTTTTTCATGAGATGGAATTTTCAATATTTTCCTGATTTAACCATGTATAAATGTAAATGAAAAACCTGCCCCAGCTCCATCTAGTAGCTTTTATACGGCATTTGGTCCTTTAACCCTACTAACAAAATGACAAAGCTAACACAAATATATTTTAGCAAACCTTCAATATAAGACGGTTTTACGAAAACTCGTAATTTTTAGACAATATAATAAAGCATGTAAAACACCAAACGTATCCTGCAACTATATATTTGACCACAATGTCCAGCCTTCAGACAATACTCACGTATTATGTTGGCCCGTCGGCCATTAAACATCGTCCATTAAACATCGTCCATTACTTATATATCGAACTCCGTTGGTCAAACATCATAAAAACAAACCCCAATCAGAGCGTTGTGTCTGCATCCTCTGTGCAACGTATTATGACGGCCCGTCGACCATACACCGTATTACGATGGGCCGTCGGCCTTTGGCGTATACGTACAGCAAGTTTTTTCCAAACAACCGGTCATAAAATCATAAAACAAACCCCATTCAGAGTATTGTGCCTGTATCCACTATCATAGCCAACGTATTATGACGGCCCGTCGGCCGGCCGTAAAAAAATAATATGACTACTCGTCGGTCTTTGATGTATACTCACGTAATTTGTACGACAAGTTTTCCCAAACAGCCGGTCAAAAAACAACTATATAAAACCAACCCGATCAGAGCGTTTGTCTGTATCCACTAGCTATCGTATTATCATGATTATGACGGCCCGTATACTGCCGTAATTCGAACTGCATGTTTTCCCAAACAGCCGGTCAAAGAATAATCACAAAACAAACCCAATAATGATAAATGTGTGTTTTGTGGTTAGCCCAAAATGGTGGAATGCTCTCCCTAAAGACTTAAAGTGTGTCACATATGAAAATAATTTCAGAAGCAAACTAAAGACAAACCTGTTAACAAAGTTTTATAACTGAATGACTGAACAGTAGTGATTATTTTGTGAATATATGACTTTGTACATATTTATGAACTGTGTGAAGCGCAAAAGAATATTGTATTATACTTTTTTTGGGCTATACAAATGAATTGTTTTTGTATTTGTATATGTATTTGTAAATGAAGATCCATACACAAGTTATAACATACTATCAATTTCAATGATTACATAACGTCTATAATAAACGTAAAGCAGTTTAAATCAATCAACAAATGTGTCCTCACGTTAATCGATGCATCAATCATCTTAAACATATATAGGCGACATAGAATTAAAGAAATACGACTATTACGGTTTTTAAGACACGATACATTTAGCCAACTGCTTTCTCTCCGTTTAGGCATGACATGTTTGTCATAAATGTAGAGTAAAATGTTATAATATAGTTTAAGATAAATAATACGAAAACAAAACAATGAGGAACGTGTAGTGATATCATTACAACGTCCGAATATTAACTTTCCTACCGCATTCAACCCCTTCTCCAAGAACCGGAAACGGGTTTGGCCGGGGTATGAAATAAAACCCTAATTTCGTCATAAAATGTTTGAATATTGTAAAATTAAAACATGTAATAGGTTATTTTAAACAGATTATCGCATTATTGCAGTAAACCATGTTTTTAAACATGTTTTATTGTCGAAATATCCGTTATAAAATTCTGCTAATACAATATTTCCCATCGCTTAATGGAATTAAGGCGGGACCACGCAATGTGATTATAAAAAAATACTCATCAGCACTAATTTCAGGGATATGGAATATATGTCACAATGAAATACGTGGTAATTTGTTTCAACATGCTTTCACATTAATTGCATGTTGACACTAAGGTTACTGTTTCAATTATATATGATTGCACATACGTTTCATACGCACTACTCATTACGTGGTCCGAGTATTAAATTTCATACCCCATCCAATCACTTATACAAGAAGCGAAAACGGGGTTGGCTGGGGTATGAAATAAAACATTAAATTCGGCTTAAACAGTTTGCATATTGTAAAATTAATTCATTTAATAGGTAATTTTAGACAGGTTTTCGCATTTTGTTCAGTAAAAAAAAAAAAAAAAAGTGTTTTATTGTCGAAATATCCGTTATAAAAGCCAGTTAATATCTGCTTTCCCATCGCTTAATTGACTTAAGCTGGGACCACGTAATGTCACTAGTTGAACTGTTTTCAAATATGCATGTATTTTGTTTAGAGTTATGAACTTATATTTAACTACATAAAACAATGGCAAATACAAGTTTCTGTAAACTTTCCTGTATTTTTCTTTAAAGTTTATATTATTTCATTACAAATATAATAAGCACATATTCAATACTCCAATAAGTGTGGTATATTATTGTGAAAAATCGGTTATCGGTTTATACTATGTTTTATGGTAAAGCTTTTTAAATAATTCGTTTAACTGAAATACTCTCTCTCTCTCACGTCTTATTTACTGTTATTGAACTATGCAACTTGGCACTTAATATTCAATGTGAACAAATTCTTAAAACTAATGTTGGATGAAGTCAACAACAAACAAATTGCCCATATGCTAAACAAGTAGTTTTAATTTAGCAAAACTACCTTTGTTCTCGTATTTCTGTATTGTCAAGGCGTTCAGTAAATATCTTAAATCGAAGAACTCGGTAAGATATTTCTACATCGACATAGCATTGCTTTTAAATCCGCTCGAAAAATTGAGCCACATAGGACGTACAAAAAAAAGTTAATAGCTGCATTGACGTTAGACACTACATTAAAAATGGTCCGTATTTTATAATGGTCTTCTGGATTATCTAGGTCAAAATCCGGCATAATCAGACCAAACATCGGGAGCGGTGACATAGTTATCAAAAATGCAATGTTTACGATGGCAAGAGTTAAAAATAGGGATCTATTCCGGGCGTATTTAGATGATGTCAGTTGATTCCTTTTAATGACATTTCTAGTCAAATGAACGACAATTATGATGTTTCCAACGAAAATAAATACATATGGAATAGCAAACACCAGTACAAAATCTATCCAAGGTTGAACATTAGCAATGAATAATGCGAAGCTTTCAGAAATCAAACCGATCGAGTACGGGTAGGAAATTCCATAAAGAAGATGTACATTAAGTCCATAAATTAATATCCATATGACAACAACGACTATCTTCGCCAGTTTAGCTGTGCATGTCGCTTTGACCCTGTGAGGAAGTATAACACTAATTACTCGCTCTATAGTCACGGCGACAAGTAACCAAGACGATGTTGTAACAGCGGCATATGCGAAAAAAACGTTTATTTTTAACCATACCTCCCCTAAACTTCTGATGTCGACATTCCAAATTAGTAGTATATAATAGTATAGCGGACTATTTATTAAAATACAAATATCGGATACTGCAAGTGCCGTAAGGTAAACTGACGTCGAGGAATCGCGATGATTGTTTCTTGTTAAAACAGCTATTGACAAGCAGTTTCCTAAAAAGCCTTGTACCGTTATTAACAGAGAACAGTATCCAACAACAACGTTAAATGTGGCAAATGGATATAAATTAGTAATATTCAACGTTTCGTTGTTCCGCATGAATGTTACATTATCAAAATTCCATCCAAGAATCGTCTCGTTAGTTGTATTACCCCCAAAATGGAATTCGTCATGCAACGCGGTATTCATGGTATTATAATCCTCCAATGAATGTGGTTGTTTTCTCAAACTCTTCTTCAAACATTGTAACGTTATCATATATGTTCACCCTTGCCTGCATCACAGTTACGTTGTTATTATGCTAATGAATTCGGTAACAGTAACGTCTGCAACTGCTTAATTACTATGAAACAAGACAACGCTATTGACACAAATTCTGCAATCCATCTGGTCGACGTTCAACAACTTGCGACTATTAAATAGTTCATACCCCGTCGCAAGTTCAGTCATATGACGTTAAGCCGTCAAAAATCGTGACGTCATCTAGTTTTACTTGAAACTCGTCGCACTAAAACAAAATGTGTGACTATTAAACGACAGTCACTGATATACCCGCAAAGTCCAACATTTCAATACATGTACCGCTATAAATGATATATATATTACGTATTAGTATATAATACTAGTTTAAGTAAAATCATGCATTTCACCAGCAGATACAGTACACAAGCATTTCAAAGTTTACACAGCAAACGAATACCACTCCATCATAAATTATTAGCTAGTATGAACTTCGATTTCAGTCTCGCGACGGCAGTAATTATGAAAATTATGAGAATAGTATTAGCATACACAGTATAAACATAATTCAGATGTTTAAAGTGAGGCCCGAACCTGGATTTTTGCTGCATATATTATTAATATAGCATTATACTGTATATAATATCTTCCTTTTTCGTGATTCAAAATAATACTTTTAATTCTAATGCGTTTGACGGACAAAACATATATTGCTTTCAATAATGCTGTAATGCAAAGTATCTCGTGTATACATGATATATGGACATGTTTTGCCACAACATATTTCAAACGCACGAAGTATAATCATTAGAGGATAACGTTTAATATATATAGTTTCGCGTAAGAAAACGATACAACAGGCAATTTGTCTCATCACGCTATTGATCATGCTGTAGTTCTTCATAATTTGCGGTCATATATATCAGTCTGTACGAAGGGGATTCGGCGGATAGGTCATATACCACTATTGAATTTCCCATAGGCCTCCATTATAGCCTTTTGGCCTACAACACCTATTCCTATATCGGAACGGATGATAAAACCTAACTTTTTTTAAAGAACTATCTTAGAGACACTCAAAAATGACCAGCAAATTGGGGGTAATGTGATGCTTTCAGCCTCTAATATTTAACTGAAGGTGGCCACCCCCAGAATGGCAGTCAAGACATTTTACCTTTTGCAAATATAATCTCAGTACAATTGTATCCATACAAATGCAAATTGCAGTCAAAATATCCTAAATCAACATGTTATATGATGGAAATATAATATTCTGATGTTTTGTGGGGATTTGTTATGATTTGGGTAATTTAATCCAATCAGAATCTGCCTTACAATCTGACTATATGCCCTGATAGACCCTATACCTTTTCAACCAATCAGAAGCCCCAAATCAATAGTGGTATCTGACCGATACCGCGTTCGACTCAGAATCCGCGGAGCACGAGTTCCTCCAAACACACTAAAGAACCGTAGGAATCTATTTGATAGTAGAAGTAGGTTAGGATTGCCGAATGCCTATGAATATTTACCCTTATTACAGGGACGGTTCGAAATAACGTTTATAACGTAATGATACGTCGTTAAAACCTAATGCATTTATCTCTAGTACAAACTAAATAATAGTTAATTAAATGAATGCGATTATATCGATTTTTCTACCACCATAATCACTCCACTTTCACATGTGTATTACTATTGCATGGAACGCTTGCTGTAAATACCGTTTGTGACTAATTTGTGATGTGTAAAGGGACTTCACTATTTTATAACAAATGAATGAAATATTTACCAGTGTAAAACATATCGATTTACCACCGTAAGGCATACCGATTTACCACTGTAAGACATACCGATTTACGACTGTAAGACAGAACGATTTACCACTGTTAGGAATACCGATTGGCCACTAGTAGGCATACTGATTTACCATTATAAGGCGTAAAGATTGACCACTGTAAGGCATATCTATTGACCACCTTAAGGCATATCGATTTAACAATATAAGGCATACTGATTGACAACGCTTTGGCATACAAATTTACCACTCTAAGGCATACTGATTTATCACTGTAAGGCATACCGATTTACCACTGTAAGAAATACCGATTTACTTATGTTAGACATACCGATTTACCTTTGCAAGACATACAGATTCACCACTGTAATGCATACAGATTTGCCACTGTAAGGCATACCGATCTGCCACTGTAGTGCATATCATTTTACCACTATAAGACATACTGATTTACCTCTGTATGGCATACACATTTACCACTAAGAGGCATTACGATTTAACACTGTAAGGAATAACGATTTACCACTGTCAGTCATAACGATTTAACATTGTAAGGCATACCGATTTACCACTGCAAGGCATACCGATTTAACACTGTAATATATACAGATTTAACATTGAAAGCCATCCTAATTTACCACTGTAAGGCATACAGGTTTACCACTGTAAGGCATACAGATTTACCACTGTATGGCATACCGATTTACCACTGTATGGCATACCAATTTAACACGGTAAGACGTACCGATTTACCCCTGTAAGGCATACCAATTTAAGACTGTCAGGCATACCGATTTACCCCTGTAAGGTATACCGATTTAAAACTGTCAGGTATACCGATTTACCACTGTAAGCATACAGATTTATCACTGTAATGCATACAGATTTAACACTGTAAGCAAGCATACCGGTTTACCACTGCAAGGCATACCAATTTAACACTATAAGACATACCGATTTAACACTGTAAGACATACTGATTTACCACTCTAAGGCATACTGATTCAACACTGTAAGACTGTAAATGTATATATATATAGCATTCAAGGAGGATAGTCAACCACAAACACACACAGAAACAAAGAACAAATTTAAAAATGAATAAAAGGCCAAATAAGACATCACAAACACAAATAGATTGACAATATGGTTACCGCCTTGGAACGGTCAGTGACAAAAAAGGCCGCTGGGGGTTTAAACCAGGTTCTAGGGTGCACCAAACCTCACACTTAACATACGTCAAACCGATAAAACGGGACAGTGTAAAATATAGAAATCCCCGCCATGAACTATTCTCGAACCATTAATAGGCAATGTAAGTAAAACATAAAGATGTTCGTGTATATATAAATAGAAAAAAGGCCTAGAAAGCCACAAAGAAGATACTTGGAAGAAGCCAGAGCAACAAGAATAAACCATTGAGGGCACGACAAGAAAAGACTGCAGACTAACATCAAACGTCACCGTCCTTTTGGGCTTTAGGTAGACGATATCATATGATCCACAGCCTGTCCGGTCATCGCACAATCAAAGGGGAAAGCATAGTGGCGAACTTGAAATGGGTCCTCCACCAAGCATGCAGTGCGTTGCAAAATGATAGGGTCATAACCTCTTTTGATAAACCGTTTAACAAGTTTAACAAAGATAGTATGAAAGTGATCATGACCAAGGATCTTACGAAGTTTGTAAACCACGTCAACATAGAAGTCAGGTTGCGATAGTCCATGTCGCAGAAGAGTTCTTAAAATACTTTTATATTTATAAAGAAAATTTGGTACGATAATACAATTTTACAAAGGTTTTACGAAGTTTATGGTAACGGTAACCTGATGGAGTAGCTGTTTAGTTATACAAAGATTACGAATATTAAAGTCCTAAACTCGAGTACAAGCTCTAGAAAAACGAATAAGTTGAGACACATTGACCCCATAAGATATTGTTCGGGGAATATCCCTATCTAAATGGGGATAATTAAAAATATCAAAATTAAAATCATCTCTCTTGTCATATATATTTGCTAATTATTTCACTATTTTAAATGGAGAGATGTAAATCACTGTAATGCATACCGATTTACCGCTGTAAGACATACCTATTTACCACTGTAAGGCTTACTGATTGACCACTGTAAGACATACAGGTTGAACACTGTAAGACATACCGATTTACCACTGTAAGACATACAGATCACCACTGTAAGACAGACCGATTTACGACTGTAATGCGTGCCGATTTATCACAGTAAGACATAATGATTTACCACGGTAATGCGTACCTATTTATCACTGTAAGACATACCGATTTACCACTGTAAAGCATACATATTGACCACTGTAAGACATACCGATTTACTACTGTAATGCGTACCGATTTACCACTGTAAGACATACCGATTTACCACTGTAATACATACAGATTTACCACTGTAATGCGTACCGATTTACTACTGTAAGACATACCGATTTACCACTGTAATACATACAATTTTGCCACTGTAATGCGTGCAGATTTACCACTGTAATGCATATCGATTTACTACTGTAAGACATACTGATTTGCAACTGTAATACATACGATTTATCACTGTAATGCAAAAGATTTACCACTCCCAATACGAACCTCATGACGTGACGATGTACATATATAGGCATCGCGTGTTGTCAGCTCCCCATAGGCAACACGTTATCAATATTTGATTGAGGGCCTTACAATTCATGTTTCTAAGGGAATATTGTATCTCAGTGAGCTATAGGTCATAAGTTAATGTATTTCCTCCACTGTTCTAATCTTGATCTACACTCAGTACATTTGAAAACGTAACACTCGGTACATTTTGAATTTTTAGAGATGTTAAAGTGTCATCGTGCAAAAATGTGTTTTGACTGAAACAAATGGAGTAAATCGTATGAAACTGTTTATCGCCATATTTTAACTTTTGGGACAAAGAGACTCGTGTACAGTCATAAATACAATCTTCATTCAGCTGACTGAAAATAATCGAAAAGCAGGGATGTTAGTGGTATGTGCCATACTGATTTAGCACTGTAAGAATATAATTGATATGTAAATAGTGTATCTGTTTGCATATAATTAACAATTCTGATTGTGTTAATCAACTCATGATCTACTCGCAGTATATTTGAAGACGCAGCATTTTTTGAATGTATGGAGATGTTAAAGAGTCATCGTGCAAATTGTGTTTTGATTGAAAGAAGTAAAATCAATCGTATGCAACTGTTTATCGCCATGTGTTAACCTTTGGGACAAAAAGACTTGTGTTCTAATAAAACACAATCTTGATTTGAACAAAAACAACAGCTGACTAAATGTAATCGGAAGTCGAAGATGTTGCGTTTTTAAATGTACTGAGTATATATCTCATGCATATATTGTTACAATTAAATTGACCTGAATTGAATTGAAGACTTTATTTTAAGAGGGTAGCCTCTTTCGTATATTTTCGTTCAAGTTTATGTCTAATACTTTACTTCCAGAGGTCAGTTGAATATCAATGTTATTGCAGTTTTAAGACATCGGTGAGTGAACGCTTCTGAGTTGTTGTAATTAACACGACTTTAGTTTTTTCAGTGTTTAGTACCATGATGCAATTTGCTAAGCACACCATTTGCAATATAAGCAGTGAAGCTTGCAGGTTGTTTTCAATTTAATTAACGAATCAGTAACATCATATATAGTTGCATCGTCAGCATACATATCGGTATGACTTACTTGGCGGGGATTCCTTTATTTACTCTGTCCTGTTTTAATGGGATGACAGTAGGGTACGACCAGTTGAATAAATGTGTAGAAATCCAATAAGTTGATTGCAGTGCGTGCAGGAATATACTGTGATGTTTTAGTAGCGAGAGTCTACTAGAATTAATATACCACTATACGATCAGACATTACAATGGGGTAGCTTTAAAGGTTATTAAAGTGTGTAGTAAAGAGCACGGACTTGTTCTTTATTAATGCCCTGGTGACACAGTGTCACAATAATCGCTTTCATTTCACATTAATAACTAACAGATCGTTAACCCGGTGTGCGGTCTTATCATTTCACATCTGTATTCGGCTATAATTACGTTTGTTGTTTTGCCGCGATAAAACTTTGAATCCACTGGGGTTGGTCGCAGGGGATATGTAACGGATATGAATTTAATAACGTAATCAAATATTGATAATGTGTTGCCTATGGCGATCTGGAAACATAGAAGCGTTCTCATATATATATATATATATAATATATATATATTTCATTGTCACTGTCTCAATATAGCTGTGTGTGGTTGAATGCTTAAATGTGAAATCGAAAGTTGCCGTAGTGAGTTCATATTATCTCCCTTTATTATATTTACCTGAATTCACAGTATCCCCAAGATCCGTCAACTTTCATTGTCACTGTCGCAATATAGCTGTGTGTGGTTGAATGCTTAAATGTGGCCCAGTCATATGAGTTATAATTGTATGTATGTATGCGTCTATATGTTAATTGTGCCTCCAGACGATACAGTTCATCAACGTGTGTTGCAGCTATCCTTTTTAGGGAGTGAATGCACACGCTTTATTTCTGTGTATCTCGTCATAGCTAGGCGCCCTGCCCTAGTTCGTCCGAAGGTTGTCTGTCCTTGGTAGTTCACAAATATTTCCCCTATATATATATATATATATAGCATCACATTATATTATGAGGTTCGTATTTGCAAATCGGTAGGCCATACAGAGTTATGTGAAATACAGATTAACCGCTGTTTCTCAGTAAAAACCCGCATCGTTGTCGCCGTAGTATAATTGCTAACAATAATAGTAACAATCACGGTCAGTGTACATTTGCAATGAAGGTAAGTTTGTCATGATGAGTTAAATATCTTAAAATATAACCATATATTAACGAATAAAGCTTAATTTATCTTCTACGCAAGATACCAACACATCTTGCTATACCACGCTATAGATCATGCAGTAATTCTGCAACAGTTCTTGCATTTCCATCTGTCCATTCAAAGGTGAAACGGTGGCCCAGTGTATAAAGCACTCGATTTAGGTTACGGATATCTCGGGTTCGAAGCTCACTGGTGCCACTGTGTTACTTCGGTAGGTCCTCTAACGCATCGTCTACCCGCATTTCAAATGACACTAGTGTACGTGGGTCATGTTTATGTCTCATTAAAGCTAGGTTATACTACTCTCACGCTGTTGTAAATTTGGCGAATATATTTGAAGACACAGTTGTCTGAGCATTTTCTAAGACGCTTTACGTGTATTTTTTTTTTTGTATTATATTTACATGAACGTATTTGTGTTTTACTTATATTGCCTATTGATGCTGCCTTTTTGGTTAGAGCTTAGATCATGGCGGGGATTTCTTTATTTATACTGTCCTGTTTTAATGGAATGACAGTAGGGTAAGTATGAGGTTTGCTGCACCCTACAACCGGTTTAAACCCCCAGTGGCCTTTGTTGCCGCTGACCGTTCCAAGGCGATAGCCCTATTGTCAACCATTTTATGTTTGTGATGTCGTTTGGATTTTTTATTACTTTTGCCTTCTCGTTTGCGTGTTTGTTTTTGTGTTTTGTGGTTGACTGTCGTCCTTGAATTCTGCTTTCCATGTCCGATATTTGTATCTTTCTTATCATGATTTACCAGCTATTCCAATTTGTTTAATATTTATTTACACTATATGATTTACACGAATAATTGTTCTAACCAGATGTCAAATGTGTTAGTTGGCGACAGTAACTGTATTGAAAATTTGCAATTTGCGACGGTCGTGTACTGGTCGCACATTTTGATTAATGGCGACGCATTAGTGGAGCCATTATTCACGATTTGCGACCACTAAATCGATGATATACCGTCGCAAAAGTCAAACTTCCAATACTGGTTAACCAGTTTCTAACGCATTTCATTGTTGTTGACAGTTTTACTCATAAACGCATTGAAATGGAAATAATGACATCACGTTTTGACGGTTGAACGTCACATGCCTGGATTCGCGACGGATTATGCACTATTTAATAGTCGCAAATGTTTTAATGCCAGACATCGGATTGCACGATTGCTTGGCATGTGCGTAATTATCTATACGTTGTGCGTTCAGGATGTTGTTTCTCTCTGCATAACAACCTTGTTTAAAAAAACAAAATCGTACGAATCATGACCAAGCTCGTAAGAATAAAAAGGATTCTTCTGAATCACGGTAATGCAAGAGTTTATATCTATCATGTATTACTATTTGAATCAATCTACTGTAAAGTACCATCTATGGGCCTCAATATAAACATCTAAATAATGTTTTCGCATACTTTTCATTATTACTGCCGTCACGGGAATGAAAACGTGGAATGTTATGATTGCTATATGGAGTATCATTTGTTTGTTGTTTAAAAGTTTGAAATACTACTTCTGAACTGTACAAGGTAATTTTACTAATTGGAGGATTTAATAACATTAAAATATAAAACTAGTATTACACTAGTTTTGTTTCATAGACATGTTTATGTCTATTTAAATCGAAATCAATACACAATAATATTTATTTAAAATTCACATATTGCAATATCTGTGAAAACGAGAATAACATTTTATTTGATGACGTAGAAAACTTTGTACAGATAAATTAATCCACAGGCAAATGTATTTATCAATTATCTGACAATAGTTGTGCAGGTATACAGCTATATGCAGTCACGCAGGGGTAAAAGTAGTATCAATGTCATGCAAATAATACTTATTTTTACATACAACTTTGTAGCTGTTTTCAATATATATGTTTCTCTCCGGGACTATCAAGAAATGTTCGTATGATGTTTAAGAGTTAATTTTGTTAATTAGTAATACTACAGAAAGGGTGGCCATTCATCTTAAAGTTCTGCAAATACAAAACCACTGGTACACATGTGTGTCGTGTTGTATACTAACTAAATAGTTACAGACGTTACTGTTGCCGAACTCATGTACAAAATAACAATATAACAGTGATTCAGGCAAGGATGAACACATATGATAACGTTACAGTGTTCGAAGACGAGTTTGAGAATACAACCACATTAATTGGAGGATTCAATAACATTACCGTGTTGCATGAAAACCTCGATTATAGCGGAAACACAACACACGAGACGATTCTTGGATGGGAAATTGATAATGCGACTTTGATACGAAACAAAGAAACATGGAATATTACAGGTGTATCACCATTTACTACATTAAACTACGTTGCCGGATACTTCAGTCTTTTGATAACAGTAATCGGGTTTATAGGAAACGTTCTGTCAATAGCTGTTTTGACTAGAAAACATCATCGCAGTTCAGCGACGGCAATATACCTGACGGCACTTGCAGTATCCGATATGTTTGTGCTAATCAATAGCCCATTATGCACGTATATACTATTAATTTGGAATATCAACATCAGACATTTAGGGGATGCATGGTTAAAAATAAACATATTTTTCACATATGCCGCTGTTACAACATCGTCTTGGTTACTCGTCGCCGTAACTATAGAACGAGTAATCGTTGTTTTATTTCCGTACACGGTCAAGACGACATGCACAGCTAAACTGGCGAAAATAGTGGTGGTCGCCATATGGATAACAATTTACGGACTTAACTTACACTTTCTCGTTGGATATTCTAACAACGGTTCGATCTCTGAGAGCTACTCATATTTTGTTGTATATGTTCTCCCTTGGATAGATTTTGCACTTGTGTTTGCTATTCCATATATCTTTATTTTTTTTGGAAACATTATAATTGTCGTTCAGTTGACTAGACAGTTAATCAAAAAGAAGCAAATAATGACATCATCTAAGAACGCTGTTAACAGATCCCTATATTTAACTCTTGTTATCGTTAATATTGCATTTTTGATAACTGTGTCACCATACCCTATATTTCTTATCAATTTACATTTTAACCCATCTACTTATCATTATGACATGTGGGTGATTCTTAATGTACTGTCTAACGTCAATGCAGCTATTAACTTTTTCGTTTACTTTCTATGTGGCTCAGTGTTTCGATCAGATTTGAAAGCTATGCTATGTCGATGTCGAAATAGCTGATCGAGTTTGCTAATTTAAATTATTTGGTCAACATCCTGTCAATACTGAAACATACAGGTAGTTGTGTTAAACGTGGAACTACGCGTGTAACATATTGGTGTAGGATTTATTGATGATAAAGTGATTCGTGTTGACATGTTTAATTCGTTGTATTGACATGAACCTGACACATACGACAAACGTGCATAACGAGTTCAAGTTCAATTACAGCAACGGAGATATAAGAGAAGAGAAGCATATATTTTAGAATGTTACACGTAATAGATAGAGTCTGGTCTCAGCGAGTTGGCTTATTTAAACACCGAGATGGGCGTAGCCCATCGAGGTGTTTAAATAACCAACGAGCTGAGACAGACTCTATCTTTTTTGTAGCATGGTGCACTGAGTAACACTGTGACGTCATAGTGACCGTACTCTAAATTCCAATATCCGGTAGTTGTAGTACGGTAAAGCCACGCCCCTTTAGTTAACCTGAATTAAACGATTTAATGCTCTGCATTCAACAAAGGAAATGTCACCGACCATGCTACAAAGAACAATATTATAAAAAGGAACTTTTTTTTCTGATTAACTCTTTCGCTTCCACAGTCGAAAACATTGATTGTACCACCAGTCTCGGACAGCCAGACCGTATCATGCATAAAGAAATATAAAAAGATCGGACAGGGAAAGTAGCATTTAATGAGGACAGTCAACTAAGTCTTACTTGCAGATACCGGTCTGGGCTATTAGGCCAATTAAAGCGCCCACTAGCGACTAGCACAATTCATTCGCGTTTTTTTTTGCACGCGCTAAATTCGACGTCATATTGTAAATAAACGTACAACGTCAATTGCTGATGCATCAGTTAAACTTTTTAACGTCACTTGCTGCTTCTTATAAGTTAAAAATAAGCAAATATTATTAAATTAACTTTAAAATATGTTTTTTGAAAGTCTCGTTGAATCTCTAAAAATGTCTAAAAATGTCTAAAAACGTTGGTGCGATTTCAAACGTACTATTTTCCCCAGGCCCTGGTTCTGGATCCTTGTTGCATAGCGTAACGAAGAAATCAGAAGCGGGCCGGGTGACCGAGGCTAATTAGACCCAGATCAACGTGCACACTATGGGCAGGCTAATCAGGGTTTACACTGTTCGCCACTCGATAAGAATGTTTTTCATAACACTTTATATTTAAAATATATTCGGGCGGTTTTAATAAGAATTTTAGCAGACGACATAGAAATTTGGGAGGCGAAAAGGTTAAATGTACATGTACTGCATGCAAGGCAGTCTTGCACTTGTGAGCAGTATCTTTGTTATGGAATAATTTACATTTAGAGAACAATACATGAGTTTGGAAAGTAAGTTCTTCTGTTGTTGTTGTTGTTTTGTTCTTGTATTCGGCAAAAGAGTATAGGTGTTTATGTAACAACTGCATATGTCTGGACACCATTAAAACAATACTTTACGTGTTTGACAATGTGAAAGTTATATAGGCATGTGCAAGTTCAACATGCTTAAAGGGAATGTAGTGACACAGCAAAACACGCTCTGTTATTGAGAGTTCTGAAATACTTGGAAAAGGGTAAAATAATTATCAAATTCGGATGATAAACAACACAGATATGACCATTTGAAAGTTGTTCTAAATCGGATATGGGAGCAACCATTTTTAGAACTATGATGTCATAGTTTCAAATTACCATATATGGAATATTGATCATTTAAAGCAAAGAAATCAGTGCAAATGAATGTAAAATCCTTTATTGGTCATATAAAGCACTACTGCCATTAAGTATACATATTGTTCATACATTTACTGTTTATTTCCCCTATGAATCATTGATTTTTCATATTTATAAATATTCCATATAAGGTAATTTAGAACTGTGATGTCATAGCTCTCAAAATTGCGCCTTCCATATCCGTCTCAACAGAACTTTCGAATGAGCATATCTTCTTTGTTTGTCATCCGATTTTGATAATTCTTTCACCTTTATTCATTTTTTTCAGAGCTCTCAATAATAAAGATGTATGGTTGTGTCGCTACGTTCCCATTAGCAAATGCGACCATGTTTGAAAACAGTAAACTGTTATAATATGGTCATGCGTGGTTAGAAATGACACAGAAATTAATTACTGGCATGACGCATTTAAATATGTTTTAATACAACTTTTACAATATGTCAAATATATATATAATACAAGTATGAGTGTAAACTTAGATGAAACAATAACCTTGTAGTAAGGTATAAGACGTTGGGGGCAATGTTCCGTATTTGTATAGACTCTCTCTAAAGATGACGCGATACTATAAATATTGTTAATGTTTCCAATTTAATCACATAAAAAGTTACCACCATTAAAATAAAGATTCTTGTTCGGGGCGCTTGTTTCAGTCAAAGGATTCCAAAGGGTTTTCTGCAGTAGCTTGAGCAATTTAAATAACATGAACATCAATTGTATATCATTAGAACTGGTATTTTAGTGATGAATCAAAATACCTTAGTTTTGAAAATTGGTTGAGAAATAAATATTTTACAGCCCAAATGATATTTTGATAGGGCCTTTCTCAATATAAATTCCTTGTTGATGGGACAGCAGAAAATTAAGACATTTCAAATAACTATTTAGCCGTCATATTTTGCTATAAAACTTTCAGGGTGTCTTAATTTAGAATATCCAACAATTTAAAACCATATTTGGATAAAATATCTAAAAAACATAAAAAAAAAACATATTTCTGTTCATGCGGCAGAATTTTGCATTGAAAATACCCCCCATCAAAAATAGCTTTTGCGCATGAAACAAATTATTTCTCAACCGATTTTGTAAATTAAGTTATTTTTATTTTAATACCACTAAAATGTCTGTTTCACTGATATAAAATTTATTTAGATACTAGATGAATTTTATGTGAAAAGTCCAAAAAAAGATTTGGCTGAAACAAGCTCCCCAAACAATAGTACAATTGAATAACGCGAAGTTTCTACACAATGATGAGGTAGCGCGTCTCCTGTGAGTACGGTATATATATGGTGTCTCCAGAGAGGGTTGATTATCAACATGTGCTATCAACATGTGCCACCGGTAAGGGTTGATGATATGATCTTCGTCCAGTGATGGTTGACTTCCCGGGGATACTTGTTCGATGGTGGTCTCCTTTAAGACCCCAAATGCGAATCCAAAGTTCCTTCCGAACTATCCAGGTCGTCTATTACGCTAAAGAGTCAGTCTATAAAATACATGAAACATAAGTCAATTACCTCAACGCGCCAGTCAAAATGTCTGACTCAAGCCAATCTACCGGACAAAAGGAAAGTTTGGTCGATGCATAGCAAACATTCCGGATCAAACTATGTAGTATGCACGTTCTTCACACGTGCTGGCAAAGGAATATAAGGACTTACTATTCTGACAAAAGGATCCGTGCACACGTGTAATCCTTTAGACAGTTAAACATAGAAAGCTTTACAATATGGCATATAGAGGATCTTACATGAGTACTCATTCATCATTGAATTTATTAAACGAGTTTGCAAAATGATATAATGCGAGGCTCTTGCCGAGCATTGTATCAGTTTTGCTAACGAGATTAATACATTCAATAATGAATGAGAACGAATGTTAGATTCTATTTATTACATAACTTATAACGTCACATTATTCAGAAAACGTACATCAACGTGATGTCCATGACGTCATTAACGTTATGTTATACCACTAGTGGAATATCGAAATATTGAATGGTGTTATTACATCCCACACCGAATGTTATGTGATAAATGAATTGATTGTACACCCTTCATAAATTTTACCCTATATATTTAGATACTCCTCTCACTGTAAACCGTGCATGTGGTGAACCTTTTTCGAAATATTAAGCAGGAAAAGCAAATCGTCAACAAAGTTCGACCACGTACGACAAGTGATCCGTACAGATAAATCGCACTACACAATATCAATTTGTGACAACATCTTCCCACTTTGAGGAAGTGCTTTACTTTTCAAAACACAACACAATGATTATTCAATGTTACACTTGAAGGCTCAATTAAATTGCATGCACCATTAATGTCTCAAAAACACTTTACCATTGTACTATACACTGCTATTGCATGTGGCGACTTTACATGCGTTTTTTCTAGAGCTTGTAGTAGAGTTAAGGACTTGACTATTGTATAAATAAAAAGCTAACATGACCTCGAAACATCTTTATAACTTTGTATTATAGTAACCCTGATCTACTTTTAAAAACTGATTTTGCAACGAATATGCATTTTAGTGGTTGACTCGTTTGCAGTTCACCACGGTGACTGTGCTCCCTTCTTTGATTGTGCGATGTCTGGATATATTATGGATCCTATTCCTCAAAGGACGGTATCGTTTAACGTTCATCTTAAATCTTGTCTTGGATGGTAGCGTTTAATGTTTATCTTAAATCTTGTCTTGTCGTGCCCTTAATGGTGTGTTCTCTTGTTAATCCTCTGTAAAGTCAGAGTACTTGCATTGTGGCTTTCTCGGCTTTTTATTTTAGATTCATATATAGATGATCGTCTATACTTATATTACATATTGATGCAGCCTTGTTTGTTAGAGAGCATAACCTCGGGATTTTCTTTTTTTAATGTGTCCCGTGTCATAGGGATGTCGGTAGGGTATAAGAGGTTCGTCGCACCGTAGAAACTGGTTTAAACCACCAGCGAAATTGTTGTTACTGACAAGGGGGTAGCCCGATTGTCGATTTGTGTTTTTGATGGCACATTCCTAGTTTGCTTCTAATAAATCTTGCAAGTGTTCTTTGTTTTAATGCGATTGTGTTTGATTGCCTGTGTTCTGTGAAAGCTGATTTTCCTGTTTGACGTTTATACATATGTGTTTACATAGTCAGATCCAATACTGTCCTTTCTCCGGATAGCTTTAATTTTCATTTCGGTTGAAGAGTCAGTCCCCACCTTATTGATCTACTGTTCGCTACTTTTGCTTTATTTATAATATACGATTATGGTTGGTGGTCGGTATCCAAAGCAATTTACTTAAAACATCATATCGGTGGAAATTACTGACACCCCATAGTATCGAAAGACACTCTCTGGCGATAAAAGATGAGTTTCTTTCCCGGGGTAGTAGTATCCGGTTTGCATAAGTCACGGCGAGACTATACATATATTGCTATTGCAGTAAGATTACTCCTGGACAAATACTGGAAGCATCCGTTCTAAAGTCTAAAACAAAATATGAGGTAAACAAGCTTCTAATTGGCTCGGAGATATTGAAAGGCTCGAAGAAATTGCACCTGAAAAACTTAATATACATTTAACACGATTGTCTCGACCATTAAAAAGAAATAGTTCAAGGGCCAAACATCCTTTATTGTATTCTGTAATACGGAACCTGGTTTAAACCTCCCGCGGCCTTTTTTTGCCACTGACCGTTCCAAGGCGGTTGCCCTATTGTTAACCCCCTTTTTGTGTTTGTGACATCATATTATTCCTTATCAACATTGCCATTCATGATTGTCGTTTTGCGTGTTTTTGAGGTTTACTGTGATGTGTGAAAGCTGCATTTCCAGTTCGACTTTTATACGTGTTGTTTTATTGCGACTGGAAGCAGTTGGTACAATATACAAATTAAACTGGGCGACAAGAAAACTAGTAATGATAACTGTACCGACAATGCGCTGACTATAAACCGTAAATAATCCCTTCTGGAGATGTTATGATATATTCAACATATGAACTGATACATGTACATAATTATCGACAATAAAACTGTTGCTTTTTGTTCAAATTGGTTTCAGCAACTTAGATATACTGTCGCTCATATCTCAATTACTCCTCTAGGAACACATGGCAATTTTGATTGATGTAAAACTCGCGGAGTACCGTTAGTTTTCCAGCATATAACATGCATTTGTTCAATCATTTCCATTAATTACAACAATAGTAATGCAATTTGTGTTTGCATAATAATCGCTATTGATTAATATATTGCACCAATAATATATTTAAAGCTATGGCAGAGTAAGAAGTAAGCAAGAAAA